>VWZG01011433.1:65809-291527 GCA_013396735.1 Grallaria varia
TAACTAGCAGTTTCCTGTTTTCAAGTGTTTGTTTCTACTTTAATGAGGATAGCAACTTTCATCCAGTGAGATGTGTGGGTCACTTTGTTAGCACACTTGCACACACCAAGGCAATACATCAGCTGGAAATTTTGACTTTTAGCTGAATTATTTTCCCCCAGCAAATGGATTTCCTTTTGACATATTTTAATGTACTTGCACACTGAGAGGAAGAGTGGGTGAACAGAAAACAGGCTGTTTTATTAACCCAGCAGTCACCTTTGAGATTCATACGTGTCCACTTTTTTCTTCCCTTTGTACCTAATCCCAAGAGACTGGTACCTGGCTTCCCTTGGAATAACAAAGTCAGTCACAAATCTCCAAACATGACTGTTAACTGAATGCCAACTGTTTCTTCTTCTCTCTCTTTTTTTTTTTCCCAGTAGTATTTTAGGAATTGTGTCCTTATGGGTGCCCTATAACCATAACATTAATTTGGCTTTTCATATTTCAGGATTTATTTTTTTTTTAGTAGTAGAGGTACATTTTTCAAGGAATTAAATTGCTGCTTCTATTTTGTGTGTGTGTTTTACAGTGATTTTTTCAGCTCTGCTAATAGTGGAAAGGGAAGAAATAAAGCCATGCTGCAGGCACTAACTGGACTACAGTTTCAACTCAGAGGAAAGCTACAGGATCAAAAGTGGCCAGACAAGCATCCTCGAGAAGAAACCCATGCACATTATTCACAGTGTCATATGCCAGTTTCACAGTATCCTGCGTTCAATGGATTTTTTTCAGTGGGAACACACTTTTCATCAGACAGAGCTCCAGCACTCTCAGAGGTACCTACATTACCAACAGATATTTACAAAGCAGATTTTGAAATGCTGTGTTATCTGCGGAAAGCTATTCTTAATTGTAACATAATTAGCTCATTTTGGAGTGCACCTAAATGAAATCCAGGAGGGAGGTGAGGGTGAAGCTGTTGGAATTAACATGTTCTTAAAAATACATAGGGCTCAAGCAAGCAAATGCCAGGGTATTAACTAACTAGGTCTTGTCCCTGTGCTGCCTCAAAACATGTTCTTTGAGTCATTAATCTTAGGATCAACTCTCTAATGATCCAGGGCTAACAATTTACACTCTATCTTCCTTTTGGATAATGGAATGCCTCTGGAGTTTTCTTTCCACATCTCAATATTTATTTCTAGGCAGAAGACAGGCTAAGGTCCAGCTGGAGGGCAGCAGGAACAGGGTCCAGCAGCTGCATGTTTGCTTCCTGGCACTGTGGCAGGGCAGGGAGCATCTCATGATAAGCGAAAAGAGGATGCTGCCTCCCAGCAAATTTGTCTCTGACAAGATGTGGTTTTGACATCAGCCATTTGGGAATATATTTTTTCTTGCACTGTTGTTGACAGCCTAGGGCAGTTTTGGACTGTGGTCTGGACCCCCAAGTCCAAGAACAAGTGATGAGCAAGTGGTTTGGTACTCTGGCTACAGCGTCAGGGACAATATTGCACAGGGTACCCACTCCTTGGCCTCAGTAGAGTGTGTACAGGTGTGCAGAGCTGCCCCACATCAGGCACATCACCACTTAATAGCTGTGAGTTACAGAATGGATGCTTAAAACCCATCACTGGACAGATTAGATGATGCCACCATATTTCTCCCTATTTGGAAGTAACTGTGGTATCTCAAATACCACATGGTGGCAGCTGTTGATAAAGGCTAGTACTAGTTTGTTTTTCATTTTTAAAACTGAGGGATGATAAATTTCAGTGAGTGGAGCAGCCAGTTTTCAGACATGTTACATCAAGAATGTTCTGATAATTTGGTATCTGATGCACTGACCCTTTCTTTGCCATTTAGCAATGGGACTGAAAATAAAAATATAAATAGAGATTCAGCTACTATCCAGACTCTGAATGCAACAATGAATATTTTAAACTTTTCTTTGACTGCTAATAAACTTTCCCTCCAGTTCTCACCGCTTCTTCTCTTCTGGGCTCCCTCTACTCTCCTGTTTCTCCAGTATTCCTCACTGTAGCCTGGGGAAAAGAAGTTTTAGGAAAATAATAAAGTTTTTATTTATTCCTTACAGCTTTTCTGCCCCTGTGGGCATTTGTCTGCCTGTCTGGCTAATGTGCTGTAATGAATCTGCTCTCTGCCATACACACATGTATCGTCCTATCAATCAGGGAGAGGAAATGCTGAGTATGGTGAGCACTAACAAGCACTCAGAGGGGTCAGTACACCAGTGCTCTACAGTGGCATGCTAATTTCCCTACAGGCTGCTTTAATTGGGGGAACATAAATGAGGCAGCATGTGGCTGGCACCATGTCTTCTTGCCAATCTCTCTGCTTTGGCAAACTGACCCTCTCTGCTTCAACTTTCAGGGCAGTGCTCACCCTTCTCTGGCTCCTGTTGGAAGGCAAGTTCCTCTCAATGTCTTCGGAGTCTCTGGGTTAACTGGGGCAGGTAGAGCTGCTGGAGGACTTTAATTGTAGAGGCTAGTGGGGGATCAAAGGGTGATGAGGAGCCTGTGGAGACAGCACTTCTTTGCAGGTCAGAAATCACAATGAAAACAGAAGTGGGAAAAGGTGGAGAAAAGGTAAAGAGGTGGCCAAGGAAAGTTAAAGCAAGGAGGGGACAGGAGAGGGAAAGGGTGAAAGAAACAGAAGGCAGGGAAACTGGAGGATAAATGGTGAGAAAGAAATAAGTGGAGAGAAAAAGATAAAGTCAGGGCGGACAGTAAGCAACATCTCCAGAAGGTCTCAAAGAGGATTAGGTTACCAGAGGAATTTTTCATAGCAGGTTTCTGGATTTAGACAAGAAATCATGCCCAATCCATAATTAAGTAATAGTGTTTTACGTTATATACCTAAAGACAGGCTGACTTCCTGACGTAATTTCTTTTCACCCATTAGTGGAGTGCCAGCAAGCTATTAAGGACTCAGTGTCATTGTCCTATAGCAAGATGGAGGACGGAGTAAATTTTCTACTGGAGGCTTCACAGAAAAGGCAATCTCCATTCTTGGCTGTTCAGAAGGAGGAAAGGGATTTGTTGAGAAGAATGGGGGAATTACAAACCTCTGAGGAGTTATAAAGTGGGATCTTGGAGATAACAGCACGTAAGGATGGACCATTATACTTTTCTGCAAGTCCCAAACTCTCTTTGCATGCACAGAAGTTCTGGTGTTCATAGATGTAGCATGTTTGCATCGCAGGCAAGTGATAAAAAGTCTTAAAGCAGTTTTTCATTGCCCAGAGCAAGCCCTAATGTGGAATCCATCTTGAGTGAAGATTTACCGTAGAATGCCATTGAGAACATTGTCTTTGAGATCAAGGATTTGGGAAGCAGCAAGAAAGGGTTAGTTTGGTATTTTAGGAAAACAGTAGCAAAGGCCCAAGAACGAGAGTTTGATATCTGAGGCCTCTTTTTGTGACACAAAACTTGGATCCAGATTAATTTCTCTACTGATCAAGGGAAGTCACCTGTACTCTTCAGGAAGGCAGGTTAACCTTCAGAAATACACAAGGCAGTAAAAGAGCGGCCCGATTTTCCCCTGCAGTATTTGTAAGCCCTATAAACCAAGAAACTTCGGCTTTAGCAAACATCCTGATTGAAGATTTTGAAAGAAAATCCAAATGAAAGTAGGATGCCATTTGTGACTCAAAAAGTGTGACTTCTGCTCTTGAACAAATGCCTGATAAGGTGAAGGGCAAGACGTTATGAGTAACGTCATCTGTCAGTCACTGGGCAAAGGGCCACGTTCCTGTTCTCTGTGTTTACACCCTGCTGCCCTTTTCTCAGGAGTGTTCCAGTATATTAGTAAAAGTTCAGCTTAAATACCGACTAGGAACACCCTTGAAGGAAAATTTGTTTTTTCTAGGAATGGTTTCTATCAAATATTAGTTTAGGTGTCTTTTATTTAATGAACAATCAAAGGAAGCTAATTATTTAGCATTTCAGGTTGCCACTCATTTCCTCTTTCATCTTTAAATGGACACATTTGACTGGAGGTTGAATTATTTAATTATGATATATATTGCTTCTGCAGCCTTTCCCATCTCCATGGCATGCCTCTTGTTATCGGTGAAAAATGTGTATTCAGAAGTTCAGGATTGTGCGTACCCTTTGCAAAGACCACTGGTGACTTTTAGTTAAAAAACAATACAATCTATTATATTTTAGTAATTATCATTGCTAAAACCAGAAATAATAATTAAAATACAAACTTTCAAAGCATGATACATTCCCTTGTGAGGAGGCGTTGACTGGAAAAACTTTGTTGTTATGACAGTATTTATTCATCATAAATAGCAAAGGAATGGTTGATACGGGACTTCTTAAAAAAGTGTGCAAAAAGATAAAGTAACTTATGGAAAATTGATTTTGTCAAACTGCTGTTGTATCTCTTTTGATCTGATTTCAAGTTTGGTTGATAGAGCTACGGTTGTTAATATAGTCAGACTTCTTTAAGCTGCTTGAATAGTACCCCTGGCAAATTAACTTTCCATGCAATAATTGGATCAATAAACTAAATAACTGACAGATGTGAAAATGGATTTGGAAATGGGGGATCATTGTTGATTTTTGACACAGTCCTTTACAGTAGTACAATTATATCTCTTGGCCCAGTGCTACATAAATATCAGCTATATCAAATATCTTGTCAGCTACTGAAAACAGTTTAAGTAAGTGACTTATTTGCTGAAGGAGTAGAGAAGTGTGCAGCACAGAATAGCAGGGACTTTTCAAACAGTCAAACTATGTGCCTAACTAAATAATGCGTATTTTAATGAGAAGTACAAAAAGCACATTTCAGAAAATGAAAAAATCTGCAAGGCCATATCAAGAGAGAATAGAATGGAATGGAATATAATAGTTTAGGTTGGAAAAGACCTTAAGGATCAAGTCCACTCAACCTAACACTGCTAAGTCCACCACTAAACCCTGTCCCTAAGTGCCACACCTACACCTCTTTAATACCTCCAGGAATGGTGACTCAACCACTTCCCTGGGAAGTCTGTTGCAGTGCATGACAATTCTTTATGTGAAGACATGTTTTCCTAATACCCAATCTAAACTGCCTCTGAAGCAACTTGAAGCCATTTCCTCTTGCCCTCTTGGGGCTTTTTATGCTGGAAACCTGTAATTTCGTCAAAGACATATGAGTCACAGACCTTGAGAAACTGGAAATGAGCTACCAGAGTAACATTGCAACAAAATAATAAATCAAATTTCTATATCTAAAGATGCATATAAAGAAATAAGTAATCCTTTAATAGGACTGGAGATTCTGATTTACCTGTGTATTTGAGGCTGGTCTGACCATTACCGGATGCTCTGTCAATTCGCACCTCCACAGACTCAGAAGAAAACTCGTAGGAAGGTGATGACTAACCAAAGAGTCCAGCAAATTATTAAAGTATTCAAATATCTACATTATCATGAAAGATTTAGGGAGCATTATCTGCTTAACCAGTGCAAAATGAAATTTAAAGGCAATCTGCAGAAAAATCCACCAACAGCTAAGAGATACTAAAACACTGAGAACCCACTCTCCAATACACACAGCAAAGGTATGCAGAGGACAGTGGTTGGAAGATAATTACAGGCACCTGAGTAATGACTAATTACACAAGAGAAGTGCTTGACTGTGTATACTGGGAAAAGCTCTGCATAAGGGCCTGCCAGTTAACCACTTTAAAATCCCCACACTACTGTGATTTTCTGTATAAGTAGCTAGGGAGAATAATACTGTTACAGTGACTAGGGACACTGAGGAAGGATGGAGACAAGCTTCTCACAAACATGTCTATAAATGGATACATTTCTTTTGGAAATAATTGTTTTAAGCTGGCAGGGCTTAATTTTAACACTTACTCTTTGAAAACCTTTCTGCAGGCAAATTTTACATTTAAAAACAGAACAGGTTCAGTCCAGACATTGCTAGGAGGGAAGTAATGGGTTTCTAAAAGTATTCTGAAAGTCACAAATGCCTTAAAAGTCCTGTGCTGCCTGCCTTCTATTTTCCGTGTAGGGAGTCTCATTTACAGTGTCTGCTACACTGACATCTTTCCAGTTCTTTTTTTCAGAAGTCCTCTGTTGACTGAAGCAACTCCCATACTTCATACAACAATGCAAACACTTTCTAACGCTGATTTGGTTTTTTGGTGAATTGGTACATAATGTAATAGATTTTTGATAGGAGCCAGTATGGAAAGGAGAACAGAACGGCAGCGTCTTACTGCTCCAGCAAAAATACCTCATATGAAAGCATGAAAATGCAAGAAATATCCAAGAAGAACCTTTTCAGATCCATGTATCCCAGCTACTTCTGTAGGCTCTGCAACACCGTTGTAGGGCTTTGCTCCAGACCGCAACTCCTGTGTAAATGATGTATTAGCAGTACACAGAATCATAAGAATACTTAAGCTAAAATAGAGCAGCTGTCCATATAGCTCAATAATCTGTTTCAGAATACCCTCACCAGGATCTCCCCTATCTCTGAAACAGGTATCTACATCTGAACTAGATGCCTTAGCGATTTTCTGTAGCCAGTGGGGCAAGCAAGCCTGTTTAAAATCCAATTTATCTAGCTTATCTTAGGTTTCCTTTAAAGTAAGACGGATCGCACCCTCAAAGTGACTTTTTTCTCCCTGTTGACTGAAAAAAAGTCTAGATAATTAGCTCGGATGTAGGCATCTCCATTTTCTCATACATACAGTTAAATGAATTCCACATCTGTCTTTTGCTTCAGAGAAAGAGTAGCATTCTGAAAACTTCTTGATTCCACTTTAAAATTATCTTATGAGCTGATGCTTGAGGGTTAAAATTTAATTTTGTGTCAAATTACCACAAGTAAAGTAATTTAGGTTATTATGCTTTTTAAGTCTTCCTAGACTGTTTGCTGAAGCAGTTTGTAGTAGCACAGCTGTCTGTGTCTGTAGCTTGCTTCACAGCAGTCATTTAAAATATGTTACTTTTTAGTTCTATGCACTACAATATTTTAATGTAATACTTACATTTATTACTACTAAGAAAATCCTTAGATTTGGTATTGATATCATGAGAAAAAGTATATAGGGAAGAGGAAGGGTGGAAATTATGTGAAGAGGTTCATAAATAAGAGAGAAAAGGGAAATGGGAAGGAGAGCAAAATACCTTTTGGAAGATCTGGAAAGAGGAGGAGCAGAATGGAGACCAAAAGATATGAGTAAGTGAGAAATAAATACAGAGATCTATCTAGGATCCTCAGGCTCACTCATTATTTTGTAGACTTTTATAATATCTCTTCTTTTCTTCTCCTTTTCAAACTTCACAGACTTCATCTTTTTAACCTTACAGTGTGTAAAGTCCACAGTCTCCATTCTTTCTCCCATAGACCTCATCATTTTTTTGTCATTTTCTTAGACCTTTTTATTTTTGCTGTATCTATTCTTGCACACTCCTTTCCACATCTGAGCACAGCTGTTGACCTACTTCTGTGCAATAATTCCCATAGCATGGAAATCACTGCTGTCGCTGTGACTGAAGGAGTAAGTTCAGCAGGTCCATCACCTTCATCAGTTGAAGGAAGCATTAATGCTGGATCAAAAGTTGATTTTTGACTCAAAATTAGAATCACAGGTAACCATTTTCTAAGGACTTGAAGGTGTCTGCTGTAAGGATGGTTAAGTCTAAAGTCTGTTGTGATTCTTTGTGTGAAGGTGGCCAAGAAGTGTGGAAGACAGGTCTGAGAAGAAAAATAGTCATGGTTTAATCACAGGTTGTCCAGATTTCTTGCCATGTATTCTCAGCTCAGAACCCTGAGTAGCAGGGAGCTGTCTGTCCACAGCTGCACATTTAAGTATGTCTAGGACATGTCCAGGCATTCAGCCTCTCAGCAACTCTTAAAAGAGTTCCTGGCACAGTTTTAGCTTATGCCTATTAGTGCTCTCCCTCACTGAGATTTGGAAGTTACAGCGTCCTGGGACAATTCATAATTAGCATTTTGCAAATAGTTCTGTTCTTCTAGTTGGTAAAGAATTCAGCGAAAAAAAATATGGGCTCTGCCATTACTTCTGGGCTTAGTGTCCACCACCATTTCTAAGTCAATTTTTATGAATAAAATTATAGCTTGAGAGGGTCCTGTAAATCTTCTCATTTGACAGTCATGTGCTGTTCTATGTATATTTCAAAATAAGTGGTGCAAACAGGGGCAGAACCCATATGCTAGAAGAGATAAGCATTTCTTAATTTTTTTTTTCCTGTGGGGAGTATAAACAGGTCCTAGCAAGAATTAACAAAGGTTTTGCAATTGTAAAGTAGAGAGCAATAGTGCAAGTGCTGCTGTCTCTACCTTGAGGGTTTTCATGCTTTTCCAGTGTTAATGAAAGGAGACTCAGTTTCTTGTCACCTGCAACAGAGAAAAGCTCCACAGACTTGCAAAGAAGATCAGCATTTTTTGAAATGCTGGGCCAGGATTAAAAGCATAACAGGACTCTCAGCTTACTATAGACTTCAGTGGAAAAGTGAGGACCATGATGGGAGTTACGAGTCCAATATAAGTCTACACTTGACTTGACAGTCTTACTATTCTCGAATTGACAAATGGCAGCCTAGCAAGAAGTAGTCAAACTTCAGGGCCACTAGGGAAAAAAAGCTTTGAAACCACAGTGCTAGTGTCTATGACAAGGGCTATAGTAATTGAATTTTGAAGAGACCTGACTGTTGAGATATTAAGTATTATACACTGCCTTAGTAATTACATAACAGATAACAGTAATGATTCTTATGCAAGTGTTTGTTAAATCTGTAATTCAGATTTAATGAATAACCAATGGTCTCTTTTATGAGTAGGAATCCCACACTTAATTTGTGAGATTAATCTTATTTAATGCAAAAATTCCCTCTCTGAATAGTTGGTGGTATTCAGCCTAAATTAGCATGTGCTGAAGTGAGCAGTTGAGCCTCATCTGACGTTTATTAGGACAAATGCATAAAGGTTGTGCTGTGGCAATACCATTTAATTGTCAGGGCAATTAGTTGCCACTTTGGACATCAGAATTGTCGCTGAGTTAAAAAAATTAAGGGAGAAAGACACAGTAGACAGTTTCCTTTTTAACTGGAATTGTGTCTGAATTTTATATTGCTCATAGAAGTGAGAGTCTGACAGCATAGATCAGATTCAGACATAACAGGGAAAAAGTTAACATTTTAAAAATGTTTGGTCTACTTGTGACTTCAAAACCAACTCTTAATTTTATAAAAAATGTGTAAATCATTGGATTCTAGGGTAGAATTCCCTGTAGTGTTTATAGTTCCCTTACCTCCTTAGAAAAATCAGTATTTGTTTGTTTTCTTTTCAACAATATGAATATATTACAAATAAAAAGCCCCTCATGCATTATTCTGTGAGCTTCAAATCATTTGCTTGTGTAGATCTTAAAGCAAATCATCTGTGCATGTTGTCCAAAAGGTTGACTCATCTCTTACTATAAGAGCTTTCTTATTTGAAAAATAGTCATAGAGTTATATTCTTTCAATATACAAGTGAACTGGCCTTTGCATGAGAGTCCTCTTCAGCTGGCCTCATTTATTTCTCTTTCTGTTCTCAAATGTTTTCTAGAGAAATTTGCAATCAGTGTTGCTTATCTGCTATGCAATGTTAACACAGCAGAGCCAGAAAAATACAGCATAGAAATGGGAGTCCATTTAGCTCAAGACTCTGCTCACAAGTGCAGCGTCTGGAAGCCTATACTCTGACAGCTTGTACAATGGCTGGCCTTTGGATTAATATAGGAATGCAAAGCTACAAGTCCTTAATCTTCATAAAGAATGACAACCATCTCTAAATGGCTGGAGCCTGTGTGTTCATCCTGTCCTTCTCCGCTCCTTACCAAAGTGATATTTATTGGTTTCAAATCTGTCCAGTTCAACTTCCACAGCCTATCTTTTTCATGTGCTGGCCAATTCTGTATCTGGACAGATCAGAAAAGATGTTCAGGTGACTCTCTGCTTTAAAAAGGGCAAGTTTAGGGAGATTTAAAATCAAACTCTAGGAAGAATTTAGTGAGATTTTTATTTTGGATATGCTGCAGACCTCTGGGCTATGTTGTGAACCAGCTGTGTAGAGGGAGAATTTTTCTTATCTCAGCTGCCATTTACTAGCCCTGTAATGGCGGTGATGCATCTCATACATTTTTTCAAAACTATTTCCAACCATCCTTAAAAGGTCAGTATGTTTTTACCATGAGGCAGATGATCCTGTCTAATTAACTGGCTTGTCTACTTTCTGAGCAGTACAAGACAGATTTCATTTATAGCTATATTATAATTGAATTGGCTTCTGTGCATTATTTTCTGTGCAAGGGTGTAGGACTTGTGAAGGCCAGCACTTCAAAACTTGGGGAAGTGATACTTTTTTTCAGAGGCAGGACATTAAAAATATGAGCTACATATAAAATATGGAATCCTTACAATTTATAGATAAATGATTTGGGCTTTAACTTCCTTTGTTGGAGTGAGAGGCAAAAAGATTGAAATTAATGAAAACTCCAGATAGCCTCTACAGGTATTTGAAATCAAACTGAAATATGATTGTAATAGTGTCAAGATGTCATGATTTATCTGTGATTATCTGCAAGTCCAGCAAAACAGCAGAGGCTGAAGCCAATCTCATTCAAGAGATCGCACACTTTTTTCATCATGGTGTTTCTGCTCCTTTTACTGTCAGCCTTGTTTCTTGTAAACCGTTGTTGATCTCTGGTATGTTGTGATCTTGACTACACTGTCTTTCCTCATGCTGATTGCTGCTATACCTAATCCCATAAAATTTTTTTATTAGCGAACTTAATACAAAACAACCCTCCTTGGTGATCAACTTTACCCATGAAAGTATTACTCTTTCTTTTCTTTTGTGGAATTGTTACCTGTCATATTATTAGGGCCAGATTTTTGAAATATGCAACAACTGATGCTCATTTCCAAATCTCTGTAGCATCTTCCTGTACTATTTTGAAAAAGGGCATTTAGTAATTCTCTGGTATTTCCTCAAGTGCATTTTTCCAGAAATGAAGTACATGGTTATTGTCAGTAGAAACCTGGGCCAGTCTTGGTCTTGACTTCTCCACTGGTTGGAATGAAATAAAAAAAGCTAAGTGTGTCTCTCCCATCTGTCCTGACTCACGGCTGGTTCTGTATTAGTTTAGTTATGCTTCAAATGTCCTGTTGTATGAGCTTTGATCAGTAAAATATGATGTAAGACTCTCATATTTGCCTCTGAGAAAAGGATACAAACAGCTCTTTATAACTGAGGTCAGCATTTTTAATTTGGCAGGGAATTTTAGGATATTACATTTTTTTTCTCAGAAGTCAAACTTACTCCCTGAAACAAAAAAGCATCTTAACTTTGGGCCATTGTATTTTACACTTTAGAAGCAGTTACCCAAAATGCAGGGAAAATGAAGTGATTCATTGCCCATCAAATGCAAATACAAAATAAACCACAAAAAATTCAACATGAGTAAAGGGACACAAGAATTTTCTTCCCCAAATTCAGTTGCCTGCTGTTTACTTCTGTAGTATAGAAATATAGCTTTGGTCCACCTAAAATTTTTCACCTAATGTTTATCCTTTCTCAGAAGATACCTACTTGAATGCAATAATTTGCATCTGTGAGACTGCTTAAATCTCACAAAGCTGAGAACCATAGAAATTGGTAATCAAGAAAAGTGTTATGAACAGAAATGGCTTTCGTGGTCTTCAAAGGAGAATGTTGTGAATGGCAACTTTTCTAGTGCCCATAAATATAAAGGAAGAAAAGGTACTGTTGTTCTACAGTCATGATAGTTTTCAAAGCAATGATACCTGCAGAGGTTGTCAAGAAAGCAGAAAAACCACAGTAACTCCCACATCTTTAGAATTCCACATTCCACTTATTTCACCCAGGGCTGCATATTTATTTTGAGATTAATTTGGTACATGTAGTGTACATTTGCCAAGGGTTTTTTTTTTTTTCCCTATTTAAATCTTCAATTCCAAAGCTATGTATTAATCCTATTACTGCTAATTGAGAGAAGTCTGCAGTCTTTTTGAGTTAGGTGAAGTTCAAGTTGTAATTGGTATCAAAGAAAGGCACTATGCAAGAGCTGAATATTAATATTTAACTCTTGCCATTTTATTATTTCCACTTGAAAATCACAGCAGTGGTTAAAAGACCTTTTTATGAGTTCATGAGGGTAGTGAATTGGAGACTATGGGATGAGATTTTTCATTCATGCAGCAAGATTGACAAAAATTGCTTTGTAAGGATTGTAAATGAAATATTATACTGGTGCCCAGTAGTACTGGTTATAGCTACAGGTGTCTAAGTATTCCCATTATGAAATTTTGCTTGTAGGTTAAGTAGTTGCACTGTAAAATTTTGCTCAAGGCCAATACAGCATACAAGATTCTAACCCAGGAGCTATTTTGTTTTAATTCTTCCATTTAGCCTTTTGCAGATAACTGGAAATTGTGCTAGTTTTAGATGATGTTTTGCATTTGAGTACTTTTTTAAATGACTGTGCTTTTAAAGCAGAACATCTCATAAGATATGCCCACAATGGTGGATTAATTGCTTATGACTGAAAATAAGGACAAAGACCACCCAGGACAAAGACCACCCCTTTGAATTCAGATCACTAAACAAGTACATGTAATTGTACATTTGTTCAAAGACACAAATGGCGAATTTTTTCAAAGGTCAAAGAAATTAAAAGAAAAATTGCCATGGACTTCATGGTTTTGGAAATAATTTCTACCCTTGACTAAACAGTATTTGTAAAACCAGTTAATGAAGGATTTCTGTAAGTTTCGTTTTGCCTATTTTTCTGATTTTTGTGCATTGGGAATTACAGGCTCTGGCTTTAATTATACCCATAGTGCATGTTCACCATTATACCCTCGCAGCTGCTATAATCAATGATTTGAGATCAAACTGAATAGAGTCCAGAACACAGAAATCATTTCTGAACTGTATCTTGCTGAAATATCATAAAAAAGTGTGAAAAAAAGGTGCTTGAGAGGAAGAAAAAGGCTAAGAAGTAATGTTGGAAGTCAGAGTAAACAAGCAAAAAGATCAAACACAGAAAGGAAGCAAAGAAGGGACAAAAAGTTAGGGAGAAAAACACTGAAAACAGCAGAGCAAAAAGAACAATGCTGGAAACACTGTATCTCCAACATTCACTTTATTTAGATGTTCAGCAATTTTTTGGCCTCCACTGACATTTTGACAATGTCATATAAATTTTAAAGTTTCACACCCCCAGGCTCACTGTAAGGAAGTGTCACATGTTACAGGTAAAAGTTTAAGATGCAGAGACACAAATTCAGTTCCTCATAGTATAAGGCTTAGCTTCCTGAAACACCGAAATGTATTGAGCATTTTAGTAATGTAAATAACAGGCATCTAATTAAAGTTAGTTGCCAAGTCTCCCTCTGTGATGAACCATAAGAGATACGAGCTCGAGAGAAACAATAAAAAAAAAATAATAATCCTGCCTTTATAGGAAGTCTCTCAGAGGTATCTGAAAGTGATTCACTTTCTGGAGGTCCTTTCTCTTGCAATTGTCCAAAAGACAGACTTTTTCTTGACATAGACTAGAAAGCTATCTCATAGAGATGAATGTCACTTGTGATGAATGCTCAAAATTATCTAGGGACCCCAGTTTAGGTAGGAAATTGCACCTGACTCTTTGATGCCTTTGTGTAGCAGGTAACCACTGAGCCATTCTTCTTGGAAGCCAGATGATCTTCCTTGAGAGACAGTCCACTTCTCTTACAACCATGTGAAGCAGGAAGTCTTTTCTTCCCTTCAAATCAGTAACATGCACTTCATTCTTTCACAGCAGGATCAGCACCTGTTACAACAAATACAGCTCCACAAATGACTGTGAGATGATAAAGCTCATATTTTAGGATAGTGATACATACAACTATGACCTGCCTGACAGTGTGCTTGTCTTACAACCTTCTGCTCCTCTGGTGATGACCACTGCTATACGTAAACTAGTAATGTGATGTCTTCCAGTATCTAACACAAAACATTTCATGTTAGATGCTATACGTTAACTATCTTAAGTATTCCTCACGTAAACATTTTTCTACAGTAGTTCTGCAACAAAACAAATGTCACTTCCCTGCAGACTGGCTAAGGATTGCCACCTGCAAACCAAAAGACCTGGGATGAATTTTAAAGCCCACTGATAACCATTTGACTTAGACAGAGCTTTACAATCAGTTTGCAAAAGCAGTATTTATAGGGTTACATTAAGAATCACTCTGTGTTCAAACAGAAAAATGGCTGTAAAAACATTTTGAAAGCATTTCAGCCAGTGATACCTCCAAGAGACTGGGTCAGACCAGACACGCCACTGATTTGTATTTAAATCATTATTAAAAAAACCTGCTATCAAAGGTATTATTTTGGATCATAGGCAATAAGACTTATGGGGAATCCAGTTCTTTAAAGGCCCATGTTTTTATGAATAAAATTGAACACACATAAAAGGAAAAAGTCCTAAACAAATCCACCACACTTTTCTGTGCTCTTATTTAAGATCTTTATACCAAGGCAGGCCTTCATGTGTACAGGGCTAATTTAAGCACAGTTTCTGCCAAAAGGAGTGCTGGTGACATTTCAGAAGTGATTCCCTCACTGCTGTGCTGCAGTTAATAGGCCACTCTTCTGATAGCAGCTGTACTGCTTCTAAAAATGTGAGGATATTCTGCAGATAGAAACATATTTCTCTGCATTATGGCGATTGATTCAAAAAACAATACTAAAACACCAGTGGAATACAGACTTGGAAAAAATGAAGCTTAGCTGGACTGTATTCTCAAAAATGACAAAATAAGAGAATCCATTAGAAGGCATAGGCTCTTGTCAATTTTTTTCAGATTATTTGATATCATCATCACCATGGCTCGGCTTCGCGAACAAAGATTTGGGAAGGGCTCTACCCACGCTTGCTGCAAGTGCACTGATGGCTAAAAAGGCCAATGCGAGACAGGCAAGTCCGGTTGCAAAAGGCACAGTAGAAAGTCTCCATAGGCGGTGTTGGTGAGACACGGTTCTTTCTGCATTGTCTTTTCTCCTCGAGACTGATTCTGTGTGTGTTCTCAAAGGAAGCAGCAGTATTATGGATGGTGTGACTCCATATCTCCCAATTGGAGGCCAGAGTGGACCATTGATGGTAGTCAATATGGGCGCCCTCATTGCTCATACAGTAGCAGCTCTGCAGCAATTACTTGGCATACTTAATAAATAAACATACATATCACCCCCCTAAGCATACATATCCCTGCTTAAAATATCCTCTATATGTATGTGTGAATGTGTGGAAGTGTGTATAAAGGTAAAGAGCAGTGAGGAGTGGACCATTGTCACTCCATAAATATGCATATGACCAGTCAATTCGTGCACCCAAATGCCTGCCACCTAAGAGTCTAATCTCTAGTTATTCATAATGGATCAACAGTTTCATTACAAAAATAAGCACCAGGTAATCAAACACACAAGTGACATACAATTGGTGTTCAGGCAGCTGCAATACACTATTTACTACATTTGTACTGTTATTAAAAAAAGATGCTAGTGAGTGTAATTGACCCACTGCCTACAGTTGCAGAAGATGGGCATTAAAAATTAAACTCCTAGATATCAGATGCTTCAATAAGACACCTTGTTTGTATTCTCAAAAATGCCTACAGACTAAGAAATGCAATCTCCATGACTGCAATTAATTAGTGAGTGCCAAATTATACAGCAAACAGGTGAATACATAATTTCTTTTTTTCATCAGTATTACGCAAATCACTTCAATGTGTCAGCATCAGTCACATAGTTAACCAATTATTTTTTTTGCAGTTGGAAGATGAAAGTGGAATTTCTTAATAGGTCCCTGAAGTTCCTCAAAATATAAGCATATTATTACTCTCTTATGCAATTTCCTTGCTGCCATTGTTGGCCATATGCAGCCAGTTGGTTCATTGGCTTTCTTTGTGGCTCTAAAGTTCTTCATGTATGTTAGTTCTTTCAAAAAGTATTTCTGAAACACTTACTGAAAAGGGAATATTCCCAGATGAAATATTAAATAGTGCTTTTCAAGGCTTCAAAGAATATAATATGTATCTTTAATGCAATGTCTTTCAGCATGCAGGTGTCTATAATTTCAATTATTAGATATTAGCAACAGACCCTGATGGTATATTTGAGAAAATCCTAAGACTTCAGAAACTTAAAAGAAAGACTGGAGCTTCTGTTCACCTGTTTGAAATCCACTTTAGTGGATTCATGTCTGATTTTCAAAGTTTTTTTTTTGGATTTCACTCTTTTCTTCCCTCCGGTATTTTTCATATCAGTTTTACTGCATCAGATTTTTTTCTCCTATACATGCCTTTTCCTAAAACCTTTTATACCTTTGATGTCTGCTATTTACTATATATTAAACCCACTGAAGTTATATTCACAATCATATCTTCTTACCTTTCAGTCAATATTAACATTCCACAAGAATTCTTCACATTATGAGAAAATACAATTTTTTTTTTTTTCAAAATAACATTTGCTGAAACAATATTATTCCTTCTGTGTTGTCTCATTGTCATTTAATTGTAAATGTGTGGTCTTGTAGTTTTTCTGGGATTCAAAGGATACCATGGTGACTTTGAAACTTTGAAATCAGTTGAGAGGTTTGGATTTTGGATAAAACCTTCTAAAATTCCTAAATTCAGATTCAATAAATATATTTGATTTTTGTTTTTATAAGGAGGTGTACTATGGAAATCCAGGTTATCTTCTGTTAACTCCCGTAGGGATGAAGTCTGTGGTGTTTCTTTAAGTTGTGCTGTATTAAATAAATAAAAAATTTCTAATATGCCTCATAGTGAAGCAGTCTTCTGGGAGGTTCAGTTTCAAAGTGATATTCATCACTTTCTCAAGGCAGCAATATTTGATCATTTGTAACACAGGTTCCTAAAGAAAAGTGGCATGTTTTCGCAGCAGTTGACATCTGCACATCATCAACCTTTCTTTCCTTCCATCTCAATGTTCTTGAACCTGCAGGCCACTTTCAACAGAACTGCCTTGAGGTGTCACGAAAATCCACAGGTGGATAGGGAAAAAAAAAGCCTAAATTGTACAGTGAGGAAAGTAAGCTCTCAGTGAGTTTGCAGAGTCAGGAGCCAGGGCAGCTGCTGTGTGGGGACTCTTGGCCTTGTGTGGGGACTCTTGGCCTTGTGTGGGGTTCTGGCTCAGAACCCCACGTGCTGAAAGGCCCCTTCCCTGGCAGCAGATGTGATTAGCTCTTCAAAGCCACAATGCAATGATCATGAGAAGCAATCCAAAACAGGTGACTGGGAGTCCTGGGAGAAAAAGCTGTAAGGGAAATATAACAGAAATCCAAAGGAAACAGCAGTGTATCATTCTCATTATTCATGGACCAGCTTGTTAGTATGCAACATTCAAATTATATTGTGTATATGTAAAATTGTCATGAGAAGAGAGACTACTGCTATATTTTATTTATCATATTTTTTCAGCTCACACTCATTTGGAGGCTGATCCTCTGTCTCTATTTTTGTACTGCAGTTGTCAAAGTAGTGTAACAAATCAATACTTTTGACTGGTGAGTTGAATTTTGAGCCTGGTTTTGTATTTTGTTGCTCTGCTTACAATGTTCCACATCTGAAAATAGATTCCCTTTTCCTCTGAACACTTGAGGTCCCTCATTTATTTCATTGGAGTCCTGGGCAGTACAGAAAAATGTATAATGTTAATGATAATAATAATTCCTATACCTATTATTCAGGCAAAGTTCCTAATCATTAGCAATAATTTAAGAACAGAACACTAGGCTTTTGCTACTGTTCAAATAAGATATACTGCTTACTAGATAAGAGATATGATCTAAAATAAGATGCAATTCCCAGGGAAAAAGCTCAATTTCTGAATTGTGTTACTAAAAGAAGAAAAATGCATCAATGTGACTAGTTTCAGAATCAGGTAATATTCTTGCTGTATTTAACAAAGAGCTAACTTTGGACTTCAGCATTTTAAATTAATTTAAAAAGAAGTTTGGTATAACCTTTTATGTAGTTTATTTATTGTATTAGAGAGAAGATATTTAACTTCTTTCCACTTTGGAAAACAGCTGTTTTTCACTTAATGATGTTCAGCTTTTACAATGTTCAGATAGTCAGGTTTAAGTCCACCAGGGCAACATATTTTATATACAGTTAAGAATCTAATTGAGAATAACTTGAATTGAGAATAGTTTTTTCTAAGAGGTTTTGTTTCTGTTTGTACTCTTTTTGAAGCTCAAATCAATCATTCTTGTAGGGAATCAACCTCTATTTCCATTCTCTGCTGTATTCCAAGTCTAGTACAAGTTCAGCTTATGTCGTGGCTCTTGGATGCCCTTTATTAAAGTGTTCAGATTTAGGAGTTGAATATTAGTCTGTAAGCTGTAATACGACTTTCTGTTCTTCCTGATTACTCAGCGAGGAAATAATTTACATTTCATACTGCTTTACACATAGAGAAAGGGGTCTAGAAGACTTCCAAACTTAGCTACCACACGAGATAGGACTTGTGACAGATCTCTGCGCTGGGCTGCTCGTGTGGAAGTTGCAAGGAATTGCTATTGACCTCAGCAACGGTGCACTTTCAGAAGCCTCAGCCGTGACTGAAACAGGTCATAGTTAGAAGTTATTGGATAATTCCGGTTTGTTCAACCAGATCAGTGCCCCAGTGTGCAAAAGCATTATACAGACATAGTGAACGACTTCCTTAAGGGCCTTACAGCTAAAAAGGATTTTATTGACAGAAAGCACATCTTAAACTTTTAAAGTTTCAATGTCAAATCCAGTAACACAGGAAAAAAGTGGAAAGGATAGCTGTAATCATTCAAGGCAGATACTGAAGTTGTGTGTTTGTTTCAATATTGTTGCCGATGTTTTATTTTTATACGTTAAAAAAGTAGTTGGAGCTCTATTGGAAATAAGAAATTCCCTTTTCTCTGAAAAAAAGAGCCTTTCTCAGCTCTGGGATCACTTCAATGAGTGGGGCTGGGGGTTCTCATAAGTCCTGAAATACGCTGGTAACAATGAAATCTACCTTAAACACTGTCAAATTTTATTGGATTCCTCAGTGTAGAAAAACAATGTTTAGAAATTTAGAAAACTGACTTACAGAAATTATCTGGTGCACAGAAACTGCAAATTCTCTACTGTCTTGCCCCAGAGCGTGTTACATTACGCCTGTTTTAAATATGCGTTCCAGGAGACTAGGACATCAACCTGTGTGGTCAGATGCCCCTGCAGATATTGCCTTAATTTAATAGCAATTTAAGCAATCATGCCAGCTGGGTTTTTCAAGTGAGAGAGGAGAAGCTCATGGAGGAGAGCAGCCACATGCTGAATTGTGGCTAGTCTTCTGTTAGCAGCATTCTGAGGTAAGATCCCAGAGGACCAGAGTTCCTCCTCCCCTACCTGGTGAAGGTGTTCCTCAGCACAGCTGCTGGTAACACAATATATGGTGGCTCCACCATATATTCAGCATTATCAAGGGATTCAAAAATTGGAGGATAGAATCTCTTTCTCTTTTATGGAATAGTTACTTGGGAGTATATCAGCCTTTTGAATTTTTGACTATAGTATCACAAGACCAAATCTGCACCATTGACTCAGTGAACATCTCTGCTTTACAGTTAGATAGCATTGTCCTATTTGTATAAACGATCTTAATTTTCAGATATTAAAAAATTGCTGATCCTTGAAGAGAAATTATTTGATATCTGTTTTACCTGAATTACATATTAATGAGATAAAACCTTATGTTTGGTCTATTTAATGAGGAAAAAGTCAAACTTGTAAAGTGTGAAAGATCCGTACTTTATGTATGGACATAAGTATTCAAAAGTAAAATACTTTACAGAACTCTTTGGGGTTTAGTTTTCATGCTAGCATAGCTTATGAAACCAAGTTTGAAACTGAATGATGAATAAGTATAAATTCACAGACGATGAGTTTTGCATTAGCCCAATCAACAGGTCAGTCTATGGAGTGTGGTCAGAGCAAGTGTTTTGTTTAGACTAACAGAAATATTTTGCATACCATTCACCTGAATATGGAGCTTGAGTGGTTCTGAATATATATATATAAAATATAACTTGTTTCACAGAGCTGTGATTAATAACTTTCTCTTCAGACTTTATACAGGGGAAGAAGCACCATCTTAAGCTTATTTAGATTCTTGTGGCAGAAAAATGAAATCTATAAACAAACCTTCTTTCTTTAATCTTTCTCAACTACCCTATGCTCCTGGGTGTTTTACAGTTTCTCTTATAAGACTCCTGTAATTATTGAACTGTTCTTTTGACCTGGTTGCTTGAAGGATATTGGATTTCTGTTATCTGCAAATGGAGATTAGCAGTCAGATCACCTAAAGTGCTAAAACACTGCTAATATTTTAAAATAGATTCATTACAAAATTTTTCCCCCCTCCCCTACCTTGGACTTCAGCATTTATATTTAACTCATTGTATTACCTGTCCAGTGTAATTTGAGGATGATGTTCCTGGGGTGAATTTTTACTAAGCATTCTAATGCCTCCAGTTCAACGTTATGAGCTAACTGGTAACTTTGAAAAAGAACAATTACACAGTTCGATGATTACTTAAGTACCTGCATTTATGATTTAAAACAATTAGAGGATGTTCTTTATGGCTGCTGTTTTCTGTTTACTTCAGTGACTGCTTTCTTAAAGGACCTCTTGCCTGTGCATACTGCATCTCAGAGCACCCTTTGAGGACCCAGTTTTACCTCTTTTCTTTACATTCCAGCTTTTCAGGTAGAACCATTGATTTCAGAGTTCCCAGCCACATGGAAGTACCTGTGAGGACCTAAAATTACTGACATTGCCTGCAGTGTAACTACTTAAAACGCAGGGTATACCTAATTGTGAATAGGCTTGGTCCTAATTCTGTCCCTTCTGATTTGTGCCCCTAAACTAGTGACCCAAATTCCTAATTTTCTAGGGTAGTAGGAGCAGGAATGTGGGTATCTGTGGCAACAGAATAACAAACACGGAATGAGTGATCAAACCCAGGAAACAGACATGATTTTCCCATTTTGGGAGAAAATGAAGAGAGTCCTTAGCATGAATTTTCTGGAATTTGAAGCCCATGCGCAGCTTCTGAGTTTGTGAACAGGAGCCTGGACTTTGATGACACAGAACATAAAGCTTTTATTTCCCTTTTTTGTATTCTTGTGATTACAATTAATTACTTTTTTGATACAAAATTTTGGACATGAAAATATTCCTAGTGCAAATACCAACAAAGAAATGTGTTATTTTCCTTCAGTTAACTACAAAGCTATTCCTAGAAAATGTGTCTTAAGATACAAAGCGATATCTCTCTCAATTTAACAAAAATCCTTTCGGGCAAAAATGAAGAGTGGAGAGGGGCAGGGAGAGAAAAATGAAATATTGTAAAATAATTCTCAATTCTCTAAATGCAGTAGTACTAGACACTATGCTTGTAAATAAAGCAACAGGCATGTGGGGAGGAAAACAGGGTCACTAGGGCCAGTGATGTCCACAAAGAATGAAGACAGTTGTAAAACATTAAGTGTCCAGTTCACAAACCTTCTTCAGCCTCTGTTTACAAGCCTGAGTGAAAATATTTTAGGCAAAGCTTTAAAAGAACCTGGAGGACTGTACAAAAATGCCAAGAATTGGATTAATTGGCATAATACAAGGTGGCTGGGCACAGTTGGGGAAAGTGTCAGTGTAGGGAGAATCCCCACCAAGTAAGACTGTCTGTGCAATTAGCTATCTGAACTCTAACCCTTCCAGAATAATTAATGAATAACAGAGGGGATCAAGACAAAGACACAAAGTGATTTGGTGGGTGCTAGCAAGTAATACATCAAAGAATGCTGGTAATTGGCCCTGTGGCTTTCATTCTTTGCCCTATTTCTTTCAATTCATTGACTCAAAATAATGGGTTCAGGTTCATTATCAACAGGTTTTAGCTGCAAGAGCACAACACTTCAACAAAGCTATGATTGTAGCAGTGCTGGTGGCTAAGCAAAAGTTGTAGACTGTAGCACACTCCCTTGAAAGGGAAAGTAGCAGCATAGTCACAGGCTTTGTCTTACATGAAACAGTTCGTACTCACGAATTTGCTCTGAGTTTTCTAAGACTTGGTGTTCACTGAGGTTACAATGCTGGAATACAGTTGGTATGGGCAGGTATGTATAACTTCAAACACTATTCTAGCTGCAGCATCTATATTCTGTTCCTTCAGCTGTAAGAAATGAAATAGAATTCCTGACATCATGTGTCACATGTACATGACATTATTTGCATACTAATGGTGACAGTTTGGAGGCTTTGTTCTCCCTGTTTTGGTGGCATTGTAGTTAAAGGAAAATTAATTATTTTCAAACCATGAAAATACCTTCCTGATCTGCAAAATTTTACTTGGGGGTTTGAGGTTCCTTTTTTTCCATCAGAAATGAAATTTCCACTGTTCTGTTTTGTTTCTAAATGTTGTCATAAGATGATGATTTAGCTGATTGGCTTTTGGTAAAGAGTAGAAAAAGGAGTCATCTCCAAAGAGTGAATGATGTGTATTTTTGCTCTGCTGTCATTTTGCCATTGTTGCTTCTCCCTAGCAGATGTTGTTATCTTCTAACCATCACAGTAAATACAATTGCACTTATGGTTAAAATCTGTATGTCACTACAGCTAAAAACCACCCTTTTGCTTTAGTATTTGAGAAACTTGAAAAGTAGCTTAAATTTTAGAAGCCTGCTCTTAAGCACAAATGCATGGCAAATTATTTTTCTTCTAGGTTAAGTGATATTGTTCTGAATTTCAGTTCATAGCAAATGTACAAATATTTTAGATACCAAATTGTGCTCCTTATTCTTATAAGGCAGCAATCTGAAAACTTCCAATTTCCTCTGACAGTCTGTTAGGAAGTTAATAAAGTTAGACAAAAACTATCTGATACAACTTATGGTATATAATTTTGATTTTATTCATGTTTCTGAGAATAGCAATTATGTATGAAATATTCAAATTAAAAGTATGCATTACTAGTATATAAAACCAGCTATAAATACAGGTACATGTTGCATGACCAGCAGCCTCCCCCCAGCCCTTTAAATGTACTCATTGTTTGAAATAATGATGTCGTTGATCTGTGTAGTAGTTTTTTGTTGTCTTCTATTATGTAGATTCCTCTGTTAGAATACATGTCTTATCCATAACGTTGTGTGTGCCATGGAAAAAAGTATTACAGTTCTGAAAAAGCTTTATTAGCACATATTCTAAATTGAATAGTCATTTTTTGATAAATTCTAAGCAACATTTCTTAAATTTTTAAATTTTTTAAAAAGTTTCAATTAGAACCCTGCTTAGCACTGGGAATGGTGCTACAAGCCATTGTAGCCAAATGCTGTCAGTCAGAATGTTTGCTTTCCCCTCTCCCTGATTCCAGGTGATTTTGGTAGACATTTCTCGTGTAAATCTCAGCATGACTCAGATAATATATGGAACAGTTTGAGAGAATTTCAGAATTGTCATTACTTCAATTTCTAATTCTTTTGGAGGCTTTTCATAACACTGACATAGTCTTCCATCTGTTCACACTGCGACATGAAAGCCATAAATTTAACATTTTCACAGTAGCAACTGTTAAAGTTGACAGAGTAAACTGTGATTTTTCAGTCTTGCCACTTGCCATGTTGTTAAAATAAATATTTAAAAACTGCCTGTATTGTGAAGAGCCATACTCCAAGTGCCTTCTGTCACACATACAATTTAAGATCCTGAGTTCACAAAATACCAATTGATCTTGTCCCAGAGGTTCTTACGCTTTTTCAGAAAGCTACTCCTCTTTTTGTATAATTTTACCTTCAAGTGAATAACAAGACATTGGGAGAGAAGGAAAATCGTTATTAAAAATACACACAGACTTGATCAAAATAACTTTGATGGCCAGAATGATGAGAACAGTCATTCTCTTCCTCTGACCGATATTTTTTTGGTCTGAGATTTGAGGGCACCAATATTGATTTAGAGAGCTCAGTCGCTCAATTTTAAAAGAAATGTAAAAGTTTTCCATTTTCTCACCTATCAACCTCTATGAAAGAGCAGCTGCTCTTGCAGGGAAAAGCACTATTCTCGTGTTGGATATCACAATGCATTTATGATGTGGGGCTTAACTAAACAGCTCCCCTTTATGTGACTAGGAAAGAAAGACTATTTAGGGTTGGTGTTTTGACTGTAGGAGCTGCATACAAGTCTGGATCCTAGACTGGAATGTGGGATCTGAACCCCCTTGAGGGTATCCTTTCAAGCAGGTATCCTCTGCTTTTCTCCTCTCTTCTGGAAGTGACAAGAGTAGAAGGCTATTCCCTGCTCTCCCTCTCTTGCAATCAGCTGCACCCTAGAGAAACAGCAGCAAGCTGCACGTGTCTGTGCAGGAGGCTGGATCCCTGTTGGAGCACAGAAAGTTTCCCAGAAACCTGTAGGGACCTCATGCTTTCTACCCCTGATTATCGAAATTACTCTTAGAAAAGGGATTAGGTTTGACAGCAGAACTAACCGTGAATGGGAAACGCGAAGGAAGAGGAGCTGAGGGACAGTCGTGTCTCTCAAATACGCTCAGTTCCTGTCTTTTAGAGAGAACAGGAACAGCTCTAGACTTTTAAGGACGTTTAGCAGGTGAGAATTAGAATATAACTCATTGCATTGCTTTCTAATAGAAAGTGCACAAAGCTTGCAAAGGAGAAGAGAGTCTTGGTTGCTGAAGGTCAGTTCCTGTTTCAAAGGCTGACCTCCTTTGAAAAGAGTCTCTCTGCCTAGTGTTCCCATAGGAAGGGACTCAGGGGCTGGATTCATGCTGGCCTGCGGTCAGGGAAGTGCTGGGCTTCCGTTCAAATCACTGTTCCCTGAAAAAAAGGCATTTTGTAATAACCTTATGTGTCTTTGACTAAGAACTGGATGCTTTCTAAAGCAGGGTCTTCATTTGGCTGATATTATGTGCTTGAATATCTCAAAGGCTGTACACTTCACAAAATCTAGATTCTTCTTTGCTGTAATTTTTTATCTTAATTTGGTGTGGTTTCATTTGACCTGTTATCCACTGCATACTGGGACTATTAGTAAAACGTGGGCTAAATTGTTCTGGGAGAGAAAACAGTACTTTTTTTCTCAAAATTTTTTTGCCAGAAAGGGAAAAGCATAGGATGGCAGTAATTAGACTCAGGGAGTACAGTCTGAGTTGCTGAGCTTTATTCCTGACCTGTCATATACCAACTTTATTACCAAGTCTTTCAAAGATGACAATATTCACTGGGACAAAGCCTTTTGAGATTCTTAGGTAAAAGGTTTATATAGCAGGAAAATATTACGATAATGGCATTTAAATTTAATTCTTTCTCTAACAGTGATCAAAGGAAATGTTCATAGCTGGGGGAGGGAGCTGACCTCTGTAGTCAATAATGTTTATACCTTCTCGCAAAGTTAATTTCTTCAACAAAAGTATAAGGAATCTGGATCTCAGAGAAAAGGATGGCAGGATGCTGGAGGGCATAAGGATGTTGAAAAAAGAATCCTGACCAGCCATTATGGAAATCACTGACGTGGAAGCCAGAAACAGGGAGCAATCAAGGAGAATATATTAAATATTGTATCTGCTAACTTGTCTTGGCCAACTAAGCAGAGCATGACTGGCCCATCTCCCATCTCTCCCCTAGGGCCAGGCCTTCCATTTTTGTCCCCTTTGCCATCCTGATCTCCTCCATGAGGGTTTTCATGTCATTTGCCAGAATCTTCCCTGGCTGGAGGTTCAAATGGGTTTTCTCATGAAAAAAACCCTCAAAAACTTCTGTGAATGTTGTTTGTGGGTCTTTGAATACATCTCAACTTTACAAGTGCCCTGTGGGGGACTAGGTTGTCCCTGTTTGGAACAGAGCTCAGGTGAAGGCAAGTGTATACCCTGTTATCTCTTTTTAAGTTTTGCATTGTTATGAGGATAGCAAGGGCGTCTTCTGCTCTTAAACAAGCAGCTCAGTTTCAGTGTCCGAGTGTTTTATCTGTGTGACAGTTTTGTCCTTGTACAACTTCTGGCATATTGGATCTCTTCCTTGCTTGGTGACATCAGAAATGCTATTAACATCTTTCAGTGTTGTCACTAAAAATTATGAGCTGCTGTTTGAACTTCAACCTCCTTGCTTTTGGTTTTGTGCATGCAAGAAAAACTTGTTTGTGAGTGTGAGGCCTTTCAAGGTATTTTTTGCAGTGTTTAAGTAAAGACCAAATAAAACAGGAAAACACCATGCTGGTTGTATCTCATTATGCCCCCCAATACTTGCCTCTCATGAAGGGTTAGATGAATCCTTTGGCATTACACAGAGAATAATACAGCACGAGACAAAATGTGTGTTATCCAAACAGGACTTGGGGATGTAACTCCCATCTTTGAAAGTATTTGAATGTGGAGATTCAAATATGCCCACAGCACTTGCAGCAGTGTTAAAACTAGGCTTTAAGGAGAAAAAATTGCCTCCCTGAAGGCTTTAGTATATAAGCACTGCAGTAAGAATAAACCAAAAAGGCTTAGGGCACTTATGATTTCTAGTTATCCTTAATTTGGAGGAAATAATTGCATTATACGAGTCTATCCTGATCACAGAATTTTTTAATCTCAATCCAAGGTAAACATGTCTTCAACACCACATACACCTGAGTTGCCCTATTAAATACTGAAAGCCTTGATCCATATTCAAGCTTTTTTCCTTGAGTCTTCCCGCTGTGATGAAAGCATAATCTCATCTTGTATTAATTTTGTCTTGATACACAGAATATTATTATGCTATAGCTTTTGGGGCAGGTTTTCTCCTTATTTTTGAGAATTTTAAAACCGTTAAAGTAATACCTGGAATTTCCAGCTCAGGACCAAAGGACATGTTTGTTCGTGAGAGGAAGCTGCTGTTATGCAAAGCAATTGTCTTTAAGAGCCATTGAAAGTCAAATAAAGAACCAAATTTCTGGTAGTTCCTTAAGAGTCGAGCCTTGTCCCCACCCTTTGTAGGAAGGGAAGCAGGAGCTGTGAAACCCCTGGGTGCTCGCTGCCCTCGGCATTACTGACCTCCAGCCCTTCGGTCACGTCTGCCACCCACGGTGTGGGTGAGGAGCCAGGGTGAGTACCTGGTGAGGAAAATACCTGCCTCCAGAGATTGTGCTGCTTCTTGGCAGTGGGGAGAACCAGCTGGCAGGGACTGCAGGGACTGCAGGAGAGGGTGTGGGGCCTTGCAGTGGTGGTGGCAGACCCAGGGAGAGCCCAAGCACCCATGTGGGCAGCACCGGCATCTTGAGCGGGTGTGTGCAAGAGCAGCAAAACCACAACAAGGCTGAATTGTGTAGTCATTAATAATCAATTTTAATGCTTGTATCTTAACTGCCATTGAAGTTGCAGTGTGTTTTTGTGGCAGGAACTAGTTGGTTAAAAAGGTATTTTCAATACCATCTGGATCTGGACCGCATTACAATTAAACCATTGTATTCTATAGCCATAGCATTGCATAGCTAACTGGGTTTCAGTTAGACCAGTAACTTAATAAACTACTTTCTGAGGAGACAAGAAGATTTGATTTCACTGTTTTATAAAATTAAACTTGTTGTACTACAGAAGAGAGTACATGCTTTGTACTGCTTTTTTACACAAAGGTTCTGTGGAGTTCAGTGGACGTTTCGCTTACAAATTCAGGGCAAGACTCTATTCAAATAATATTCACATGATACCACACTTTTCCATTGTGCATTTCACTCATCTATTTTATATTTAATTATTAAGCCATTTTTGGAACTGTAGTGACTTTAACAATCATGCATGTATGGATTTTAAGTCCATGTATATGGATGTATAGAGCACTATATTCATTCACAGTTAAACTCTCCACCATAAAAACTTGATTCTAAATTTAGGCAATTTTCCCCCAAGGAAAAATAAAATAAAACACATTGATTTAAGTAGAAAAGCAATAATGCTCCTCTGTCTCCCAGACCTGTAATTACAATCTTGTATCTAAAGAATTTAGTGATATTTGGTCCTTTTGCCTCCACAGTCATGGACAAATTTCTCAAATTTGTATGTCCAAAATATAAAAGAATTTTCAAAGCCTGAAAATGATTTAAGAGCGTGGTCTACAATAAGATCAGTGGAGACTGGCATTCTTCAGTCACTTTTCTGGTTCTCACAAAAGTATCCTGAATGCATAATTTCACATCAAAGTCAATATGCTCCCTGCAGTGCTGAGGGCAGCAACTGACTTTTGGAGAGCTATACACAAAGGTATTCTGGCACTATCGTGGCAACTGACAGATCTGAGTACTAATTTAGATGCCTAATTTTAAACCAAGGCTAGTTAAAAAAAATCCATAGTGATTTATCCCAAATCGTATTACAAAGCTGCTTCTAGTTAGCTCATCTTATCTGTGTCATTCTAAGTTTGACATCTGGGCTAAGCCAGTTGTCATTGTGGAGACGCAAGATCTGGTATTGTTTTAGACGTAATCAGGATATAACTCCCTAATTTAATCCAAAACTTGTGTTCTGATAAGCATTTGTATGAAAGAAACATAGCCAAAAAAACCAAACAAAGGTAACAAGGTTATATTTGAAGACATTCTTTTCTTTTCATATTGACCTGCTACATGCTCCCCAACCTTGAGAATGCCCAACATCTTTGCAGTGTGGGAGAAGACAAATGTGACCAACAGTTGTGGTGAATGGCACTTGCTAACTAGAGATACATATATTCTGCTCCAGGGTAATTGGTTATGCTGAGAGAATGCAGATGTGAGGGTGTACACAATTGTAAATGGAAAGGTATTTAAGAAAATGAAGGTGCAAATTAGAAGTTTCTAAACCAGGTTAGTAAAAGGCAAGATTTCCCTTGAGCTGTGTGCTGCCCAGGGGTGTTGTTTTTTAATCTATCAGTCTAAGTTGCTTCACCCTTATAGTGTTGTCCTCCCAGCACATGACTGTAAACTTCCCAAGTAATTGTTTTCCCTGCACCAGAAGAGAATGGAACACTCTGTGAGGATCTTTTTGCACAAAGGCATAGGAAGGTTGTATAACTGGAGTGCTGCAAAGCTACCTTGAAGCAGTAAGTAAGAAGCAAGTGGGCAGAGGATCATTTGTTTCACAGTCATTCTGTTGTTTTGAGACGCTTCTTGGGACCGTACCAGTATGTTGCCCATCCAGATGATAGGTAAGCAGGGTTGGTCAATGTTGTGATTCCATCTGCCTGTAACTGGCCTTGTTCCAATGGGACAGATTCTGCTGAGCTGTGAAAGCACAGGACTGCAGGCTGTAATCGGCACAAGGCTGGGAACTGAACAAACTCTTTTCTGCAAGCAATAATTATACCACGGTTCAGTAAAGGCGCACTTGCAAAACCCAGCACAGCAAAGCGCAAAATAACCTTGCTGATCAAGCAGCCATACCCATTGGGATCTATTAACTTTTCATCTTAGCAGAGACTATATAGGTGTGTTCAAAACCTGTGGGTTTGATGTTTATTTCAGGAAAAAATTAAGTGTAGGATAGGAGAAGCTGCTTCTCAAGTCTCAGGCTACATATGTTGTAGGAAGCACTTGCTGTTTTCCTCAGTTTCACATGATTGTTTCAAAGCCACACTTCTTCAGAGGGTGCTCAATCCAGCTTCCGGCCATTGCGGGAGTGGGATCCCCCCTTCACCTCCTTGCATGGCTGGATGTGCTGCAAAGCCTTTTTGGGATGAAGTGATGTAGTGCAGTGCAAAACAATTTTCCCCTTTTTTGGACGTTCAGTGAATTGTGACTTTGAAATGAAGAGTAATTCTGCACAACTAAAGCAAGTCCAAGCAAACTCAGATAAAAATTTACTTAGGGATTTGTTAAATGTCTAAATGGCTATGCAGCCTGTATTAAAGACACTTCATCTGCCATAGGGATCCAATCCCTCAGTCATTGCATGAGAATACACCCTCGCTGTCCTGAGATAAAGTTCTTCACCATATATCTTGGATCAATTTCAATTGATTGTGTGTTATTGATTTTTTCATACTTCTCTGAACTTCCTTGTTAAGTTAAGAGTCTTAAGCAATAGCTGAAAGTTTGGGGTGGGGAACCAGAGATAAAGGCTGAGAGGAGACTTCTCAGACTTTTCAGCCTGTTCTGAAACAAGAAGTGCTGAAGGTTTTGCAAGATAATCAGGCCCCCAGAAAAGAGAAAAAAAAAAAAGAAGAAAAAAAAAGTTCAGCATGTTTTACAGTCAGTTTCAGTTTCAGAGCCAGTTTAAGGGATGTGGTGAGCAAACTGCAATTCCACTGCAAACCAGTTCAGCAACAGACTTCACTACAGATGTTCTCTGTTGTACTGATTTGAAAATGGCCAAATAAACGGGAAAATTTATTTTTTCTGATTATCATATAAACTGATCATGATCACAACTCACAATTTATAGCACCTGGGTTATGGGTTGGAAATATGGAAGTACCTTTCAGATCACTCAGTGTTCTTTCACTTCATAACTTTCATTGGCTAAATGTAGTCAATATGCCTGTGAAACATGAAATATTCTTCTAGCTTTGTTTTTTTTGCAGAAATGCAATTGCTTTAGCTCCATCATAAGAGGTATGTAAATGTAAATACAGGCAGTCAGTGGACTACAGTGATAGTATTCAACATTAAATGTGTTTCACACTGGGAAAAAAAAAAAGAGGAAAAGCAGAAATAATGTGAAAATAGTTTGAAAATTAGGGAGTTCACTACCCAACAGAAACATGGATCAGATGACAAACTCAAAAGATGAGAATTAGGAATGATTTGTAGAATGAAATAAAAAAGAAAGATGTTGATAACATTTAAAAACATCTTTTCTAGATGTTTACTCACACAGAATTTAAACAGTGAAACAAGTAAATGTTGCCTCCTTGTTCTAAAATAAGTGTTCTAATTAAAAAACTTCAGTGTTCTTTTACTTCTTAAACCCCCTAAATCTTCAGTCTCTGGGCTTGACATCTATTTAAAAAAAAAAAAAAAAAGGTCTAAAAATAGGAAAGTGAAAAGTAATGACTTTGAGCAATAATGGCATGACTCAGACTACTTTTTCTTAAGACTCCACTGTGCACTCAAACTAAGGGTGGCCTCTGTTCAGTTTTAGTTTCTAATATTAGGCTATCTGTCTTGCAGAACTTTGGTAAAGACAGCTCAAATTTTTGTTTTATAAATTATGATACCATATCAACTTTAATTAAAGGGATTCAGTTACTGAGCTACAATATCTCACTATTTAGTGAAATGAGTTATAGTAAGTCATGGTCTCAGACAGCGTGACCAGCATACAAAGATAAGGATGGTCATTTACCTTTACACATGTAGATAACTCCAAAACCATATAATTGACAGCATCTGTAGCTCACTGGCATTAATATAGCTAATGATGATAAAATAAAGCCTTTCCACTGTATTGTTGAAAATTTTCAAGTTCTTCTTCCAGAAACGTTCCTGCTGCTGGTATCTGGGTGTGTAAGACCCCATTCAAAGAGGAATGTCTTGAGGTGGGTGGTGATAGGTGTGAAACTGCTATCACAGTGAGAGTAGTTGTTCCCTAGTCTATCTGAAGCTTCTCTTGCTTTATAGTGAAGTCCTTGAAAAAAGATGTCCAATTATAAACACCAACAGGAATATTAGTTTATAGTTACTAGCATGATAACAGGCTGAAATAATACTGCTTTTTAGCTGAACTGACTTAATCAAATTTATCTTTTTCTTTGCTGCACAGGAATCCTGTTCATTCTGCAAAATGCTCAAAGGGTTAAATTAAAAATGAAATAGAGCACAGTAACATGCAGGAGCACCTCCCCCTCCTTTAAATCATATTTAAATGATAAAAAGCCTTTCTACAGGGTTAGAGTGAAACTGCAGATTTCCTGTTATAGTTAATAATGTGACCTCATACATAGTGATAAAACTTTATTCTTGCAAATTCAATATTTGGAATTACCATAATTATTTACGACTGAAAATAATCAAAGCCGTTTATTTTCTGTTTGTTTGAATATTGTTTAAAGTTGACTATTTTTAATACACAAACACTTTTCATTCATTTTTTTCAAAATATTTTAATTTTAAAGATCTCCTTCCAGTTAATTATATTGATTCATTATTCTTCTCCACATTGATATTTCTGAATTCATACCATTTCAATTAGATTTTATTTTAAGTTATGTTACATTTGTGTGTTAGAGAGCTGTGCCAAAAACTGTGTGACAATGAGGACAATCATGATTTCATGTCTGGAAAATGTCAACAATGTTATTAAATGAAATTAAATGAGACAGCTTTAAAGACATGTTTATTCAGCAAGTACTGACAGTCGGGGTGTACCATTGTTTTTTTTGCTTCTTTTTGTCAGACAGTTGCAAGGAAAAATGTCAAGGAAATTAAAAATATCATATAAATGTTATTTCAGATGTTTGAACATAATTTTGTATGCCCATAGATGTGCAGAATTTGTGCAAGTGAGGAATATTCATAACTCCATGTTATGGAACACTGAAGTAAAACATCTTCAGAAAACCCCTATTCAGAACTTCCTATTCTACCATTACTAATTTTAATTTGAAAGTTGCTAGTCACTAACTTCTAGCTCAGTGAATCCCACCATTATTTGTATTGTCCGTATGGCTCTTCTCATGGTCAAATAATTTTCCTTTTCCTGAATGCCTGAAGTTGGACACCATTTGAGACAAGTAGATAAGCTGGACTACTTTTCCTCATTGTTATATTAGCTTAAGTTGCCTAAACTGAGCCTGATTTGTCCAAAACTCACAGGAACTAAAGTTTAAGTGACCAAATTAAACTCTGATTAGAGATGTGTATAGGTCTGTTTAATTAATCAGACATGGCAGTAATGCTGATTCACAACAGTGGTTAGGGTATATTTAGGAATCTGTTTTTACTGGCTTCCACAAAATTTAAGTATTTAAAAAGGAGTGATACAACTGGAACATGGAATGGAGCTGTTTTTGTGATGATGGGAAATGATAAACACTCTGACCTTCAAATTAAACTAATGCCTGTAGGAAAATGAAATTACAATTGGTGGAAGTGATATTTCAACTACTTCTACAAAGACTAGAATAATACAGCATGATGAGAACCAGAAAAATGCTGAACGATTGCAATCTGCATAAAAGCTATCAGTGGGATTGAGAGTATGCACAAAAGCTCAGTGAAGCTGAGTGGTGACTGTAGGTAGTGTCCAAAGGAGGTCTCTGTCTACCTCAGTCATGTTTCTCTTTGCACTGTGAAGATCAGCACCCAACTCCTCTTTCTGCGCACTCTCACATTTCCTTAAAGTACCTGTGTCTGTACAGAGTGTGAAGCTGCTTCCTGCATCCAGGACAAGAGATTCAGTGAGTGACCCAAACTTTGTTCTGCTGTAAGGGCCTTTTTCTCTGACTTAAATGTCAATGTTACGTTTATTTGTTTGTTTGATCTGTTGAAGACAGTGTGCTGGTATCCTGTGAAAACTCAAAATGGCGAAGAAAATCTTCCCATTGTTATCTGTTCAGTCTGTTCATTAGGGTTGTTTGTTGTGGTTTAGGAATGGTAGTGCTGGTAGTGTTAGTCCGCACATTGAGACTCTCCAAACCAGGCACCGTTCTCTCAATCCCCCTTTCCCGGCCCCTCCTCCTCTGCGGCGGGCTGGAGAGAAGAATTGGGGCACGAAAGGTAAAGCTCCTGGGTTGAGTTAAGACACAAACAGTAACAGCACCGACACGAGTGAAACAAAGAGGGATTCACGTGCAAAAATGCTCACCACAGAGCTCTCAACCTGACCACAGTCAGGACACCTGAAGCTTCCCTTCAGCTCTGAATTGTCTCCCTGGAAGGAACCCCTTTCTCCTGGGAAGAGAATCCCTTCCACGCCCCACCCAGGCTACTGAAATAATTAACCCTGTCCTGACTGGAATCAGGACATTGTTGAAGTAATCTTTGAAGGTTTTGCATCTCATGCTTGACTCAGCTCAAAATTGTGATTGCACGAGAAGTTAGTGGCTCTGCCTACCTACTTCAGCTATTTGGTGTGGTTTATTTAGGTCTTGTGCTCATTAAAGCTGTGTTTTGCAGTTTTCTTAACTGTTATCATGGAATAATTAGTAGGGCTGGCCCCTCCTGCCCTGCTCTAGGAGTCCTTTTGCTGTCTGTGGAGTCCTGCTGCTGGAGAAGTGGTGAGAGTGAGCAGGGTACCAAGCTCATAATTTAAAGTACACACGGAAGGCAGACTTTTGTCTCAGTTTGAAAGGCAAGCTAATTTAGAAATATCAATAATCATAATAGACCTCACTTTTTCATTTCAGGATATAAAAAATACATTTTGAAGCCAATAAGATTAATTAGTATAATGAGAAATTCAAGTGCATGGAGAGTTTTGAGATAAACTGCAATGAGTTTTTATCCTGGTTTAAAACCTCTCAGAAGGTTTGCCCATCTATTTGAGACACTATATATATTGTAGATATATATAGTCTAAATTCGTATTTTAGGTTATCATTTCAGTTACTCATTCTTTGTTGAGCAGAAAGATGGGAAGGAGATTTTCTCTTTTATGGTTTACTAAAGGCCAGCTGTGTTGACTTGCCCTACAGCTTGGTCATCAGCCTTCGGGGGATCTGTTACCATTTTAGGTCTGTACAGGAAGAATACTCATGGAAAAGGTCAGAGTAAGAGAAAAACTCACCAATAGCAGACACTTTGATTGGCAAAGAATTGTTTATTAGATTTTCTTTTCCATTCATAGAATATTACATAATGTTGTAATTACAATTTAATTCAGTTCACTCAGTCACAAAGAGGAGCTCTTAGAAGGGTGTAAGATCCAGTTACAAAAAAAAATTTAATCATCTCAATACTCCAAATGTCTGTTTATCTTTGCTTTGTGCTCAGGGAAAGGGCTCTCATTTGGAAGGGAGGGTGAAAAGACAAAGGAGTAGCAAAAACCATAAAAGTTTGGATCTAAACTACCCTATAAATGAACAACTTTAGTTTTTTTGGTCTCAACCTTATTGAGTAGTCTATTGTTTCAGAATCCCTACGCTGAAAGATGCAGGTCTGCAAATGTGTTATAATTTTGAAAAATTGTTTGCATGTGTTAACTTAGCCATGTAGTCCTATTGTGCCAAAGCTGCATAAGGTTGTGTGGATTGTAGAGGTAAGCCCCAGTAATTGAATAACTGGTGTTCCAGGTGGAGTCAGAGGTGGGATGCAAGTGTTTGTGGTGTCTGCCTGACTTCTTCCCACATCTGTCTCACTTTTATGAGCAAAACAATTCACATACAATTTTTTTTTCCCGTTAGAAAAGTTGAACAGTTGGTGCCAGCCTACATAATAGCTGGCTATTATAAAACCTTCTTTTTTTATTAACAAAAGCACTCTGAATATTCGTAAAAAGTTGACGTTATTTCATTAGCTATTGCAAGTCTATGAGTAAGCCTACTGAAAAGAGTATCTTGTTCTCTGCTGGATATCTCCATGAATGTTTCTAAAACATGACTTCCCACAAGCACGGAGGACCATATAGTAAGGCAATAAATAGGCACTGAATGCGTATTCCCCTTCTCTATTCCTGCTCTCTTGTTAGTTCAGAGCTGTATTTATTATTACACCTTTCACAAATGTTTGAGACCCTAATCAAGCACTTCAATAGACAGAAATGGGTGTTTGATGAATTTCTCAGCCCTTGTGACTTCCTCAGTTTTCACAAAGAGGTTTTTATATGTTGGATTTTTACCACACTTACTGAAATAAAACTTTCAGAGTGGACTCCAAAATCAGAATTTCACTCTAAGGGTCCAAAAAATTCCAGTCATACTCAAAAAGCAGGAATTCTGACGCATCGTAAAGCTGTTGTAACTATTGGCTGGTTGTGTCTCCTGAGCAACCTGTGACGTGGGACAGAGCCTGAAATTTTATTCTGAGTTTTCAAAATGTTTAGTGTGAGGGGGTTCTGGCATCTCAGAGGATCTTAGGAGTGATATGGCTGCTGAGTGACCATGTAGTGCAGCTGCACGAGTGAAGGAAGTGGTAGATGCTGGGCTGCCAAGGTGGCAGAAAGTAGGTATTGGCTGGAACTGCTTTTCATTCCTTTCATGCACTCTTCTGCTTCTTTGTGCTGCTGTAATGCAATTAATAAATTATAGTAAGCTGTAATGGACAGATTTGGCCTGCTGACATTTTGGAGTAGTATAAATGAGTGGAGAACTTATGATGAGAGAGTTAGGATGTGCAAAAAAATTATCCTGTATTGGGCTCACAGAAGAGCTATTAGAAAGAAAGATCCATACATCTCTGCCATAGTGAGCATTAATCAGTCTAGGGATCTAGTGCAAGTGTACTGGTTTTCCCATGAACTTCAGAGTTATGTTTTAAAGAATAACAGCTACTTTCTGAGTTTTGGCCTCCTACCCCAGAACAGTCTTCTGGTCTCTGGCTATACAGGCATTGTTGCAAGACTCAAATACACCCTAACTCTGTCACATCTGTAATGAAAAAGTGAGTGCCTATATACAAAAGCAAATAAAAATGACACAGTAAAGAAAAATAATCACATTTTTCTTTCTAAATACTTTGCAATAAAACTCCAGCAGTTGAGGTTTTTGATTTCAAAGTCCTTATGTTAATTTTTATCCATTGCTTTTCACCTCCACATGGACTAGCATCTGCCTGTGAACTTTCAGCCTACAGATCTAGAGAATATGTTGTAAGAGCTGCAAATCAATAGGAGGCAGCTGCTTAACACCCCTGCATCACCCTACTCAGAGCAACACACCCATGGCACGTCAGTGGGGTACTGAAGCAGGCATGCAGAGGGATGCTGAATATTTGTTAGCTATTCCTTGTTCTTGACCAGGATTCAAGGGTCCTAGAAAACACAACTACCATAATAATAATCCAGCAGGAATAATTTGCACAGATCTGGCAGGAAAAATTTGCATGAACTAGGTCTAGAACATTTTTTCACATGAATTAAATGGCCAGGTCTCTTATTAAAGAAACTATTTGTTCTGCTGCCTCCCTGTATATTGTCTTGCTGCTATGAAGGACATTTTCTCCGTACACTGTGGTTAAGATTAGACTCAAAAAAAAAAAAAAAANCGCCATAACAGGACTAGGTTTTAATCTTAGCTGTATCTGAACTAGCTGTATCTAGTTTTATAGGAACTCCTAATTATTTTAGTTGCTAAATATTTTTGCATATTAATGGCAGTGAGCGTTAGTGAATTATTAGGAGCAGTTGGTGGACAGCAGGCTGCAAAAGCCATGAATTTGAACAGAACAGTCAACTGTGCTTTGCATAGGGGTTCAGGGTCAAGGTGAGATGATAAATCAGTTGTGGACTTCATCACACGCTGGTGCTGTTTGTAGAAACAAAGCTTTTAAATTCAAGGTTTTGGGTTAAATAGGAAACAAAGAACAGTATTTTCCTAATAAGTGAAGCCATCTTAGAGATTTTTGAAACACTTTTGGGAAACAGAGTTGGCAGAAAGACATGCTCCACCATTTCATTACAGGCTTGTTCTGAGCTACTAGAGCTGTCTATATTTCTTATTCATTAGGCCAAGTCTCAGTACTCTGTTACACAACACTCATATAAGTACAAAAGTGATGAGGAATAAAAAGCACAAATATATTTTTGTGGGTGTGTTGAAGACACTGACTTCGAAAAACACTACAGTGTAACTTGTCATCAGATAAGTGGGCTTGGCTGCCTGTGGCTCCACTATAGCTGTGTTGAATGACACAACCTAAAGGCCTGAGTCTAAATTTTTTTTTCTCTCACAATTTTGAAAGCAAAATCACTGTTCAAGTCTTTCTTTTAGAACAATGAATGCATGTAAAAATGTGTCCTCTATATTCATCAGACATGCTGTTGAATTTGATAGACCTATCATTTGTACGCTACATATATTGTTGCTTTAATGCATTCCCTCACTACTTTGATAAAAGCCTTAAGATGTTGCCACTAGTCCTTTGATGTTTTCTTCTGATGTTACAGTACCTCTTTTTTCTTCTCTTCCAAAAAGTCTGTTTTGCATAAACATGAGCAGGCAAGACATTTCTAGTTAAGGATAGAGACATGAAGTTCTGTCAATAAAAGGACAAAACAAGAAGCTATATCCAGACCTTTACATACTCTCGTGAAGTCCTTATAGAGGAAAAAAAAGTAAATATTTTAGAACAAATATGTTTCATTAGTTTAAAAAAAGGCAGTGTAGGCTGCAGTGAATTTTCTTGTGATGCAACAATTAATTTTTTAATAACCTGGGATAATCAGTCTTACAATGGTAGGAAGACATTTGCATGTCTAGTCTTGTCTATAAACTACCAGTCTCCTAACAGGGATCAGTTGGTTAATATGCAAGAGAAAAGACTCAATTTTTATATTTAGCCTCAAAGCCTTATGCTGTCTCTTGAAAAATAAAGTTGCTTAGTCTGTTTTTTGTTTTTTTTTTTTACTGCAAATAAGGAAGGTATTATTATTTGTAGTAGTAGCAGAAGAAGAGGTGTTTCAACTTGAGCTCCCAGTGAAGACATGGTGCCATTGTCCCAGGGAGACTGGAACAACCCTTGTCCTCAAAGTGTTCCAAGATGAAAAAAACCCCATACTAATAGTGACAAATAGATATTATTATTCAAATTTGTCAAGGACAGCAGATTAAGTGTTTTGCTCATTTGGTTTTATAAGGAAAATGTGGCAAGGACAGGGAATATACACCACTCCTGAATGCCAATCCACTGTAATTTAAATACTGGCAAGTGTTGTGGAAACAGTGAATTTCCTATGAATGGCATAACTGTTTTGCTACATTCAGGAAGAATCTAGAGTGTGGTGATGCCACAACATGGTCTGGTGGTTAAAGAATTTTAACTTAAGCCAAGAAGTGCTGGTTTGTCATCTGACGTTTTCCATGACGTACGTATCCTTTGTCCAGTCTTGGTTCCATGCAAAGACTTTTCTCTGTCACATCAAAGGAATCCCAGAGTGTCTTATATCAGACCCCCCAGATGGTGGGCTTTAAAAGTAGATTTAGGAAACGAATATCCATGTTCAACTCTCTTCTAACACATATTCTTCATTACCGAAATCTAAATCCCAGGATTACTGAAATTGAGATCTGTATATAGGAATTGAGAAAAAAAATGTTTACTATATGGAATTTTCTCTACTCTTAATGAATCCTCAGACAAAAAAAAAAAAAAAAAAGGAAATCCCGAGCCTTTCACGCGNCAGGCTCTTCACTGCTCGGTATCTGAAGTACGGTTAGTAACCAAATTAGCTGCTGCTTAGTTTAGAGTAAGCTAAAACAATTTAGAATTCCTTTCTCAAAATTGACCACGCCTCTTTTAAATTTAAAACAAAATTTTAATTTGGAAAATGTGTAGAAGGAAAGATAACAGTTCGTAACTACTAAATATATTTTTATATATATATGAAAATCACCAGGACAGAACAAATAACAACTCTGTAACCAAAACCTCTAAACAAATGAGTCCCTGAAGACACTGGGTTGGATCCTCTCCCGTAGGCAGCGTGGACTCTCTCTCCTTTGTCCTCTGTCTGGACGACGCTGGCCCAGAGGGTGGGCAGGGNGGAGTCCCTCTGAGCTGGTTCCTTCTCCAAACCGCTGCGGAAGAAGTGAAGAAAAAAAAAAAAACAACTCCCAAAACAAAAGAACTCTCCTCCCAGCTATCAGGTTGGAATTTCGGATCATTAGCTGAGTCTTTGTTAAGGAGAGTGTCAGCCCCCAAAGTCTGTGTTGGTAGGAAAGAAAAAATTCTGACAAATTCTAAAACTATAAGAGCTGCCCAGGGCTTTTCTTTCATGAGACACCTTTCCCCTCCCATCCATGGCAGTCTTTGCACGGTGGACACACACCTTTCACACTTTGACATAAAATCTATTTTGAATAAATTTCTGTGTACATCCTCTAAATAGTGAAACTATGCTGCTGATGCTGCCTTCTTGTCTGTGACGGAACACTGAGATTTGCTTTAATGAAGAAATAAAAGCTTTAAATTATTTGTCTGCCTGCTCCAAAATTTACCATCTGGAAGAAAGGCCTAGCAACAAAACAACCACATCTTGTTTGGATCCATAAGATGATCAAAACCCCTGCTGGCAGTATAACTCTTTCTTGTTTTTTTCTGGTAGTCTTTTGTGTCATTCCCAGCTCATGCTGGCAAAGAACTTTCTGGCTGATGTACTTCTGTGGTGTCTTGAGCTTCACATCTAACATCAGGACCCTTTGTTCTGTGCAAATACACAGAAGTCTTCTCCAGTTTTCTTTTTATTTTATTAAGGTTGTTTAGTTTTCATTATGATGACAGACTAATCTTTCTTTTTCTTTACAACTGTCATGGTTTAAGCCCAGAGGGCAACTAAGTACCATGCAGCTGCTTGTTCACTTCCCCTTCCCTGCCCACTGCTGATGGGATGGGGAGGAGAATCAGGAAAGAAAATACAACTCATGGGCTGGGATAGGAATAGTTTGATAACTGAAACAAAGTAAAAGTTAATAATAACAACAGTGATACTAATTCTACTTTTAATTTCAATTGTAATAGAAAAGAGAGGGACATGAAACTCAAGAAAGACACATTATGCACAGTATAATTGCTCACCAGGTGCTGAAACAATGCCAAGCCCATTCCTGAGACACAGTTGGCTCTCCTCTGCAGGTAGCACTCCCCAGTATATACTGGGCATGACATTCTATGGCATGGACTATCCCTTTGGCCGTTTTTGGTCAACTGTCGTGGCCATGCTCCTTCCCAGCTTCTTGTGCGGTTCCTCACTGGCAGAGCATGAGCCACAGAAAAGTCCCTGACTTAGAAAAGGTACTTCTTAGCAACAACTAAAACTTCAGTGTGTTATCAACATTATTCTCATACTGAATCCAAAATACAGTGCTGTACCAGCTACTGAGAAGAAAATTAACTCTATCTCAGTTGTAGCCAGGACAGTAGTATTATTCTAGCTATTTTCTTTTCAAGAGCTTTCTTTTTACTTTCAAGTATTATGGCTAAGAATAGAGGGATACCCAAAATACCTTCTAAGTAGAAATTGAACTTAATGTTTTTTCTGTTGCTTTGTATTCTGATGGCTTTTTTTCAAGGCATATTTTTTCTTACTTATATTACCATAATGTTTTTCTCTTTCATAATTGTATTGAACCCAGTTCCTTTTTGTGCCTATTCATTCTGAGTCAGCATATCCTGCTCTTCCTACAACTCTGAACCTTGCCTCAAAGCTTTCCAGTAAAGAGGAGGACAATGCCATCTGCAAATCTCAAGTGACTTGAGTATTCTCCACTGATACTGCTATGCTGAGTTTCTCGTTCAAGGTTTACAGTGACCTTCGTGCAGGAGAAAAGTGGGTTGGTGACATAATTGGAAAGGACCTTTTCATTTACCTTGGTAAATGTAAATTTTGACTGAACTGCGCTACAAAAAGTATTAGAGGAGAGAAAATCTACAATAATGTAAAATAGGTCTTTAGAAGTGAATATGAAACTTGAGTAGCCTACATGAAAATCTTGCTTCAGGAACTGAAAATACATGCCAAATTACATGGGCTGGAGATTCATGGATTAATGTGACAAGCTAAATTCTTTTGCTGGAGATCCAGCTGTGAGGAGGGACAGCAGCAATTTTACACTTCAGGTAGTGGGATTTTGTAATCTTTACGAGGGGATACTCCTGCTCAATAAAGACACCATCTTGACTATGCAAGTGGGCTATGCACTCGTGCATGTGTGGTCAGAGAAAGATGAAGAAGGCAAAAATCCGTCTCAGAGACTAGCATAGCTATAGTCTGAGGCCATGTTTACCTATGCTGTTCTTTGTGTTAGTTTTCTGTAAGAAAGTCTTTCCCACTCTGGTAAGCATTTATGCATCTGTTAATTCAGTGGGATGATCCTCAGGGCCACTAATGTAAGGATGACTGAGAAAAATTAGAGTATTACCAAAACTTAGCTGTCTTATATCTATGCTCCACATACAGCTAATGAAAAGGTGATGAGCCCAAGTAAATCTGAGTAAATGATGTTGTTAAACTCCTTTGAGGCAGTGCTGAATAAACTTTGTGAACTGGGTTGAGAATAACCCTAGTGTTTGATGTTGAAGATAATTATCTCATTCCAGATTACAGTAACAATAAGACTGCAATAGGAAGAGTTCTGCGAGTGGATTTAGGCTTTGTGATTCTTTTGAATGGCGATGGTGATGACAGACTGACAAAAGGATTGAAGGAAACTGCTAACATGGCCGTACTATTATGCCTTCGATTTCTTTCAGCTTCTATTCTTCAGTTAATAATGCATTTAAGACACATATAGGAAGTTTCATTCCTTAAAAGTGCTGTATCATTTCTTCTTCTTTAACTGAAATTCCAGACACAGTTAAGGAAATGCCTTTATGAACTATTTCTCATTTCTTTCCCTCAAACAGACTGGGTATACACTGACATACATTATTCATGGCTTGATTTGTACCGGTCTTTTCTTGTTTGCCCTACTGTGTTTGGGTACCCAGGCTCTGGGATGATGCTGTTGTGTAGAGGTGATAAAACTGAAAGGAATCCAGCCACTGTAGGTAGGTAATGATACTAGCAAACCAATGTTTTTGTACTTTAATTGTGTGCTGAAAATAAGGCTATTAGGTACTCGCTTCTTTTGGCATGTGTGATGGAATCACAGTTTTGTCTGTGATTCTTAAGCCAGACCAAAGAGACTAGAGTTTGTTTACCTTCTCCCCGTAACATGGCCTACTCATTATGCTGCTAAATGCTAATCAACTCACTTGGTAATTAAATAAATTTGCTAGTACTAATAAACTCACTCAGTAAATCTTACTGTTAACATTCACAGCACAGCACTTTGTTGTAGTGCAAACACTGTGACGTGTTTTTCTGCCAAAAGTTCTGTCTCAAAATTCTGAAGACTCTTTAAAATAGCTCTCATTATTAAGTATTCTTACCTTAAACTAAAAATATTGCACACAGATTATATAGGTATCACAATAATTTTTCTTGGCAATTCTAACACTTCTTTTTAACTTGTGCATTCCTTTCCACATCAGGACCATTTCATTTGAAAGACTCGTTCTGTACAATAAGCTTTTAAATAATGCTCTTAATAATGGCTTACCAATAGTAAGCTTTAATTCCATATTCACACAGAACTCTCATTTAAACTAAGTGGGAGTTTCTCTTGATCAATCCCAGTAAAATCAATCATCTTTTGTTAATTAATGTTTTTATTTAGTGGCTATTAGCAGAAAACTGTAAAGTAGTTTGAGATTAGTCTAATTTCACTCCTCCAGCTCCTATTCTATACTGTCTAAGTGCCTGAGTGTTTGTTGTACCTAAATTGAAATGGAAATGCTGTAGAGTACAACTCTAACACTGAGGGGCCTGTGCTTGTTTCTGCTAGGCTGCCTTTTGATTCTTCTATGGTGTTTTTAGAGCAGTTCTTGTTCTAAGGTTTTTTTAAAGGCTGATTTCAGAATTTAAATAAATTTAAAAGCCACTAAATTTTGATCTATTGCATATTAGAAATGGTATTAATATTAATGTTTTCTTTTTCCTTTTGTGATTTCTTTTTGGGTTTTTGTTTGTTTGGTTTTTTTGCTAATTGAGTTAGTGCTGAAAGGAACATAATGTAAACTAACATTGGTTTAAATACACTTCAAAAGGCAAGATTGCTTCCTCAGTTCAGTACTGAAAGTACCAATTATGCTATTTTTGTGAGTTTTCCTGTCAGCTGTGGAGTACATCAAAACATAAGTGTTCCCTGAGTGAATTTTTGGCTACCCTTGTCTGCTGCAGATGTTCATCAGTGTTAGGCTGAAATTAGTATTTTCAGACCCAAACAGTTCAGAAAATATTAGTCAAAATAAATTCAAAATTTTAAAGTCAACATTTATATTAATTACAATTTCTGGTGGTATTAGGTGTTTTTTTCACTGATAGGCTCTTTATTTAACTTTTATTTGTAAGAATAGTGACAAACTCAAATGCTATAACACTATTAAACTATTTCAAGGGCCACATACACTGTAAATCTGCTGCTACTACTCTCAGAACATAAGTGGAAGTGTATTGCCAAAAGATTACACTGATTTGTAGCTGGTGTTCAGGTACTAAAGGTAATGTTTGCTAACCCCATGAACAGCAAGGCAGCAGCATCCTGAAACATGAACATGCTCAGAGTCATTGCTGCTTACAGCCGTAAAACGTATTTGGACACAAAATGGACCAGATAGATTTTTTAAAAAATGCTCTTAACAACTGATATGAAATATTTTTGTTACTTTTTTCTCATATAGCTATCCTTGAAGTGCTATTCCTATTTTTGACAGAAACGTCACCTACTGCTGTCAGCTAACCTAATCTGCTCGCCTTGTATGAAAGCATACTTTGTGGACAGATCCTAAGCTGGCTCAAAATGATGTTACTGCCTTGATTTCACAAAAATCGTGTTGTGAAGCTGAACCTAAGATGCCTACTTTGAAAGCTTCCCCCCTTGCCCTCTTTATCATTCTGAGACTGTGGAAACAGAAATAGAAAGCACATTTCTCAGGCTGAAGCTGGTTTTGTCTGTGCCTTTACAGAAGCTATAACCCTTCACAGACTTAAAATATCTTGTCTAACAGATTAGCCTCCCTGATGTGACTGTCTCACCAAACCATCTTATGCCACTGGCTTTGTTTCCTCCGTTCTAGCAGTGCATAGGCTGGGGGGTGCATACCTCTCTACAGTTTGTTTTCAAAATGAGGGAGGACCGAAACACAGAAAAAAGGATTAGTAATAAGCAGTGCTGTCATCTGGTGGTGAAATTGTTACCACTTTTAACAAACTGACCATGCTTTTCAACCAATGGGTTTCAATTTTCTGAGGACGTTGGAGTAGTCCCCTTGGCATAGACATGAGTCTTTCCTGTTAGAAATAGGAAAAACCAGTGATTTTACTCAAAATCACTAAACTTTTTGAACTTTATTTTTGAAGAAAACTAGCACACCAGAGGTAGGCTTACTGTGTTCAGGCTTTGAATTTTGTTTCAGCTTATGCAGCCAAAACATGCCAATGTTATTGCAATATGCATTATAAATATTATCGATTATGTGCAAACAGTAAAGGAATGGTACGGTAATGGTCCAGTGGAATGAAGAAGTAAGGGCAAAAAGACATATACCCCTCCCTCAGAAGTATACTCCAATGTCAAAGTACTATTTTCTTCTGTTACAATTTTACCATCAGTACCTTTTTGCCACATTACATTTTATGTCCATATATGTACATACCAGGAAAATACGCTCTTTAGATCTAGCTTCAAGAGTTGTTTGGCTGTCTGTAACTAAACAGGAGGTATATTAGTGCTATCATTTCATCTCAAATGATACAGTATCTGCTCACCTGGGGAGACAGAAAAAGCGTACAGCAAACAGTGACAAAATTGTTATTTCATGATCCCTCTTTGTACTTTTTAAGGCTGACTTTTTTCTGAGTTCTCTTAACCTATAAAGTGAGAAAAAAAGTGATAAAATTATAGTTGCCACATGAAAACAATTAGAAATCAAAGAACAAACCAAAATAGTTTGAAACTGTTCCTATCTACACATAAAAGTAGCACACATACCTACTTGTTTTATCTGAGACTTCTATTACAAACTTTACAGATGGATAACAAAATAGACTATATGGATGTTCATAATATAGTCATCTTTTGTCTTTTCTGGGTAAATAGTTAAAAATGCTGGCATTAAAATATAAGCTTTCACGTCTGCAAGAATTTTCCTTACTGCCGATTCATGTGTCAGCCTGTGTTATGTGAATCCTATATATTGGAGTAGATTTCTTTTAGATGTATGACACTTGTCAGAAAATCTTGAATTGCTGAACAAAGGACATCATTCTAGTTATGGATTTCCCATGCTGCTTTAACTCTAATTTCCGTGGGTCTGTGCTGGTTGTTGCAGTTGACAAATATGGTAGTTTTAATGGTGCTATTTTGTTTCTTCTGCAAAGAATGAACAAACTGCACTGGTGAAAGTTCATTAGCAGACGATTTTTAACTGAAAACCTTATGATTGTGCTTTCCATATTCAAAACTGGTTTTCCTTGGATCTGTTTATGATACACACTTCTCCATTTTATTAGCTGACCTAATTTGAGTGACTTCTGGAGAGGCAAGTAGATAAGTAAAGGCATCAGGACCTAGCTCTTTAAGCATAGCTAGCCATGAAAAATTTCTTTACACTCTCAAAATGCAAGTGTCATATTCACTGTCCTGTAATAACACTCACAATAAAGAGGAAGTGAAACAGTAAAAGTTTATTATATTCACAGATCTCATGAATCAGTGAGAGCACGGACAGGGTCACTGTTCAGAGTCAAAGTAAGGATATTAGCTGAGGTTTCATAATTTGATTGTGATCCTTTGTTATGAATGTGTGGCCTGCTAACTGTAGTGGTTGGTTTTATTCACAGTTTAGATTTTCAGCTTAAATTCCAACTTAAAGGGATAGTTTTGTAAAAATACTTCCTGTAGTTTGCCTTGCTTAAATTTATAAGCTGTTTTTATAGTGCAATGTTAAAACTTGATTATTTTCTGCTAGTGAAGACCACGAAGTCATCGAAACTCATTGTTATTTTAAAACATGACAAGCTGGCCTTAAGACCTTAGGGATCGTTTCTTCAGAAGTCAAGCTGGTGATGGATAAGGAGCCATCAGAGCTATGTGTATCTTAACTGCAGGCGTTCAATTAAGAAGCCAAGAGTGTCTCAGGTATGCTGGCGCAAATGGAAGTGCTTACTTTGATAATGTCTCTGTAGTTGCTCAGTGCGGGTAGTTGGCTTCCCCCAACTCATTTCTGATTGCACAAGGAGGTTAGCACAGAGAAATACCTGAAAGGACTGAGCTCCATCAGTGCTCAGTGAGTGCCAGAGAATACCACAATGGAGAAATGCTATCAAAATCCCTGTGCCTGCATGGTGATGTGTCAGGAAACGGCTAGCTGTAAAATCTAGCATCTGTTAGCCACGGCCCTGAGAGCGCTGCTGCCTTTCTCCTCCTGAGAGAAACTCTGTTCTGCTGCCTATGCTGTGCAAAGAAAGTTTGCTTACCCTGCACTGATTGCTGCAAAGTTTGTTCTTCAGTTATTTAGCTCCAGCATTCCTCTTATTTTTCACAGTGTGATGGAGAATTTCCAACTGCTCCCACTCTCCCCCACATTTGTAATTATCAGCTATTTTTACATATGGAGATACCAAAATACACAGGCAGTAGTCATTGTTGAAGACATGACCTTTGTCAACGAACTTTTAAAGGTTTCTTCTTCAATCTCTTCACCCTTAAAAGAATATTCACAAGTTCCTGATAAATATGATGTCAAAGGTTAAATAAGATGAAAAATAGTGCATAAGAGTCACATGAGAATTTTTTCTTAACTTGAAAGCTAGTGTAAGGCATCAGCTAAACATAGCTGCAAGTTTCCAGACTGGATGTCTTTTGCTTTGTATTCTCTCTTCATGCATATTAATGGAGAAGGTCTCATCTAGTCAGATCAAAGTTTCTATTGGAAAAATGTTCACATTTAAAAATTAATTACTGTGTTTAGCTTAAGTAATTAATTGGCATAATCACACATGCTTTTATAAACTAAACATTAAAGTGAATAGCTACAGTATTTGGTGATAGTTCTTAAGATACAACAGAAGTGTATAATTCCCAAGTTAAATCGAATTTTCATTTTTTTATGAAATAATTTTACAAATAGTCTTTCCTCAAAAAGTTTAATAAAAAGAACAGGACAAACAAACAACTGATATTCATTTGAAATAATAGTTTAAAAGGATTATTTCATAACTAGAAATGCTTTTTTTCCCTAACCCTTAAAATATGTTTGAAAGTCCTCAGAAATAGACCAAAAGTTGTGTTGTGACTGTGTTTCTTATCTTAAAATGGAATTAGACTTTTTGGGTACTTACAGAACATTTTAATAATTAAAAGTTCATAATTAAATGCTTATTTTCTGGTACAGTGACTGAAAAGAACATGAAGCCCAGTTACTCATTTGTAGAGAGGTGTTGCGTTCATGACTGATGATAAATGATGCAATCCCATCAGGATGAGAAATTTTGCTTCAAAAGCTATTTAAAACACTGGAACAAATTAACATCCAGCATGAATGGAAAACTGTAGTGAAGTCTGCTGAGTTCTGTCCAGTACGCCATGATCATCTTCAAGCATATTATTTTGCAGCAGAGATTTAAATGTTTATTAAATTGAGTGAATTTTCATCAAAGTAAAATTTACTATTGTAATAGCTAGTTCTCAGGTCCAAAAATCCATAAAATCTAAACACAGAAAGGGTTATTAGACCACTCATTCTAATTCCTCTGAAATCATAGGCCTTCGTATTCCATTCAGCTGTTATCCTAACACTTAGCTTTGAGTCAAAGAATGTTTGATAAAAGTATACCTTGAATTTGGCTACTGCATCTTCTGGAAAGTCATCAATCCTTAGTTTGAGGAAAACAGCAGTTAGAGCATTTCCTTTTGAGTATTTCACTACTTATGCACACCACTTCCAATATGCACTTGCCTAACATTAGCTTGTGACCAGTGGCTCTTACACCACTTTCTCTTCTAGCTGGAAGTCCCTTTTATGTTCAGCATCCCCCATGATTTTCAAAACTCTTTTTCACAAACTGACAACAAGAACATAACTGAGTTTATTTCAGCTTTCATTCAAACATGCTTTTCTCAATCTACAATTGCTTCCATAGCTCTTTTCTACATACTTTCTGTTTTTCAGCAGTGTTTCAAAAATGCTTAGGATAGAAATATTTTTAGGCTTCCATCACTGACCTGTCCTGAGCCATAAATAAAAACAGGGTAAAGACAAGGCTTTAAATAGGAATTCACTACTTCCTTTATGCCCTTTTCCCTTTCTTCCTATAGCATCAGTGTGACACTCCTGCTGAGCTGCTGGTTTGTTATGACCCCCAATTCTTTACAGGCTCTATGCTTGAGGTATTGCCTCCTGTATTTCTTCTTACAGTATATGCAGATTTGTATTTGTCTGACTGGGAACGCCCCTCTAAAAATATTTATTCTTTTTAGTCAGTTTTATTTTTCATTAGTCCCAAGTCATTGGTGATTAAATTGAATAGTACAAGATCGAACAGCCCCTCTTTCTGATACCAAGCCTTTGCTAATCACTTTCTTATGCATGTTCATTAGCTGGAGTTTAATCTGGTTAAAACACGCTTTGTTGATATTGTGTAGTGCTATATTTTTAATTAGAATATTGAATGATGCTAAGTCAAAAAGCACACAAAAGTTGAAGTGTATTATACCTACATCGTTACCTTTGGCATCCTAACTTAAAATCTCATCAAAGAGCAGAAGTAGATGTGTTTGATGAGGCTTATTTTGCACAGAACTATGTTGACTAGCATTAATTATATTCCTATCTTTTAATAATTTATTAATTGAATCTCTTTCCAGTTTTCCTATTATTTCTCTTGGGACTGATGTTGGGCTAAGCAGCCTGGGAGTCCAGATATCACCTGCTTGCCCTTAGTGGAATGACAAAAAAGATGCAGCCCTGCTGCTTACTGGACATTGTTCATGCCTCTTTTAGGTCCCTTAAATATGTCTTCTTTCTTACTTTTCACATACTAGGTATTCTTTTGCTACCAGAAGAAAATGTTGAAGTAAAAAAGTTTATGTAAATAAACTACTGAAGACTTAGTTATGCCATTGTGCAATGAACTAAAAATGAAAATAAACTTAGTGTGATTAGGAAAAGATGTTACACAACTCTACCACAGTTTTACAACATGGTAGTATGTGCTCAAGTTAGAAAGAACAATTGAAGACGTTTGAATATGGATCTGTAATTCTGAAAGGCTGTTATGTTCTTGTTCCCAGAACTGGCCTGTCAGTGAGGTATAAAATAGAAATGGGTACAGTCAGTTACATGTCCATTGGGATCTTTTTCTGGATAACAAAATCCATCTCAAAGTGTTCATTTCTGCTTCAGCTTTGTGGAACTTGCAGAGTTATATTTACATTTGTGTTGGATGTTTTTGCCTCCCTTCATGCTTAATGTTTCTGGTTCTGAATATACTTCAAATTCATTGTGATTAGGAAAGCCAGGTAATAGACAAAAGGAGTGCCTAGGAGGAAGTGGATAATCTATTAACCATTAGATTTTATGCTGTCCTTCAGTCCAAGAATAATCTGAAATAATTATCATTTTAAGTACATGGCTACAGCAGCTGCAAGAGAATGCTTGGGAGGGGAAGTAGCACTTCATCTGCGCAAATTCATCACCTTGTTATACCTTGCATATATCAAGAGCACTTGGCAAGAAGGGCCAGGTCACTGGTTATACCAAGAGCTAGAGCAGATGTGCCAGTAGGAGCTGTCCAGACAAGTTGTGAAAGTCTCCAAGGATGGAGATGCCACAGTCTCTCAAGGAAATGTGTGCCTATGCTTAACCACTCCTTGTATGTCGCTAAAAAGAAGGTAAAAATCAAGTCAATGTTTAATGTTTGCAATTTTGGCAACAGTTTTTAAACAGAATTTATGTCATCTGAACTTTTCAGAAAATCCAAACTGAAACTTACCTTAATAGCACTGATAAAAGATAATAGAAATCATCCAACATCCCGGTGGAGAATAAATCAGTGCCACTTGGAATGTGACACTGGGGTATCTGGTTTTATAAAATTATAAAGATTTGAGTTTCTGCTCTTATTTCACATGTTACATGGGCAGTTTTGACAGTAATTGCTATGTTTTGAGAACTTTACTTGCAATCTTAGTATTCTTTTATCATAGTACGAAATTTTCCTCCCTCAATTTTTTATTATACAATAGTGGTATGATTATAAAAATAGGTATCCTGTTCTGCTTCGTCTTTACACCTTGGTTTGATTTTTAAAAGTGCTTTACTTGTTATTAGCAGTGACTTCTAAGACTTATTTAGAAAACATAAAGATGATCAGGGATGGCATTTTTTGAAAATCAGAGCATGGATCCATTTTTAACCTCAAAGGTTCTGCTTTGTAATGACTGTAACTGGTACAACAAAGGAGTGGAGAGATTTGCAAAACCATAGCACAGATTCCATCCTCAAAGTTTAATTTTTTCTGCTTGTGTAAGTTCAGGACAGTACTGACAGGATATGAGCACTGAAAGAATGTCATACTAAATAACCACTTCAGATAAACTTAATTTTTTTACTTAATCATCAATTAGCTGATTGTCTTTAACAGATCCTCCTTTTGCCCAGTGCGATGGCCCAGTGGTGATTCACTTGGAAATCAGGCTGCGCAGAGGTTTCAGTCTGCTACTAGCAATCTGAGATCTACAGAAAGCAAAAACCAAGCTATTGATTTTTCAGCAATCTTCTTGTGGCAGAACTCGCTTCCTTATTAAAATTATTTATTAGAAACAAATTTAAAACAAGGTCGTATATATTTTGGACACTGTAAGTTTCTTATGTTTCCTATTTAATTTGATGATATATGATATTCGGGATTTTATGCGTCAGGTAGGCCTGTAGCAATTCTAGGGCAGAAATTCATTGCTCACTATGAAGCGTTCATCAGCTTCATTTAAGATAAAAAATTAGTTGGGGTGAAATGCAATTGTAGCTTAAATGTTGATCCCATTCCCATTTATGCTACGTGAAGAAACTGTGTGTTCAAAGCTGTTGATTGCAGAGTTCTGCACTGCTGGGAAGAGATATGCATCACTTTAGGTACTGCAAAAGTCTGGGTAGTGATCACTTTGTGTGGATCCATTCAGGGATCCTAGAGTCCAGCAGAATCATGAATTGTCCATGGGTGCTTCTGAAATAGCAGCAAAAAACAAGGATACACATAAAATCCCTGCTCTGGCCATCCAGTGGGACACACTTGTTTTCCCTCAGCACATTGGATTTTACCCAGGACTGATATTCCAATCAAACTGGCATGAAGTAGATTTTGTCTTTGGATTATAATTTAAGAAACTGTTTGAGTTGCTAATTTTCAAGATGAGCTTAATTATGAAGCATTAAATGGATGCATAAGTATCTGAATAATTTGTTATGGTTTTACACGTATCTCTACACATGATAAATCGGAGATTAAACTAACAGTGCATTATACACTTTCTAAAGCTAACACAAAAGTCTATGTTAAGACAAGTAATATAATGATTTAGGTAAATCCCAAATACACATGTAATTTTTACAACCTTGCATGCTGTGCATCCCTTCCTAACATAAACCAGGGGAAAATCCAAACAGTGTATATAAGATTTTATATTTAATGAAATTTTATTCAATAACTTTAAGGCTTTCATCAAAATAATTAATATTATAATAATTACTGCATAGCTTAATCTTTTTATATGCCTAGAAAATTAGTTTAAAGAAACAAAATTATTTTAGACATGCCACCATAACATGATTAAAAATAAAGTAGGTACTGCAATATTGTACAAAAATATAGCTTATTCGAATGCAAACTGCTTTATGGGATATTTATCTCTGCTTATGTGTGTTGGGGGAATCAAAAGAAATTTTTCTGTTTTCTTTAGGTTTGTTTTTTTTTTTTTTTTTTTTTTGAGAAAAAAAAAAGTCTGCAAAGCAAGTCTTGCTATTATGTAGCAAATATTAATCATGCTTACACAAGGGCCACTTGAGAAAAAATTGTTATGAGAAATCTGTGACCAGTCATGCCATAGAAAGAGGAGAGAGCCACAGGGCTGAAATGACAGGGAGGTTTGTGTATGCAGTGCATAGTTAAATTGTAGTAATGTGACATTGATCTGGAATGGGAGCTGTTTGAAGTAGCAACTGTCAATCCTGTAATAAAAGGATGGCCCAAAGTCTTACTCAATTAGCCATTTCAGCATAACCACTCAGTTTATAAAGTGCTACCAACTCAAAAAGTTATCTGTCCTCAAGAGGCACTTCAAGAAGTCTGCACAGTTTGCAGACAGTGAACAGGCATTCAGGACTATAGCTGGGACTCTTTATTGCAGAAGTAGAGCAATGCCTCATTTATTTGACTGTACTTATTACAAGGTTTGACAAATGCGGATTTTGATGTGAGTGAATGTCTGCTGCTGCTGCTATTATTTGAAGTTGGTTGGATTATATTTTTCTTTATGCATTTCTTTACTCTTTCATTTACAAAAGACTAAATACACTGTGATATTAATTTTAGCGTACACATATGTTTATAGATTTGATTGCAGTAATCTGAAGAGCGATTATTTTTGAATTAGAAGAGAAAAATGTGTAGCATATTTCTGGTCTTTTCTCAGGATCATGGTTTTCTTTTCTAATTCTATTTTTCTTCACAATTATTTAGAAAGTTTCTGTAAACAGAAAATGGTATATAAATAAGGAATGTGTAAGGGTGTAAAACTGAAAGACAAATTAACCTCAGTAATTCTATCCAAGTGTTATTAAGGCTGAATCTATTGTTTTGACTGTTAAGTAAGCATATGGGCAAATACTGACACTAGCAACTTGAAACTTCAGCAATTATTTCCATTCCTTCCCAGGTACAAACACACCTGGAAAATCAGTCTAGATACCACATACAGCAGAGCCAGAGGCACCAAGTGAAGCAGTACCTGACCCTCGATACCAAGCTGTCCAGCCAGACACTCTCCCTGTCCCACTCTCACACGATCCAGCCTGTGGGAGTGCCCTCCATTCTCAGAAACGGACACATGCCTCCAGTCAGCGATATTGGCACCCCGGAAAGCCCCGTTACCAAGCTGCTGGCCCTTGGAGGCGAACACGAAAATGCGGTAGGGCAGGGCTGGTGAAATGAAAGGGGAACTGGGCTTTGTCTACTTCTACAAAAACGTTACATGACCCACCTTGTAACAGTTCTTTACTCTCATGGGGCCTTTGGTTACAGCACTTGCTTCCTGTATCCTCTTGGATTATGTGGGTTATTCCCTTGAATGCCTATGAATAGCTTATTGCATAATCAAGCTTTTAAACTGCTGCCAGCTAAAGTGTACTGCTGCATCTTTTTATATAGGCATTGTATGTTGCTGTACGTTTTCTGAACATGGACTTTGCAAAGCAATTTTTTTTTTCAGATGAGAGTTATTTCTGTCTAAAAGTATTATCCTAGCTGCATAAAAAAGTTAAATACTGATTACCTTCAAGATGTAACTGAAAGAATCACTCATTCATTTTTCAGTTAGCTGGGTTATCTTGGGTAAATCGGCATAGCTATGCTAACTTTAGTGCCATCATCGATTTTAACAGAGGGACAGCTATAACACAATATCACATTCTCAGCCAGTGTGAGATGTAGATCATTATGGCCTTTAATACTTCAATAGAATTCAAAAGAGACGGCTTATTAGGTAAAGGGGGAATTCCTATAGAAATGAGAAATGGAGATGTGTATTATATCTTGGGCTCTAACAGAGCAAAAGAATCTTACAAATATGTTGTGACTCATTTGGGCATTTGGGTGTTATGCAGCTAAGCATGAGAGAGCTGAAAAAACCCCACAAAGCTTCCTGGAGAGCTCATCTGGGGGCTCTCCATTCCTTCTGCATTGACAACTGACATTTTAAGGCAGGTTTATGGACTACTGGAGCTACTAGTCTGCAAAGATTGTTTTAGATGGCCTTTGTGGAGGCCTCTGTGGACACCTCTATGCTGGCAAGTGCAGGGTTCTGGAACCACTCTCAGGTACTTTGGGTATCTGACCAGGAATAATTGGAGCCTCCCCTTGTACCACTCTCTGTCCTGGAAAGCAAGGCGGCTGCTTGTAAATCCCTCTCTAGACCTGTGTCTGGTGAAGACTGGGAGAGTGGTAGTTGGCATTGGCCAAAATTCTCACAGGCATCTTTTCAATGCTTTGAATAATCCCATCCCAGAGCCTCAGGGAGATGACTGGCACAGTGTAATTTCCTAATGTGGATGTATCTTGTGGTTGAGAGTAGGCTATAGTTTATATTAGTAAATGATATGGAGTCAACAACCAGGTTGGTCCAGTGGACTGGAGTCATCCTTATTGCCTAATTGCTGGCATTTCTTGGCATCCTTTTGTCCATGACAATGCTTTCCTTTCTGGGCACAACTCCTGGCACTGCATTTCTCTGGTTTTAGAGTGAGAGGGGACAGCATGTGTGAACTATGCTGTGCCATGTGGCCTAAAAGTTTATGTTGAAAGGTCTCATGTCTGTGCAATACTTTCTTTTGTTGCATAGGACTGTCTACACTGCCTTCGGCTCCCAAGAGCTGCGGACAGTAGAGTTAACAGTGGCATGTTTAGCATGGGAACTTTCCCAAAGTTATTTCGGTGAATGGAATTATAATTGAAAACTCATGCTGTACTTTGTCCAAATCTATATATGTCTATAGGTCTGCAAACTATTCACTGTTTCATCCCATCTGCTTTAGTAGTTTTTGGCTCAGTTTAGAGCCAAAATGGGACCAGAAGACTGTTTGGAAAAGTATTCAGTGTAAACACAATGCAGACCTCTGCCTGCTGAATCTGGAGACCAGCATGTAACACCAAAGCTTGAGTGACTCATACTCTTGCAGAACCACAGGTTCCTTTCAGCCTTTCTGCACCAATGCAGCAATGCACTGGGGATATGACACACTTGATCGAGATGACAGGTCACAGTTACAACTTAGCAATGCTCTCCTGTCATCTGATCGTGGTGTTGCAAGAAGGGGTTAAAATAGGGGAACAGATTGGTGCCTAAGAGGAAAGATGTGACTTGCTAAACCACAACTGTTTTCACAAGAAGTAAAAAATGTGAATATTGTGCTGAAGTGTTTTAATTATTTGAATTTTAAGATATAAACTTCTGAAATTCCATTTTATTGGTGTAATAAATACTCAAGATTAATTCCTCTGTATTTTCAAAATGACCTTTTCCCATTATTATTTTTAATGATTTGTCTTAAAATATTATTTTATCAGATGGAAGAGGTGATTGAAGACATAATCAATATGGAATCAAATTTTAATGATGAAGGGATAGGTTGTTCTGAAACTCCTTTACTAATGCAAAGAACTGTAAGTATTTTGTCGAATTTTGTCTTGCTGTTTATACTAGAAAATTTTTTTAGTGATTCAAGTTCAGAAACTAAGGCATAGAGTCTGTGGACTATTCTTCCTCTTCAGTTGTTTGTCTTTTTGTCAATAAATATTACAGAAAAGGACTTCAGTGTGGTGGGACACAGTTGTTTTAATTGGTCTGAATAGCATTTAGGGTTCCAGCCCAGAAAAAGGTCTGGTGCATAAGCCATTGGAATTACTAATTCCTATGCAGGACTATGGATAAAGGAGTCTCTGGACCCTAGAAGCCCTTTTAAAGTCTTACTGAAAGATCCTTCTACCTCAACTAAAAAAAAGTCAAAGCTTCCCCATGTAACAGTTTCTATGGTACAGTAGTCTCTCCAGTGTCTTATGCTGAAGCAAGGGTGAGCTCTATTTCTTGATTTTCATAAAGACAAGTTACATTTAGTTGAATAATTTCAAAGACAAATAAGAGAAATGTAAATTTTTAAATTAAATGCTTTATGGGGATTAATGTGCAATGTCTCTTTGTAAAGAAATGGCAGAGGACTAACTTATGCTACTTATGTTTCCATATACGTTACACATTTGAAGTGGAAAGATGGATTTTTTTCTGGACACAACAACACATAAAGGATTATTGTTTATGAAAGTAATACCTATCAATACCTGTAATGCACTTTATAGAAGGATGTGCTCTGTCCTCTGTATCTTAATTTATGTCGGGAACTGTTTGTCCTCAGGGCTTTAAAATGTACACTGATCAAGGGAAACTTCACTCTGGTGAAGGCAGAAGGTGTTTCACAAGCTTTGATAATCTACCAAGTTCATTTCAGAATACAGTGTCAGGTGCTTGCTCTTAATCACCCTCTGGAGGAACATCTTTTTCTGACTACGGAACATCACTGGCTACAAAAATACCTTAGGAGATAAGTTCTCTACTGCTCTACATTTTCCACTATACAGTCCAGTATTAATGGCAATTAATAGTTCCATGAACACCTTATATTTGCATGACAACTAGAGAACTAGTACAGCTGGGCTGATTTACACATATCTCAGTACTGAACATAGCAAAGCAATGCTCCCCAGGAGTGAATTAATATTTTGGCTCAAATTAACATGAGGCAGGGGAGGATTCTTTCAGGTGTGGTACTGTGGGATGGTGATGAGAGGCATGAATTCTGGGTTTTGGATTGAATTCATACTCCCCCAATACCTTTTAAAACTGGATCATGTTAATCTATGTTAATTCCAGGCTCATTGGCCTTTATCTTCAGCCATAAAGGACATATCTCTCTAAAATATCCTACTCTTGATGAGCAAGGAAATATGCAATGACTTTTAGGCCTTGTTGGTATTGTACTTGCAAAGGTTTAGGACTTCTGCAGTGCCTCTGGTCCAAGTAATTTGAATTTTTGTTTGTGCTGAGGAAATCATTGGGCTGCCAGTTAAGCCAGGGAATACCACCCATTTCCAAATCTCTCTGTTCAATACTTAGGCAAAATAAAGCCTGCCTTCAACAAGACATAGGAACTGCATCCGTGTGGAAGAAATTGAGCAGTGGCTCTGCCTCTTCTGCCTTCTCTTTTGGCATTGTGTACTCCAAAAATATACAAAGTAAATAGGCTACAGAAGTGATCCCAGGCATTTAGCTCATGATACACAGTTTTATGGCTTCTTTCAGGCAACATCCCAAGGATGCCTGCAAAATTTTGGTCATAAACTGTGCAATAGAGAAAGATAGAGAGGCAGGTGGAAGATAAGTTTTTTATATTCTTATTATCACATTAAGCATAAATAAATTTTCTTTATCTGATCTGAAAATCTATAAATTGCAATGTTGGACAAGGAGACATGGTCCAGAATGAGAGAACATCTAATTTCCCTGAGAAGATGTGTTGGGTTTGTGCTGTACTTAAGCAAAGACTCGTATTAGCTCTTATGTAGTTCTCTTGTTATGGTGGCTGCCACAAACATAAATAAGTGAGATGAGACTGAATTTCCTGTGTTTTTGGCTGATTTGGTGTTTGCTTTCTCTTTACGCTACTCCAATGTAATGCTTAAGTATCTTTAGTATTACATCTTAGATTTTCCTTACTTAGGAATGTCTTGATTTTGTAAACTGTTCAGAATAGTCTATCTGAAACCCTGAAATTATCTGTCTTGGTTTTCAGAATGTGTTATAAGACTTGGGTGTTTTTTCAGCAAAATCTTTTCTTGAAAAAGCCAAAATCGTGAAGCCATTTTCTTTTCTCGTTGCGCTCAGTAGACAGTGGCTGAGTAATCTTTCCACTTTTTACAGTGCTACCTGTTGTGTGTTGTAGGGAATTAATGTTTGCTTTAGTTAGATGCATCCATGTACCATTTTAATGGCACATTAAATGAGGACATTGAATTCTGTGAGACCACTCATGTGAATAATTGCTCAAAGGCTCATTGTCTGACCCTGAATTAATGAATTACAGTTATGTATTAGTAGAATCAGAGAAGTGAAAACAAGAACATTCCTCCATCTCTCATTAAAATAATTACAGCTTCTGAAGCTGTAATTCTGGATTATCTGGCTTTTATTGTGTTTGGACCCAAATTTATAGTTTCATAAAACTGTCTGGTTTTGGGTGGCAACTTATGAGTTGCTTAAAGTAGGGAGTTCTCTGGCTCTGTTTTCATATCTCTTCACAGTACCCTGATGTCAGAAACCTACTTTTTTATAACAATTTTTCAGAAGTTCAGTTAAAATGTAAGACTAGGTCATCCCTATATGCAAGAGGTCTTGATTCTTCTGAAACTATTTGTAAACCACATTATATCTTTGTTCAGAAAACATAGCTGAAATAAAATCCTAACTGTTCTTATGAACTATCATTGGATGACAGCTGTTTGTTCACTTTGAAGGTAAAATTTAATAAAAATACTCTTTGAAGATGACACCAATTTAAAGTAATTTTTCCTTGCTGTAATAATTTAGTTTTATGAAACTTTTATTAATATACAATAGCATATTTATTTATAAGAAATTAATTTTTTCTCCTAGTATCATGAGCAGCAGGTTTATTCCTGACTTTATAGCAATCATTAAAAAAATGAAACAAAGAATATACAAGTGTGAACTAATGCCATGAATGTCAGATATGGGGACAGACACTTGAAAAGTAAATACTTTTCATTTTAATCAAAGTTTCATTTGTATTCATAATTCTTACAACCCATTCAATATTCTGTAGTGAATTTAAAGTTTATTAACTTTCAAATGTTCAGAACATAGTAAATTTAGATGTTTAGGTTGATGTAAAGGGTATATTATACCCCATTAGATGTTCAGGTCAGCATAGCTCATTGAGTATTGAGGCCATGCTGCTGAGAACGCAGCTGCGCTGGGCAGGGCACGTCTCCAGGATGGACAATCACCGCCTCCCCAAGATCGTGCTCTATGGTGAACTTGCCACCGGCTGCCGCAAGAGAGGAGCCCCAAAGAGGAGATACAAGGACTCTCTAAAACAGTACCTCAGCCTTGGCCATATTGACTACCATCAATGCTCCACTCTGGCCTCCAATCGGGAGGCGTGGAGACACACCATCCATAACGCTGCTGATTCCTTTGAGAACGCACACATAATCAGTCTGGAGGAGAAAAGACAACGCAGAAAGAACCATGCCTCACCAACACCGCCTATGGTGACTTTCTGCTGTGCCTTTTGCAACCGGCCTTGCCTATCTCGCATCGGCCTCTTTAGCCATCAGCGCGCTTGCAGCAAGCGTGGGTAGAGCCCTTCCCAAATCTTCGTTCGCGAAGCCGAGCCATGATGATGATGAGATGTTCAGGTCAGTTAGTAAAGGCTGTGCTCTACATTGCTTAAAGTATCTGAAAGAGACAATATTAAGAAACATGCTGTATTAAGGCAGATGTGGAGACCATTGTTCATAGCGAAGAGGACTAAGACCAGAGTTAAAAATAGGATCTCTGCTTTTCAGGGTGTGATTTAACAGTGTGTGACTTTGTGACCCACTTCTTGGTACTAGATGTTGTTCTGTTTTGATAGTATACATATACAGCCCTAGGACGCACCAGAAAACCCAATAACTGAACAAGCAGAACAGAGATCTGTATGAAAACAGTTGGCATTTTACCAGTACTTTCATTTAGAAATAACTGTACAACTGGAATAATGTCCCCTACTTGTCATGCAGTCCACTAAAACTTACATCAAAAGCATTAGGAAATTGACTGGCATGGAATGAGAATGAAGTAAGAGAATATTAATGTTTTGCAAGGGAACAGGCCTCCCCTGCACAGTACTGGGTGGGACAAACCAGGAAAACAATTTACTTTTGTGAACATTTTCAAGGATTTTAGGTTGTCTTTTTTTCTGGTGAGCAAGAGAACGTAAGCTTCCAGTAGTATTTTTGAAGAAACCTGGGGAGAGAAGCTCTGTAGCAGTTTGATGGCTGGTGATGAGACATAAGAAGTAGTCGCACAGCAGTGCTTTGGGCAGAGCGCTGCCATGGAACTGGACTTCAAGGAATCACCAGCAGAGGCTGAGCTGCTCATATGTTGAACCAGTTTGGCTCAGTGATGTTGCAGTAGTCAATATTGAACGATTAAACAAAAAGGAGCAGTTGCTTTCTGATTGCTTGTAAGAAAATTGAAAGCTTCTCTATTGAAAGTTTTTTTCATTGATTTTTTTTTTTTAGTATGTCCAGTACTAAATAGAGTCAAACAAAAGTGTTTCCATGTTGATGTAGGAAGAAATTCTTTACTTTGAGGATGGTGAGACACTGGAACAGGTTGCCCAGAGAAGCTGTGGGAACTCCAACCCTGGTGGTGTTCAAGGCCAAGTTGAGCAACCTGGTCTAGTGGGTGGTGTCCCTGCCCATGGCAGGGAGGGTTGGGACTAGGTGATCTTTAAGGTACATACCACCCACTTAGCATTCTATGATTCTATGTTTTATTTGTAATATACTTTGTTTAATGATCCCCTTGAATGAGCTTGCCAGCAGGCATGTTACCTGATAGCAATGGAAAGAAGGTATTGTTATCATATATGGATTAATGCACCATGGGTGTGATCTGAAGAATTATTCTCAGTCGGACAGCAGAATAGCCTTGGTAATCCAAGACAAAGGTGGAGCATATATCAGTTAAAACAAGTTATTTAAAAAAAAACCCTTCCCAAAATATTTTCGAAAAATGATTAATTCTTTTAAAGGAGGTAAATACTTAGGGATTTGAAACAGCATTAGTTCCTTTAACAGTTCCAGCTCTAACTGCATACTGAAATCATTATGGTGATATTTGTGCTTTGAAGTTTGCATCACCTCAGAGATCTAGAGCTGCCAAAACCAATTAATATTTTGTTGGGAATTTTGTCTATTTTTGAAGCTAACCAAATTTCTTCAGTCCTCTTTTGCATCTGACTTGATGTATGTGGTATTTCTTTGCTGGAAAAAGAAGAATTAAATCCCTAACAGAGAAGGGAAGCAAAAGCACGTGAGCATGCTGGAAGGCAGGGGTTGTGCCAGCCATGAGCTGGGGGCCAGCTGGGCAGGGGAAGGGTGACAGAGAGGGGAGCGCAGTACTGTGTGAAGGCGATGCCTTGCAGTGGGTCAGCTCTTGAGGTGTCCTGTGAGGCTTCACTGCTTCACTTTCATGGCTTCATTTCATATACACATAGTTCACTAAGACTGGGAGCTACTCTGCTTCCAGTCCACTTGGGAGTCAAGTCAGTGGGATTGCTTCACTTCTGTCACTCTTGCAAGAAAACTTGTGGAGAAAATCCTCAGTTGCTCTGTGGCTTGCTTGCATTTGTTTTGCTCCTTTGGTACTTGGAAAAAATCTTATGCTGTACAGGCATGGAGTAGAAGTCAGATCAGGACAGGACAGGATAGATATTTTCCTTCTTTAATTTTTATGATTCTATTAACTACAGCTGGTATAAAGTCCTGATGAAATCTGTTAACTCTACCGTTGATTTTATGGAGACACTATTTATTGGTAAAAGTGTAGTTCACTCTGTCTGCAAATCTCACTGCTATTCCAAGGTCTTTGAGGTCACAGTTTCTCATCATGACATTAATAATTTGTATTTGTATTAATTATTTGTCAAATACTGATGGTTACCCTCTGGATGGATTACAAAAATTGCTCTCTCCTATTCTCAGAAATCCTACAGAAAGAAGAAATTCAAGTAGGTATGCTCCAAAGCATTTTATTCAATAATTGCTGTGATTATTCAATCATGAAGGAAACTTGTCTTTCCATTAGGGGTGCATATAGTACTGCTGATCTAGGCAGCCCCCTACTGCATAATCATGAGTATATTTTATTTAGTGAATACTGATGTCATTTGGCAACCTTTATAAGTTGATAAAATCTGCTAAAGTTCAAAGCCATTTTAGAGAAAAGGCCAGAGTAAACATTAACAACCTCATTTGCTTAGGTTGGGTAACTTGAAAAGGCTGCATAACATCAATGAAAATGCTTTGTCAGTCACATTCTACACTAGATTAGTCTTAAAGTCCAAGGAAGCATCAAAGTTCACCTACATATATAAGCTTCTCTCTAGCACTCTCTGGTATCGTTTCCAAGTTTATCGAAAAAGAAAAATGAAGGAGAAGGAACAGTCGGTAGCTATTGAGGAAATAATAGACTCCTCAAAAATAAAACTGGTGAGCAAATATTTTGTCTTTCTTCAATACTATGAAGGTGCTAGCTGGAAAATTGTGTCTTTCAGTTGCAAAAAACTAACAGTGAGAAGCATAAATAGAGAACTCCTCAGGTCTGTTTCCTGCAGCTGGAAATGTCTTTTGTTTTGAATGTGGTATCAATATCAGATAAAAGTTTTCTTTTGGTATTTCATACCTCGGTTTGAGGCTAAAATGTGCAGAGTACAGCTCTCTTGCCTGCTCAAAGTACTTCAAATATATAGGGTATGATTATTTGCAATTTACCTCATGGTGTAGAAAAGGTATTAATAGCATAGAGCATATATTACTTTGGGTCAGGAAAAGAACTTTGGTCCACTTTTACATCGCTACAACACTTACAAGCTGTGCAAAATACCCAAATAGCTCAGCTCTCTCTCTAACACTCTAACAGACCAATGTCTACTAACCCTTCTCTATTTTGGGGGTAGAACTCTCTAGCTAAAGAGAGCCAACAGACTCAAGCTTCATGCAACAGTAGTAAATTTTTCCATAACTCTGAAACGCAGGGAAAATTTCTTTTTTTACTCTTTGGTGTTCTCTTTTTAAAAGGTAAATAGACAGAAATGAATGTGTTATTTTAAAATGTACAGTTGTTTGTATGCAACTAGCTCTTATAAACATGGTCTTTATCGCAGACTTTAACACTTATTAAACAGATGTTACAGAAAAGGATAGTTCAAACAAGTTTCTAATTCTCCTAATATTCATTCCGTACTAATTCTAAGCCCCTTGTGCAGCAGGATCTGCGAGGAGATTCCTGCTGTTTGAGGCCACCAAGCAGTCCCATTCCAAAGCCTCATCTGCATGTCTCGTGCTGTTGTCTGTATACAGCAATGCAAGACTTGAAGTTCTCAGTAGACAACCGGTAATAAAGAAGGCTACATTAAACTCACTGGGCTCTGCAGTGCATAGGTTATGATCACTTCTGGAAATAAGCTGTATGAATTTCTGTCAATGGCATTAACATAGGTTGAATAAAAGACTTGTGAGCTCAGAGGCAACAACAGTGGCCATTTTGCTCTCCAGGTGCAGTCAAACTGTTTACTGCAAGATAAAGCTAACCTGGAGAAAACACAGAGATTCTGGAAGTGCGTTTTGAGAAGTAAGCTTCTGAAAGATACAATGGATTTTCTTAGCACTTCCTTCTTCATCAGCCAAGGCCTTCTGTGACCCTTAACAGATGGGTACAATAGTTTATGAAGTAGTTGACTATTATATTTACACTAGAAATAAGCATTTGTGAATATATCTGAAATCAACCAACAGAAAGGAGTTTCAATCAAAATGAATTCTGCATGGTACATCCTTGTGACCACTCTAGATCACAGAAGTAACTACTCAGATGACAGGTGAAATTTAAGAGGACATAATACATATATAATATAAATACTGGTAATAGGGATATTAACAAATATATATGAGCAAATGCCTCACATTTTAATAATGAAAAAAAATCTATTTTTCACCTCTTCCTCAGCCTCAATTTTTCACTTTTATTCCATTTTTGTGCTGTTGTTTGCCCATTTTTCTTACAGAAAGAATTTGAATGTTTTGGTATATGCATTTACATACAGCATCCACCAGGCATTAGTACATTATCTGGTGCTACTAGTGCAATAGTCTTGGTAAAGCAGCTAACAGATCTGTCATTTGTCATCTTTGGGTTTCAGAACCTGGTAGTTAGTGGGCAGTACTCCCATGACATTTGATTTCCAGATGGAAGCTGGTTTGATGACATAATTCGAGCATCACTTCATTCCTGGACTGTGTCTGTTGTGTTAATTTTGTAACCAGAAAAGCCAAGAATAGCTAAAACATACAATCATTGAAAATAATCATTGAAAGTGCAGATATCTCCTGCACAGGGCTGATTCTCCAGAAAATTCCTTTGCTTGGTCATATTTGATCACACATTTATCTAGACAATGGACTTCTATGTATATGACCAGAGCAGGAATGTACTGTGACTGGCAATGTGAAGAGAGTTCATTTTTCTCTGGTGAATAATGAACCAGCTTGATGATCATTATTTGAAGATAAAAAATGAACCAGTTTTCATGCATAATATATAATGTGTAATATAATATATCTGAACATTAAGTCCCTGGTTGAGGAGTGTGTAATTATGAACCAGGTTAAAGATAAATATAGAAGGGGATACAATTTGTTCAAATGAAAACAAGTCTGAGGAGGCTAACATTTTCTGCTGTTCTCTTTAGACAATAAAAAGAGAAACTAGAACATTTGAGTATTAGTTGTTTCTGAAGACCATATATTCTCAAATAAAAGTATTTTATATTGCAATTACAAAAGGACCTAAAAGATTTGGCTGTGAATGGGGTCTTCTTGTTCTAGACTCTAAAATCAACTTCTTTGGCAACTGAGAGTCTAAACACATCCTTACAAATTAAAAAGATAATGCAGTGTATGTTCAAATTTCTTCAAGCAGCACAGCAATTGGAAAAAGAAAGCCAGAGACTGAACCCCAGTCTTCTGAGCACAGGACTTGTATTGACTCACCAGATTATGCATGCTGTCTGCAATACCTTTGAAAAGATGAAAAGTCACAATTTACCGAAGCACACATTGAAGATACAGGAATTACCCCACTTTTCCCTTTGTCAAAACTTGGAAACACCCACTATACAATATATTGCTATTTAGAAAATGGATTTCCAATGGCTGGATTAAAACACTTATTGATCAACTCCGTGAACTTGAAAGATTGAAAAAATTTTGTTGATCTGTCACGAATAAATAGTAAAGGCATGACAAAAAATTAATTGTGTTTTTGTATTTTGTACCTCAGTAGCACAAATACTGAACAAACTCTTATTTCATATGTAAAATGAATTGTGGACACTGTTCCAAGTTTAGATTTTTATATTTGGGATGCATATATTGAATAAGAATATAAAAAGGTTGCAAAATTCCTGATTTCGGGAGTTTTTTTGTGTGGTTTTTGTTTTGTTTTTCTTTTGTGGCTAAGAAGGAGAAGTAGCTCCATTTTACAAAGCTGTTCTTGGAAGTGATGCTATCAATTAAGCTCATGAAAACAAGATTTAACTGAGATATATTTAGGGGTTGGAAATCATAAAATATTACTCTAAACTTTTAGATGCAGTCTGAGCAAGTACCAATTTTTACCAAGCACAGAAAGAAATTTTCTCTTGCAGATACAATACTCAGCCTTTCAGGTTAGGCAGCTACACAGTCTCTTCTTTGGACAAGTAAAGCAGCATGTGTTGTGGTTCCCTGTTACTTGAGTTTGTCAGGTCTGCGGGGCGGTACAGGCAATCTGACCATGTGTGATAGAGTCAGCAATCCACAGAATGGTCTGCACTGCACTGTGGCTGCTGTGGCTGCACGCCACGGTTCTGTTACTGCAGGAAACAGAGGCACACCTGGGGAGTTGCATGCCTGCAGTTATCAGGCCTGGAAAACAAGGTAGCAAACGAAGTTTCTGCTAGCAGGACTGTTCCTGCAATGTGATTCCTGCTTGCCTTTTTTCATGGTCTCTTCTAACCTGGGCAGAACAAAGACCTCTGGTAGAGGCAGTCTGGTCCTGACCTCTGTATTTTTTGGGAACATCTTAACCCTTCTGATTGTACACTTGTGCTTTTGAGTGGGATTGTGGGAGAAATGGTAGGTGGAAGTAAGCCTCCACTAATAGGACAGTCCACCCTGCTGTCTGTTTGCAGGTTCCTAAAAGGAAAGCAGGCTAGCTCTTGAACTGTTTTGACCTGTCAGGACAGTCCAGATATCTTTTGTGAAAAACTTTTTGCTGTCCTAGGGTTTAGTAATTTTTGACAGCTAGAACTTGTGTGGTGTCTGCTCTTTAAAAATGTACACCCTCCACCATCCTTGATTAGTGGCATCCTTTGGGTGTTTGGAGACCTGTTTCCTACTGGAGTTAGTCTTTCTAGCTTATCCTGCATATCCAAGGTTTGTTGATTGGACCCTTCTTTGCATATTAGTAAGATTCAATGCAGATTATCTAGAAAGCAACTGAACAGAATTGCTTTTGAGTTAAGGAGCAAGCTGAAGAGAAGATAAAGATTTATTTTTTTTTTTAAATAAAGGATATTAATAAAGTTCACAAATAATCCTCAGCCTCAGTTTATGTAATATTTTTGTTAGTGATCTTGGTACAAAAAATGCATTTATACTGATAAAATTTACTGTGGTAGCAAAAGTGGAAAGTATTGCCAATACAAAGGAGGATAAGGATATCATAGAGGAAGAATTATATAAGAATATAAGACTGTGATGACAGAATAGTCTAAATGGAAGGAACATAATAGTACTGAGTGCAAGGTCATTCATTTAAATACTAATAACAGGAATGTCTGCAGTAAGCTGAGAGTTCATTAACTGGAGATGACAGTAAAAGATCTGGTTACATTAGTTGCCCAGAGGATAACTGTAAGCCATCAAAATGATGGGACTGCAAAAAGGAGATAAATATGATCTTAGTATCCATCATGAGACATATTTCCAAGAGGCACAAAGAACTATCCACTGTGGCATTCACTGGGCACAAAAATTCTAGAATACTGTAGACAAATAAAGGTGTCCACCCTTCAGAAAAACTAATTCAAAGCAGGAAAGGCAGAGGTTTGTTAGAACATATAATATTGTGGCAAGTCTGTCTAAAGAAGCATGACCTGTTCAATTCAGCAAAGCAAATTGCCTCACAGTAGTCACATGGGGGTGTTGAACAATGAACTATATACATTAAAGAAACACAAAATCAAAGTAAAATTTGTCTGGGAATGGAAATAAAAGAAAAGCTTTTTACAATAGTTTGCAATCATTCAAATTTTGTAACCTATTCCAAATAAAAATAGTTGAGATGTGAAATGTAATTGATGTTAGACAGAACATTATTGGCTTATGAAATAGATAATGTGATAATGCATTAAATTAACCCAATATTCAGGAAATGCTTTCTAGTGGAGACTGGACATTATCACATTCACTAGAATTTTTAAGTTATGAAAATTCTAGCTGACTTTGCAATCATGTTGGGCTGATATTTTCTAGCTATGCAACACTGATTGTGATAGAGCCATGGTCCTTACAGACTTGAATGTTACTGTAAGGCAATCATCATGCAAAGATTAGCTAAAATGGAAAAATACTTGATTAATCTGTGATCATGCAAGTGAAACCTGTTGTGACATAGAGCTCTAGGGACTACAGGTGAAGAGGCACAGGCAACCTGTATCCATATATTTTATCATCCCATTAAGAATCTTCCTCTTGGAAGATATGGAAATGCTATTGGCTTAAGTCTTCCTTGAAATTACATGGTGTTTACCAACATTTATCATGCTATGGGATTTGGAATACCACATTGTTTCCCTTATTAAGGTGACATCTTTCATATCTTTGTAATGTTTTCCTTCAAAAAACCACGAAAACAAACAACGTCAAAACTTGGTATTAGAGACTGCAAATTATGATTACAGCTGTCCCTTGCTAGTTATCTGTACTGATAACAAACCCCTAGTATTTGCTGCACATTCCTGCCTGCATAGCAGTTCAGACCCAAGTGTTGTATGTTCCCTTGACGAGACCTTCACGGTACTTGCCTTGAGCACTGTCCGCAAGCACAAGGTCACAGGCTCTTGTGAGGTATACTCACTCAGGTACTCCAGCTGAAGTTTGCTTTTATAATCGGTCTGAGCTTCAAAGTTGAGCACCTTTCAGGACTGAGCCCCATGAATGGAAATTCTCATGTTCCTGTCTTTGCACACAGGAATTGAAGATCCCATGACACTTTATACAAAAGGAAGACTGTTAACCCCAGTGTCCTTGCCAAATGCTAACTTCGTTAATTACAGTCTGCTTTCTTTAATTCTCCTTGCAGTTTTAATTAGATATGGTATTATTCTCTTCCTCTACCACATTGTCCCTGGTTATTCCCACTTAACCATTTGCTGTGCTATAAGTAGTTGATCTTGTGTCCAAAGATGGCTGTATTTTAGAAATAGGATGGCTTATTATATTCTGCTGTTTTAAATATTTGAGTTCTCATGCCTTACAAACCACTTGTATCTAAATTCTCAGATACATATACATAAATGTATATATATCATGAATTCAAAGTTTAGAAATTATGTGACTTATCAGAACTTCTCAGAAAAACACAGGTGTGTGAATCAATACAGCTCATGACACCTGCAGAATAATTTTCTGGGTCTTATGAATTTTCATGCCCAAATGTCTGTTTCTATATCTCTAAACTGAAAGCAAGAACATGTTTTTGACTCAGTGGAATCAGCTGGAATTTTAAAGTGCTTTGGGATTCATCAGTTGTGACAGTGCTATTGAATTAATTGTAAGATCATCACTTGTGTATATATATATTTATCTTGTAATGTAAGACTGGAAGCTATTTGAAGCCTCAGTACTGCAAAAACTTTCCCCTCTTAAATGACACTGTGAGATATAAATTGCATTATGGTGTATGAGTTTTAGTGCACATGCAAACAACTAGATGTATTTTGGCCCCCAATATCTATAATACATTGTGCTAGATATTTTGATTTTATAATTTAAAAATTAGTTATTAAAGAAGTCTACATTGCTAAAAGAACTTCCTGCTCTCTCAGACAAAAATAGTATCTTTCTTCATGTTGTATGAAAATTAGCCAATTTCTACTATAAAATTGTTCTCAGTGTTCAGTGCCTTTAACAAGGTATTTCTTTAGGATTTTCCGTACTTAATATAAATGCACAGTGAATTCAGGTAGAGAGTTTCAACAAAATACTTTGATACATTTTTTGACTGTATTTTAATATAATCAGAATTTCTGATAGTCAGAAATGTGAATATTTTAAAGGAATTTCCTCTTCTGTGATTTTTAAAATAAGAATTTATGTGGAAATTTTCACATGAGGAGCACAGTGAGGTTTCATGAGTAGGTACACATGGAAACCCTGCAACAGTCACCCCAGAATTTATTTAGAGTCAAGAAGAAACAGAGGTTATTGAGTTCATTCTAAATCTCCAAGACAGGTCAGATTAACAATCCCCTATTTCTTCTCCTGATCTTGAATCCTGACACTGAGAGTTATTCGTTGCACACTAATTCATAGTGTATTTTTCATGCTGGTTAACTGCGAATATAGACAGCATAACAAAGGGAGATCACCAGCAGCCCTATCCACAAAGCCATTTACCCATCATAATGCTCATTAATATATATTTGATTTCTATGAAATTCACAGAAGAAAGAGGCAGTTGATAGTGCAATTGGCACTAAGTTTCTATAACCTTTCATGTCACTTAGATCAGGATTACAGGCCTGTAGTTTCTTCATCCTCCTTCTGGCCGTCCTTGTAGATTTTGCTAACCTGTAGCCAACTGGTACCTCCTCAGTTAATGGGGTTGGCTGGTAAATGGTCAAAGGGGGCTCAGTGAGCTCTTCTGCAAGCTCCCTCAGGGCTCTTGGGTGCATCCCATTTGGCCTCATAAATCTGTATGTGTCTAAGGGGTTATGGGATCTTCCTTCTGCTCTCTGCCTTCCAGCTCCGGTGGCTGAGTACCGAAAGAACAAGTAGTATTACTGTTAAAGATTGAGGCAAAAAAGACATTAAGTACCTCATCCTTTTCCTCATCCTCTGTCACTGTGTTTCCTCCCACATCCAATAAAACATGGAGATTCTGCTTACGCCTCCTTTTGTTGCAGATGTTTTTATAGAAACACTTTTCATTGTCTTTTACAGCAGTGACCAGATTAAGTTTTAGTTTTTACCCTTCTAATTTTCTCCCTGCATAGCCTCACAACATTCTTGCTGTCCTCCCAAGTTGTCTGCCCCTTCTTCCAAAGGACACAGTGTCCTTTTTTTTTCCTGTGTTCCAGACAAAGCTCTCTGTTCAGCCAGGGCGTTCTTCCCCACTGGTTTATCTTTTGGCACATGGAGATGGCCTGCTTCAGCATCTTTAGCATTTCCTTCTTGGTCCAGTCTTCCTAGACTCCTTTATTCTTCAGGACCACCTCCAAGGAAACTCTCTCAACAAGTCTCCTAAGCAGACCAAAGTCTGCCCTCTGAAAGTCAAAGTCCAGTTCTGCTGACCCCTCTCCTCACCTCTCCAAGAAACAACAACTCTGTCATTTAATGATCACTGTGCCAAAAACAGCCTCCAGCTGTCACATCATCCACCAGTCCTTCTCTGTTCACCTTCTGGACTGTTTCCTCTTGGCTGTTGTATTTCCAGCTGACATTTGGGAAGTTGAAGCCCCCCATGAGAACAAGGGCCAGCAATCATAAGACTTCTCTCAGCTGCTTATAGAATATGTCTGTTACCTCTTCATCCTGATTATCATCCTGATCTTCATCCTAGGTCTATAACAGTCCCACTAGGATATCTATCTTGTTGGCCTTTATCCTGATTCTTACCCATAAAAATTCAGCCTAAGATCACCATCATTCAGTTCTAGACAATCAGAACACTCTATAGAATACAGGGCTACCCCACTGCCTCTCCTTGCTTGACTATCCCTTATGGAGTAAAGCTTATGTGATCCATTCTAATTAGTGAAAAGATAGGATTCAAGTCATTTACTTGGGTTTAGGCTTCATTTTCATCATCTCCACATAGAGGGATGATTCGGTTTTCCTAATGACTGATAAAAATTCTGAAATGATGAGGGAAAAAGTGCTGGACAACATCTGCGTGAACGGTGATATGGAACTTTTGGCAGAGAGGCCCTGCAGAGACCTAGACAAATTAGAAGGCTGGACAATCACCACCTGGACAATCACCAACAAAGACAAATGTCAGATTCCACACCTGAGACAGGGCAACCCTGGGGTGCAAATATAGGCTGGGGAATGAGAGGCTGGAGAGCAGCAATGCAGAAAGGGACCTGGGGGTTCTGGTGGATGGCAAGTTGAATATGAGTCAGCAGTGCCCTGGCAGCCAGGAGGGTCAACTGTGTCCAGGAGAGTCAACTGTGTCCTGGGGGACATCAGGAACAGCATCACCTGCCAGCCAAAGGAAGTGATTGTCCCTCTCTGAGCTGGTGTGTCCTCACCTTGAACACTGTGTGCAGTTTGGGGAAGATATTAAGCTCTTAGAGGGTGTCCAGAGGAGCGCCCTAGGGTTGGTGATGGGGGCTTGAGGGGAAGCCATATGACAGTGTCTGAGTTTGATTGGTTTGTTTAGGCTGGAAGAGAGGAGACTGAGGGGACCTCATCACAGTCTACAACTTCCTCATGAGTAGAAGTGGAAGGACAGGCCTCTGGTGTCCAGTGACATGACCAGGGAGGGAATGGCAAGATGCTGTCTCAGGGAAGGTTTAGGTTGAATTTTAGGAACTGGTTCCTCATCCATAGGGTGGTGGGTGGTTGAGCACTGGAACAGACTCCCTAAGGAAGCGGTCACAGCACCAAGCCTGACAGAAGCATTTGGACAATACTCTCAAGGCACATGGTGTGATTCTTGGGGCTGTCTTGTGCAGGGCCTTTGATGATCCATGTGTGTCCCTTCCAAATCAGGATATTCTATGACTCTATGATATTTCATGCCTTTTGCTGCTTAAGGAAAGCATTAGTGTAGTCAGATATTGACCATGGACAGGCACTTGATTGCAGCCACTGGCCCAGTGGTTCTGCTGATGAAAGGAAGTATACGAACTGTTATCACTCCAGGCAATGGCAGCAGTCACATGCAATACCCTTTATCAGCTGTGTAATCAAATTCAACTGAAGTGTCTACCTGTGGTTTTAAGTTGAATTTACTCATGTTCTTTTGAACCCTCACAGAATTCTGAACTGTCAGGTGTGTTGATGTTATTTTTTCATTACCAGCTAAGTTGGCCATTCATGACTTTTTTCTTGGATTTGGACATTGTCATTTAAATTCACACCTTTGTGAATAGACTGTAGACATTTAACACCTTTCAAGGATAATTTGGAATTAGTGCTTGAAAATTAGAAGTGAAATATGTAAAATATGATAGATATGTGTTTCATATTTGTTAGGTTATTTATTAGATTATATTATTTTTAGTGGTTACTATTTCCTAACATTTCACAAAACCAGTAGCCTGAATCATATAACAACCTTATTCAAAGCCCACTGGAATGAGTGTAGGAGTCATATTGACTCTCAATTTTTTGTCATTCTGTTTTCATATCATTTCAATAAGCCAAATTCATTTACATGAATGTAGGAAGTAATTAAATATGTGTCTAAAGCCAATATGAGTTCACTCTTGTTATGTAGTTATCCTATCACTGGAACAAAGGAAATACAAAGGTAAAGCTACAGTGAATTCGCTAATATTTGTCAGTTTACCCCTCTGGAATGAAACAAAGGTGCTTAACGTGTGAATACTCTTAGAATTCAAATCCTACATATTAAACATTGCTTGTTCTCGAGTAATTCTCATTTGAATTCCAAACATTCTCTTAAAAAGTATTTTCATTTAGAGATCAAATATGTAAGCAGATTTTCAAAACTGACTTGGTGTTGTGATTTTTAATGGTATTCAAGAATTATCAGTTTTCTTGAGTAATAAACCTCTACTTAAAAATGACCATGCTATTTATATGCATTCCAAAAAAAAAAAAAATTCTGATTGCTTTATTTAATTGTATTAAATAGAACTGGGAGAATTTAACTTACACTAGGATCTCAGATGATCTAATAAAGTTATTAGTTAGTTAAATGAAATTATTATTTAAAAGTAAAACATTTAAAATTTCAGATTTGATATAAGAGTATAGGAAGCACTGCCATGGAACAATTTCACACTGAGCAAGTAATTGGGAAATTGTCTCCATTCAAAGTAATTCATGGTGAAACTCACAGTTTCTACAAGACAAGAAATTATCAGTCCAAAATAAGCTGTTTCCCAGCAGACCTATGGTTGGTGTCTCGGTGACCTGCCTGGAAAATTCCAGGTTGTTTCAGGATCCATGGGTGCAGGGTGTATCTGTAAAAACATATTTTCTTGTCTATGAAAAACGATATCCTTTATTAACTCCTAATTTCCTGTTATACTTTGCTGTCTCAGTTTGGTAGTTTTACCCACATTTTTTCACCCACTTTTTAATCCCTTTTTTTGTCCTGTTATCTTGGCCAGGGGAACCCAAACTCAATTTCTGAATCCTTATGTGTTGGCCACAAATGAAAACAAATATGTCATTATGAATTTTATATGCATGATAAAACAAACAAACAAAATTTTGCTCTTACTGCCTTAGCAGTCAATAAGAATTAAATCTTCTTTTTGTGAATCTGGACTTGGACTTTTTCATATGGTTGTTTTCACATGAACACACAGAAATATGTAAGATAATGGTCAATACTGAAAACCTGATTATAGAATCACAAAAACTGAGCAAAGCCTGAACTGGTTTTCACTAAACTTTTATATATTTTACAGTTATTTCATATATGTAAAATTATTCCAGTAAAGGTAATATTTGTGTCATTATCTGAAATCCATAGAAACATACTTTAGTCTTACTTCTCTTTGAGCGCATTGTATGAATTCATTAAATAATTTTATATTAAAATTTTGAAGGTAATAAGAATACCAGTACACATGGTCATATATGCTATGCATGTTAAAACCATCATGTTATGTGGTCTATCCTGACAACACCACAGTTCCTTTCCGTAAAGTATGTTCTCTGATATTCTTTCTATTCTAATTTTAACTGTTACATATGACTAGTTCCCTGAGTCTTTACACTGGTAAAGGCTCAGCATGAAGTACCAATTCAGAGTTCAGAGATGTGGTTAAAAAATCACTGAGGAGTATGTCAAAATCAACAAGGTTATTTTGATTTTCAACCTAATTCATGTTTGAACTGCAGTGTGTGCCCTGATTTTAGAGAATATAGTATAAAAGCAATTGAAAAACAAAGAGCAGGACCCATACCATGCCATCACTCTGCACTTGAAACCCACCCATGGCACCTAGAAAGGTGCTTACAAAACAGTGGCAGACTGTGACCCTTTGCTTTCAATTTTACTTAACACTACAGAATGGTAATCATTCTCTTTAGATGTATGTACAGAGCTCCTTCCAAAGAACACCAGGCTCATATCCAAAGATGTTTGCTCCTTGCATTTATGTTGTTTTGGGGTTTTTTTCGTTTTTCTTTTTTTTCCCAATCTTTTAAGTATTTAGCTTATTTTAATATTATTTGTTTTAATTCTTCTTTCCTTCCATACCCCTCAAGCTATCTAGCAGCATTTTGGATATATATAACAGTGACCAGGGAATGGCACCAGCTAATATGAATCTCACAAATGCTTCTTGCCCAGCTAATCTACCTGTAAAAAGGGAACTCACAGGTAAAAGAACTCTGAGATTTTAGTATTTTATAATTGCAAAAGTGATAGTGTGTCTCTTAAAAGTTGAATAGATCTTACCCATAAAAAAGATATCCATAATTAAATTCCTGAGAATTTTACACTTTGTAGTTTCTTTTAAGAGAAAGAACAAAGAGCAAGGAGAAATGTCTTCTTTTTGTACTCCTTTGTAGCACTCAGTAACCATGTTTTCTCCCTGTTTTTTATGAACATCATGCTTCTAATAAACTTTAATATTTTAGAAAACATAGTGTATTCGTCTACATATTGGCTCCTGACCAAGAGTATAAATAAATTATCATCCATTAAATTTGTTCCAGGGTAGAACAAATGGTTCTTTTAAAACTTTACAATAAGTCTATTCAAGGTAAATCTATATTAGTGGATTAAGAACTTTAAAAGTTACATTCAATTAATCCAAAGAATGCTAAAAATCATGGACAGTTTATTAGTGTCACTCAGAGGAAACAGTGAGCTTGTTCAATATCTTACAAATCTGATTAGCTCTTGCATTATGGGATATAGAAAATCCATATTCACATTAGTGTATTGTAAGTTTTATCCTGATGTAAAAAACAGCAAATTAGAGAAAAATACCCCTCCATGGCATTTCTATGTTCTTAAAAAATGTGCAGTAAAAAGATCTTAAGGAACCTGGCATACTTGTGCAAAATTTAGTACTGGTAAAATATAGATTTGCCTATGATCTACTTTAATAATAAAAATAATAATGTAGTAAAAGGGCTGGAATTCTGGTCTTTGTGACAAGAGGCCATTTTGGAAAGGTGAAATAAGTACTGAAATTTCATCTTAAGGACTATTTTAATAAATGTTACTTTCTGTCAGAAGCAGATACAAGAGCAATGGCAAAGGAGAGACAAAAAAAGGATAACCACAATCTCAGTAAGTATATGTTAATCTTCCATCTCATTAATTGGAATGTATGGAGAATGCAAAAATATTATATGTTAGCTACCACATCTCTACTCTTCTTCTAGATCAGCATCTTACCAGGCTAATCAAATTGAACTCAGACTCCAAACACGGCCAATCACAGAGCTTTCTTTTCTGAAATTTATTTCTGTCTTTCTTTGCATACTGTAATTAATTTATTTTCATATCCTCTCCTGCTAGTATGTTTTAATCCTATGGCTGTACACTTGATGTCTCTAAGATTTACAGTGCAAAATAGACAAGAAAGGAGGGAGATGATGAGAAAAACAACAGTGAAAATCCAGTCTTCACACCTTATTTGCAGAAGCATCCAAGCAAGAGGCTGTATCTCTTGATGGGTGATGGGCAGGGAAGAAATTTTGCATGGGATATCAGACAACTTCTAAATGGTTGTTGAGCACTTAAAATTATCGAAATTGTATGTTGCTAAAGGAGATCAGATCAGGGCTGGGTGAGACTCACTGTGTTCTGACTGTGCTCTGATACACAAGCCCCATAACCTCTGGAATCTGGGATACACTTCTGTTTCCTTTACAGAGAGCAGTGCAGCCAGGTAATGATGTCAGGCATTTTGGTTTTAGAGGAATAATCAGAATATGGTGAAATTCATAGTTGAGTGTCTAAATAGTAGATTAAAAAAAATTTAGTCTATACAGAATAGAAAAAAAAAATCAATTTCATTACTGAGAGAAGATTGCCTAAAAAAATCAGGCAATTTTTCCCTGCAAAGGAAAATTTGAAACAAAAAGCCTGAAGAATTCTTTTTGGAAAGTGTTGAATAAAGCAATTACATTTCCCAGTTCTCCTTTCCACTTTTTCCAGTACAAATAGTATGAGAGTTGGATTCAATGATCATTATGAATCACTTCCAACTTGAGATATTCTATGAATTTAAACCCAAATTGCTAATTACTCAATAGCCACTATTTAAATCTTTATTTTCTTTTTTATATCTTGGTTCTCTCTCTATTCCTGTAACCTTAGAGGGATTTATGGCTTTACTAGCATGAAATTACATCCACTGGCATAATGTGCTAGCAGCCACTGTGGACAACTTTCTGCTACTTAAAATTTCCAGAAGGCATCCTTATGTCTGTCTGTAATTGTTTTGTGGATTACAGGCAGACCATGCAGATTTTTAGAACTGTTGCTAGCACATAATCTCTGAAATGCCAAGGAGCTGCTGTCATGTTAGGGCAGGAATGGGGAGATTTTGCTGGGCTAAGAAAGCTTGTGGGTAGGAATTGTCTGAAACTACAAGGGGAAAGACAGGGTCACATTAGAGATGCCAGGTCTTACTGTTGCCTCCATTATTTGTTTTGGCTCTGCGTTCATCCTTCCTAATCACAGAAGAAATGTCTGAGAACTTTCCCTTACCACTGGCAACTAAGCTAAAGGCAGTATGCCATGATGACAGCATTGCAGACAGGCAGCATCTGTGTTGGTTTGACTCCAGGTGTACACTTCAGGGATCAAAGTTTCTTTGGAGATAGCTCTACTGTCTGATGGCTTGAACATAATAATGTATTGCATATAAAGGCTTTTTTAGTGCCATTTACACTTTTAGGAGGACCAAGTTTCTTAGGAATGGTCTGAAAAATCAGTTTGTGGAACATGATCGGAACTATACAAACATTCAATTGAATTAAGGTCCACATTTGCAGAAATGTTCTTGTACATTCTCATACCGAGGAGGAACAAAAGAACTAGAAAAATGTCCTGTTGAAAAGTTATACCTTCAATGAAACCATGAAAAGGGATTTAGATTTAAGAAATGGAACCGCTTCACATAACAAGACTTTAAACCATTAACCTCTACTGAATGGTGTATTTTTGTTCTTTTTTTTCTTCCAAGTAAAGAACGTTTTATCATCATTCTATCCATGTAGTTTGAAAAATCATTTACTGGTTTGGCTTAGGTATAATTTTAGTACTCAAAATGTTATTGATGACTCAGGATATCACTGGAACTGTAAGAGACATTTATCAGGAAAACTCTATTGAAACATGTTTCCAAGCTTCAAAATTTCCCCCTAATTCATTAGCACAACCACTGGAAGCTTCTCTTTAGGAAAAAAAAAAAAAAAAAAAGAAGAAATAAAAGGAATTTTTAAGTGTCCACTTGTAAAGAAAATTTGCTCTTTGCCTTGTTTTATAGACAATGTTTAGTCAACTACTTTTTGACAAGTATGTTACAGAGCTTTTCCACACTGAAAATATTAATTGAACAACATCTATTATGCCATAGGACTGTATAGCTAAAGCACATTCTTTAACTCTGTTTTCCATGCCATTATTTTGCCATAACTGAAATAAGTATTTGAAATTTTTCAGTTGCTATGTGCTTTTGTACACTGTGCTCTTCTATGAGATCCGGCACATTCATGCCAATGGGATGCAAAGGTTCACTTAGCAGTACACTCAAGTGGATTATAAACCTGTCTGCTGCATGTGTGAATCATGACTACAAAACCTGAGATGCTTTAATTTGTTGACTGAAATTCCTGTTTCTAGAGAGATGAGGGCAAGATAATACATCACACCAAGGTAGAGCACTTCATCAGAATAAATAATAACACTCAGGGAATTCCCAGAGCTGGAACCAGCCAGGGAGAAAGTAACTGATTGCTGCAGAAACCTAAGAGCCTCACCCAGACAGGAAGAATACACTTTTAAGTACTGGAAGAAGTAAAGGTCTGAAAGTGATCTATGCTTGTATGACTATGAGAAGACTGAAGTCAGCCTTGAAAGACCCACCAGAATGTCCTTGGCTGAACACTTATAATTGAGCTCTAGTATTCAAAATTAGGATGTTAGATTTCAATTGAACATCTCTATACATGGAGCATGTATCTGTTCTGCCCATGTTCTAGGCTGGCCAGGACTGGTCTGACAAAATACAGTGGCATTAGTATATTAAGCCCAAGGTAAGGTCTTCCAAGATGCAGAGGATGAGAGAAACAGCTCGATGTGATGTTAGCGATAGACCAGAGCCGAATCCTGCTCATTCAGTGAGATTTGGATTGAGTTAAAGTACAGAGAGGAGGGAGTGGACAAAAGTGCGAGTTCACACCAGTAGAACATCAGTAGAGACTGCTGGTCCCTGACAGCCAGCAGTACTCCAACAGGACTACATTCTCACTGAATACACTTTTCACAAACAAGTAATCCCCCAAAGCGATGAGATGTCCTTTGGACCTGTATGTTAGCAAATGTTAAGTTTCTGAAGGGTCCCGTACTCCAATCTGGATACCAGTACAATGCTGGTAAAGTGAACAGAGAGCACAGAGAAGGGGAACTAATTTTGAGAGGCTTATCTTCTATTTTTTCCTTTCTAATTAAACTACAATGTAAACTGAGATACCCTACATAGCTTGTCTTAGGAGAAGCATAAATTTAAATCCACAAAATATATTTTTATTGTTTAAACCATGCTTTTATTATTTTTCTGTGTCTTTTAAAAGTTATTGTAAACATGCTTGTGCTTTCCATAACCAAAGGAATCAGATGTGCTGGAAATGAAGTGTTTCTGGGACACAATCTTTCTCCATTTCAGTTAGGGGAGATGGTTGTAGTTATGTCCTCTTTCTGGTTTGAAATGCTGATAACTGTAAATAAGGGATACTGAATCTGTTACCTGTGATCTGTAACACAAGTTCTGCCAAACTATGAATTGCTGGATGAGTTGTTTTGGGCCCCTGTTAAAGTCACCAGCAAAACTCCTCCAAGGTGAAATCTCTGTCCTGTGCGAGCATGCTGGAGAAAGGCTATAATAAACATTAGGAAAAAGAACTGTTAGCTCACATTTAGATAATATGTGACTATTTAATTCTCTAGAAGTCTAGTAGTAAATGTAAGAAAAAAACTATAGGTAAGGTAAGATACTGATGGTACTGATCGTGGGGTTTGTCCTGTCAGAGACAGGTAGGAGCTCATGTTGGGATTGCTATTTGAAGAATAAATTTTCTGTGCATTGACTGATTTATTTATAACTAATTAAAATGTTTTATGTTGAATTTCTCCAAGAATATTTCACCATAAAAATAGTAACTGTTTCTTTTTAACAGTTGAGAGAAGAAGAAGATATAATATTAATTACCGAATCAAGGAGCTTGGCACACTCATCCCCAAGTCTAATGATCCGTGAGTTCAACAGTCTTTCCTATAATAATGTTTATAGTTCAAATACAGGAAAAAAAGACAGTTGTAGATACTGGCTATAGGATTGAGTAATGGGATACAAAATCTTCCATGCCAGGTCACTGGCTCTGATCAGGCTGTTAAAGTAACAAACCTTTGAAAGATTTTTGGTGTCTGTTGGAAAAGCTTATGTGAATGCATAATAAGACGAAAGCAATTCCAGGGTGTTTAAAAGACACTGCCACATCAAGGAGAAATAAACAAATGCATAAAACCCAAATAAAACAAAAAATACTAAGAACAGAAAAAAAAGATAAATCCATCTCTCTGTCCCTGGGTACAATTATGTGGTGTCTCTGGAGAAGGAATTGATGCTTTCAGCCCTTGCCCTGGCCCTCTAGTGGGATAACACAAAATTCACATTGTCATTGTCTGCCCTTTGACTAAGGAAAAAAAAAATCAGTTTGAGTCTGTAAACTGAGCATTTTTCAAAAGTCCTCCACTCAGTGCAGAGAAAACACCAGTCCTAAAATGCAAGGATAAAAGTAATAATTGATATAATTGCTATAATAATAAAATTTTATGCTAATGCACGTACTTCCAGTAACACAAAATGCATATTGCTTGAACTATATTTGCATTCCCTTAAAGCTTATATTTGTCATCAGTATGAAAAAACCTGCCTTGTAGGAAAGGCCACTGCAAGATTAGCAATACCAATTCAGTGTGATATTTCATGCTGAACTTTAGCCTTAAATTTCTCATGTCACTCAGGGAAGACTTAAGACCGTGCATTATCATGATTGTGACTTGCATAAAATTGATTATACAGGTTTTGTCTTTATCATTTGCATGTCAATACAGACCTGCATGATACTTCAAATGAAAACATCTATTGACATTTCAGCCTTTTTTTTTTTCCTCAGGACTAAGAATCTTTTGATTATATTAAGTATTTCTGCAACAATATAAAGCTATGTAAGACTTACATAAGTGCAAGATCATCTTCACTAGGAGTGAAAGCACCAGTGAGAAAGTTAACATACTGCATCCATTATAGAGAATTCACCAACTCAGCTCCTTCTGTAGCATCCACCCAAGATTCGATAAATGGGCACGTTTTTGTTATTAATATAGAATTAAGTGTTACAGCTGAGTTAAAATAAAAGTAGCTTCAAGTACCTGAGGAAAGTTTGGGCCATGTGATCTGTTGCAAGCAGAGACTAGTAGAAGTGTTTTAATTTTGCTGATGCATCTTTCAGTATTCCATACCATTTGGGCAAATAGTTGAAAGATTTCTCTGAAAAACAGTGGATGGCACTGTTGGTTTGCAGCTATAAAGCAATAACAGAAGCCAGTTACACTGCAATTAGAAGTCAGCATGAGGTACAAATTCTAGTTGTGATTTTTGATTGCCTACAGAGGTGTTTCAGCTATATGTTTTGGTCTGGATTCAGGTTTAGTTTGTGAACTTAATCAAAACACTAATACCAAGAGCAATGGCTTAAGCTTTTTTTAAAATAAATCATCTGGACCTGCAGTTTTTCTCTAGTAAGTGGATGGTGGACTTTACCCACAGATTTTGGTGGTGTTGCGCGTTGAAAAACTTACAGGTATAGATCCTGAAGTCATTGCCTCATCTTGTTTCAGTCTGCAAACCCATGACTGAGTTCAACAGTGTGACAGACCCAGAGTGGTTTATGTTTACGAAAGCGCAAGGTAAACTTAAGTATCTCACCTTCTGAAGACTGCTGTCTTCAAAAGCCTGGTAACCAGTAGTCCTTTTGAAAGTAAACCTATTTGAAAGCTTTCTAGCTGATGTTAAGAAAAAAAAAGCTTCAAAAGGTGCAGGGCTTTTGAATCATTAGATTGCAACATAACTGCTGCAGCTTAGTGTCAGGATAAATGAATCTAAAGAAGTGTAAACACTTTATTTTTGTATTTGTATTTTTAGGTGGAAATATATTAATTTGACCATGTTGTTTTGTTGGCTGAGCAGATCAAAGTTATTATTATTTCCTTTTGGTATGTTCCTGTGTTGCCAAATCATAACTCAGTGTCTTTACTCTCTCTTTCAGTGCTTGCTTTTTCCTTCATAACATCAATCTGCCCAATCTTCTTTGAAAGAAAGAGATTTATTATGTCTTACAATACTTCATTTGTAACATTTTATCACATATAGCATTTTCACCTCATATTGATTGTAGAAGATTCTTCTTATAGTGGAAACTTAGCTGTAAAAGAAGCCTTACTGATGCTTGGACTAATGACAGTGAAGAAAATCACCCTTTGCACTGAAGAGTGAATAGTACTCTAACTAAGCCATTGTGGTTAGCATGCCTGTCCCAGATGGCTTGCTTCAAGAAGATTACATTCAGACTCAGAAACAGAAAAGGACTTTTTTTATGCCATTTGGAAACCTTTTATGATTTATATTTCTTAGAAGTGCTGTGTGGGGTTTTTATTTCACTTTTGTTTTGTTAGTTATACAGTGAACTTGTTTGGCTCCTGCAGTGCTTCCACAGGGACTTTCTTTTGACTGGCTTAAACCCCTATTCTTTTCATTTTTCTCTTTTTTTCTTTTTTTTTTTTTTTAATTTAATGATAAAGTCTGGATTACATTGCTTAAATGAATGGGTGTTTTAAGTTCGCTTCGTCAGCATTAGAAAATGGAGATAAGTATAAGTTACAAAGAACTTTGACTCTTTTGTTTAATTTTCAGTGCTTAGATATCGCAGTGCTAGATGATTCAGAAATGCAACTCAATTATACAGAATAATTAAAAAATAGAGTTTTAAAAAATGCCAGAAATACTCAGTCATATTTGGCTGAAAAACTTATAAAATGCTCCTTTAATTACACCCAATTTTCCGTTTGTGTTCAGCCTTTCAGATTCCACCTTTTAGGCGGTTAACAGGACTTCACACTGTGATGGAATCTGGAAATGCCTACACAAGAGCAGTTTTATGGTAGCCAGACTTCAATTGTCAGAAGGCCAAAGAATAAAAAGCCTCCTCCCTTTCTTCAAGAATTCTAGTAGTTTTACAGAACTGGGATGTTAAGAGAACCACTGAGTCTTTGGGCACACAGTGGTTTGCTCTCACTCTCTGCTCTCTGCATCTGCCTGAGCCTGACCTTGCCTCTGCTCTCTGTGTGCTCCAGCAGCCAGCACAGCCACATTTCTTGAAAAGCTTGTGTATGCTCATGCTATTACAAAGCGGAAACTTGCCACCTCTTCCAGAATACACTTTGCAATTGTGCAAGTCACCAACACAAGTACAAAGTATCTCTTTGAGCAATCAGAGTTTACTGTAATTTCTCAGAAACAGGGAAAGAAATGGTCTGAAGACGTCATTTCAACTTCGCAAATGTATTTGTTATTAGTAACTGTCCTGTATCTGTCACACTATCCCAAATGCTGATTTTGTTAATTAGCTATAATCTTAGATGACCAGATGCTCCTGTCCTTCCTACGGGAGTTCAGTTTACGTAAACTAGTGAAGCTCCTTTGACTTAACAAAGTTAAATTAATGGAAATGAGCTGAAGATCAGTCTCTTGTCTATGTTTTGTTTCTCCAAAATGGGAAACTCCTCTAGGTGAGAGTTACATATATTGTTCTGGGCATTTGAGTTTTCTAGAGAGATTCAGATCTTAAAGATAGAAGGAGCCAGAGATTAGAGACAATAAAAAGTGGTTTTTTACTTATTTTTAACTTTTCCAAATATTCTGAAGTGCAGTAGACCTCTGTTAATTAAACTCAGTAACACATGCGTAGCTTGCTAAAAATTTCCAATTATTGTACCACATGCATGCATAGAGACTAAAATGAAATCCTCCTTTGCAGAAGCCATTGCAGATGACCAGACCTTCAAAACTTCTTACTGCTCTCAAATAATGTGGTTCACATGTAGAATTTCCTGTGTTCCAGTATTTACAGGATGAAGTATTACATGCATTCAGTAAAAATGAAGACTAAGAAAAACAAAAGCAAAATAAAACAACAACAAAAAATTAAAAAACCTCACAAGCCCCCAAACCCCCAACATTATACCTTCCCCCCCACCAAAAAACAAAAAAAACAACGCAAAAACCAACAATCCCAAGAAAGGAATTAATAGACAGTCAAAGAGTAAGATGAAAAAAGAATTCCTGCCATCTCCAAAGATCAGTAGATCTGTATCTAACTTTGTAGATTCAAACCAATTAACAATGCAAGTATTTTGTCTCTTTTTACAAAGTAGTTTCTACTTAAATGAGTAACAACTGCCAGTTATTGTTCAGATTTTAAAGATTCTCAAATGGGTTTGTAGGTATTTTCATTTCAATTTTTATCTCTACAATATATAAGCACAAGATATAAATATTTAAAAAGCAAACCCCACGATTCCCTAGTGCCTCATTTGTAAATTTCCAAATAGCTTTCTTTATTTCTGCCCAATTTAGAATTCATTGCTTTCAGAGAAATAACAGAAACCAAATAACAGATCAGAGAATTTCTGAATTCTTCTTTTGCACTTGTTGTGCTTTGAGTTAATCCATTTTCGAATGCTGAGTTGTTTTTTCTTCCCCTTATAGATGAGTCTGCTTGCCTGCCTGTTAGATGTATTGTAGACTATTGCTATCCAGGAACCTCATCTGTAGTATGGCCTCATTTACCTTCATCATCACTAGTTATATTGCTACTCTTCCAGCCCTGCACATCTGCACAGAGCCTCTATTTTCTCCATAGCACTGTCCTGTCACTGCTGTGTGGTACTCTGGCCTAGAATGGATGAAGAATGCCCGCAATGCAGACTCAGCACAGAAACCTTCAATATTTTCTTTAGATCCTGGTATAGAGAGACACAAAGTGAAATACATGCTCACTTCTAAGGTCACTAGATGATCCTTTGCTGTGTTGCCTTCAGACATTAGATGATTTAACTTCAATACTCCTCATTTAATGAGTCACCAACCAGTATATGTATATATGAGAAGAGGTGTAGAATATATGTGAGGTGCATGCATATGCACTGACACACACACAGAGGTTAAATAACAGTCTCTTACATGATAATAATAACTACTTCATTTTCATCCGAGATCTCCGTGATAGTTTTGCCTCTCAGATCTGTAAATATTACCACAGGAGATATCTATACATATTTATCTCATGCAGAAGCTGACCAGATCCATCTATCTGGCAGTTTGAATCCAGAAATTGGTCTTCCAGTGAAAATTTATTTCAACCTGTGACAAAAAATATCATTACCACAGAAATAAAACCTCAAACTATCAAAGTATTACGAACAAAAAGTAAGCAATATCACAAGGGTTGTCAATTATGTGTAACATGAATTAATTTAATCACAGAAATAGTCCAAACACAGTTATGAATATGTGAGTTATTTATTTGTCAATCAGCAAAATCAACAAAAAAATTTTTTGTCTGAATTTGATTTCGAATTCATAAAATGTTATAGCTGACATGAAATTGTGGAAACAATGTATTAATATTTTTCTTTTGCTGGTATATTTCTTTAATTATTTTCATTTTGCCAGCTGTGAATTTGTTTCTAATTTCATAGTCCTGTATCTTTAGTTTCAGACCATCAGTCCAAAACGGGCTTAGTTTTCTCTTTATTACTCGCTAGAAGCCAACCCCCCTTGCCTAGGCAGATTGTGTCTCTCCAGAGTATATACTATAGGCATTCTTATTCTTCTAGTGCTTTTCAAAGTTGCCATGAGTTGGTGATGGCAGTCAAAGATTTGTCCTGAAAATATGCATTACGCATACTAAAAAATTCCTTAACCTTTACAGTTTGAACATAGGTAAACCACATGGGAGAAGAAAGTCCTCCCCTAGGAGGGAGCCCATGGGATGCTGACAGGGAAATGTTTTCTCCTCCCACCTGGGCAAGAAATTCAGGGAGAGGAAGGAGGAGGCAGAGGAAATGCCAAGAGATGATTCAGCTGTCATGAGGGCGACGTGTTCGGTTCTTGGCTCTCAGTCCCATCTCTGCTCTAGCTTTTTGACCAGGGAATGTCTAAATAACAATACACACCCACTTCAGTGAACAGCCTCTGATGTTTTGGCTTTGCAGACAGCAGTGTCTGAGACAATAATTATTTTCTCTCTGACCTCCTCACCTTCTAATCCTGAAAGCTGTGCATTCCTGGCATGCATCACTGAGATGAGGGCAGGTCCCATATGCTGGAGCCCCACAGTTTGTGTGCTACCCAGAGACAACAGACGTGAGTTTGAGCACTCTTGGATCAAAAAAAGGTTTCTCCCAAATCTCTAGCAAATTGCCTGAATTCTACAATATGATTAAACACTGCAATGTTTTATCACAAATAATCTTGTGTATTCTTGTGAGTGCCTTAAAGCTATCAGCTTCATAAGGTTTTTTCCCCTGGTAAAGTGCATCAGGAAAGGCTGGGTGGCCTGGGTCCTAAATCCTGTACTTACCTGACTTTTGCCCAATATATTCAGTAGAAAAACAACTGCATTGGCAGAAGTCTGTAAGGATGCTTAGCCTTGGGGTAAGAGTGCAAGGTTCCTTAGGCAAGCACTCTGAGATGCTGAATGTGAGCCGTAGACATATCTGCAATAATTTTGTTCGCCACAGGTGAACACAAGTGTAGTGCCGAGTCTCATTATGTGAAACAACCAAGGACAATAGAAAAAAAACCCCAAAACATTAAGCCGTTAGAGAATCTTTGAAGGAGGGCCCAAGAGATGGTGAAGGGGCTGGAGGGGAAGCCTTATGAAGGGCAGCTGAGGTCACTTGATCTGTTCAGCCTGGAGAGGATGAGACTGAGGGGAGACCTCATTGCGGTTACAACTTCCTCTCAAGGGGAAGCACAGGGACAGGTCCAATCTCTTCACCCTGGTGACCAGTGACAGGACTCAAGGAAACGACATGAAGCTGAGTAAGGGGAGGTTTAGGTTGGCTATGAGGAAAAAGTTTTTCACCTAGAGAGTGGCTGAGCACTGGACCAGGCTCCCCAGGGAAGTAGACACAGCACCAAGCTGCACAGAGTTCAAGAAGCATTTGACCAACACTCTCAGGCACCTGGTGTGATTCTTGAGTCATCCTGCTCAGGGTCGGGAGTTGAATTCAAGGATTGCAATGGATCCCTTCCAACTCAGTATAATCTATGATTCCATGAATAAGGGAAAATGATAAACTGAAGTATAATTTTTATTTCTTTTTGACTCTATAAATGCCAGTGTGTAAATACATGGTATTACATGTATTAAAAAAATACTTGCCCCTCCCAGCGTCAGATTCTTAGTTGCATAAGTAGGTTTTTCTTCTCAGGGTTATGTTATAGGCCCAGAACTCTGGCCAACTTTCTGCTCAGCCTAAGCAGTATTGCAGTGAAGTGGATAATTTGGATAAACCCTTATATTTGTGTATTTAATGCAGCAGACGCATCCTGTATCATAAAATACAGAAATGTATTAGAAATTAAGCATTTCCAAAAAATTTTACTCCTGTTCCAAGGCCTCCAAGACCTTATTTAAAGGAATACATGAAAAGTTCATAAATGGGTACATCAAAATCCTTCAACAGATGCATTTGAACAAGTGTTTTGTTGCTATCAAGCTGCTTGTAAGCTAGACGTTAAACCATGGTTTTCTGAATGATGGGCAGGTTTAATCTAGTTTTTTTGCAAGGCTTTTATTTTGAGTTGGGGTCTGCATGTAGCTGTGTATTTTAACTAGGATTTTATTTTGTTTCAAGATTTTTGAGCATGATTTTTGTCATTCCCTAGTCATTATGGCTACCAAAGTGTGATTTTTCTGGTCTGTCATCAAAGAGGAGCAGCATTCAGCACAGATCATTTTTTTTTTCTCTATAAGCATAAAAGCAACCTCATTAGTAAGTCAGGTAAAAGGAGTAGTATATTCAAAATGATCTTTAAAAATTTAGGCTTAAGTATATTTCCTAGTTCATTAATGCAGAAATACTGCACATAGATTTTAATCTTAGAGTTAATAATAAAAGCAATTTTCACTAAAAATATAAAAACTGTAATGGTAGAATCATGATATTGCATTTAGCTCTCCCACAAAAAGTCACTTTATTACTTTCTTTTGACACTTATTTTCATTCTGGGATTAATTTTACTATATAAGGGCTTCTTAACTATTCTATTAAAATTTCCATTCAGAAGCAATAATATCTAAGAGTGAATAATAGTCATGTAAATCATTATTTCATATTAATGTAAAAGATTTTGTAAGTTCTTATGAATTCTGCTGACATGCACAATTGTGAAAAGGTTATCTCTACATTCTGCAGTGATATGCGCTGGAACAAAGGGACTATTTTAAAAGCATCAGTGGAGTACATCAAGTGGCTACAAAAAGAACAACAGAGAGCCAGAGAATTAGAACACAGGCAAAAGAAATTAGAGCATGCTAACAGAAGACTCCTGCTCCGAATTCAGGTTTGTATAAGACTGTTGCCATGAACTACAAAGCTTTCTCAGTACTTATTCCTCATCAGGTTTTATTAATCTATGTAATTTTTCCCCAAATGACATTTATTAAAAATGAATTGGCTTTCCCTATTTATTTCTATGCATATAGGGGAGGGAGTATTTTTTAGGTTTCTAGGAAATGTCTTTGAAAATTATACCTTATATAAAAGAGTTCATGGAAAGTTAATAAAGTATATGCACAAACAGTTTCATTATGTATGTGTTAGAGCCAGAGAAAGACAAAAAAGATAAGGAAAAAAGTATATCCTTGCAGCCAGAAATCAATACTGGACACAAAATTCCCTTTAGTATTTCCATTTTCCCTTTGTAATCATTTCACACATTAAACTTCCTTGGTTATAGTGTGTCATGTAATATATGCTTTTGACATGAAGAGATAGAGAAAGAATATAGCCCTTCATGGATTGAAAGGCAAGATTCTAATATAAACACATAAATATGAAAATAGGATGGATGGATGGATAGATAGGCAGATAGATAAACAGAGAGACAAAAAATTGATCATCCTACATATGTGGATTTACTCATATATCTATATATCATAAGCATCATCAAGTAAAGACTAGTCTGTTTCTCTGGATCGTGGTAGATAACAAGCTATCAAGTCGCAACATTTTTCTGAATTTCATATGCAATGGGTTGAGAAAGGCTGTCCTACCTCTTATGTTCCTGTAGGATAATTGCTTAAAGACAGAAGGGGAGATAAAAATACTCGAGTGGCAAATTTTCATAGACTAACAATTTAATATTTTATAATTTAGTCTCACAACTGGACAAAAGGTAAAATTAATTTGCATGCATGATTCCTATAGTTATTGCAACAGTTGTTGTCTAATTGTTATTGTTTGAAATGTTAGGAACTGGAGATCCAGGCACGTGCACATGGTCTTCCAGTCATGTCTTCACTCAGTGCTGTCGATTTAGCTGCACACGTCATCAAACAACAGTCGTATCCAGAGGAGAACTCTGTAGACTATTCTCAACAAATGCCTTTGGTACATGGACATAATTCTGATGTTTGCGATGGATCTACAGCCTTTTCTGATCCACTTTCACACTTCACTGATTTGTCCTTCAGCGCAGCTTTAAAAGAAGAACAACGGCTAGAGGAAATTTTATTGGATGACACAGTGTCGCCATTTGGAACAGATCCACTCTTGTCCTCCACGTCCCCAGCTGCATCAAAAGAGAGCAGCAGGAGAAGCAGCTTTAGCACAGATGATGGAGATGATTTATAAAAGCAGAAGGGGTCTCGCACTTCTCTAAACCACTTGGTAAAAGACTGAGTTGAACATAAGCATGTTATGTGTTCTTACTTTAAATACTTATAAGGATAGACACTGTGAAGATCACTTTCTACATGACAAAGGTTTAAATCAGCCCTTACTTCACAGGAAAATGAAATGGTCATGGACTCATATCACTTTGCCCCAAATTTACCCTCTGTTCACAGCTGACATTTGCACAAGTCTTTCTTCACTGGGAATATGTCTACTATCATTCCATGACTTTTTACAGTACTATTAAAGTGGCTACCACAAAAAGAATGTCCATATTACAAAAGTGTATTCAAACTTTTCAATCTGCTTACACTTTTCTGTGCTACAAACATGAGTTTTAGTAATTTGCTAATTTCTTTATTTTATGTAACTAAAATTTTTTTGAAATGTGAAGCAACAGAGAGCTATTTAAGCTAGGAACTGTAGAGATGTTACAGATTTTAAAATCTGAAAAAAACAGGTAGTAATGCTTTCACACAAGTAAAGTAAGCATGAAGTTTAAACTGTGTAGCTTCTCTTTAAAGGGAGAAAATCCATCAAGCTTTCCATGGAATGCCGTTAAGGGGTTTTTTAATTTCATTTGCAGAAAAAGATCGCTCTTTTAATATATGCTTTAATGACAGAAGGAAAATGGAAACTAACATCATGACAGAGACTCAAATGAACTTAGACAGAAAAAGATATGGCATTGCAGCAGAAAGACTGTATGGATGTACAAGACAGCACAGACACTCCATGTTGCAATTAGCACAATTTAAAACTACTGTTAACAGAGCTGAGCCAGCTGCTTATTTCAAGAATATTCAAACTGTGTCATTTTTTATGTGAAAGAGATTGGAATTCAAAGACAAAACCCGGTGCTTTTGGATGATGCTTTCAGTGTCCTTTGGCAGCACCGTGAGGTTTTTTCCAAAGGGAAGCAGAGGGAAATGACAAGATTTCCATTCCACACACTTGAAACAAAGAGAATTTCATTTCAAATTGGCTTTAGATTCACTACAGAAAAGCAGAAAAGGAAGACTTTTCAAACTAAAGGGGATATTCAGAAACACTGATGTGATGCGCTGCCTCTCATAACTAGCTTCTTAGGAGGGGGCATTTGGAAAACCTGTTCTGATGACTCAGAAAAGGCTTGTCATTTAGAGGGCAGGTAGAAGGAATATCACTTCTATACATAGTGAAATTCTGGAGAGTGATGCATGTTCCTGAAAGACATTAAGTGTAATCATTCTAATTGTAATATTAATACATGGGAAAATAAACTGGCACAAGTGTTTTGTACCTCTTCCTCAACCAAAGCCAAAAGATCACATTAAGTAGTTCTCTAATGATTCAAAATATGTTTCAAAAGTGTATATTAATTTTGCTGTGACTGATCCTGCCTCACACCACAGAAATGTCACAGTTTTGGAAATAGTAAGAAAAGATTAACGTGGATTGCTGTTTGTATTAATGTTTAAAATGTTTTTAAACATACTATCAAAAAAAAAAAAAAGAGCAATAGTTTCTTACCATTCTGTTATGTGTACCTGGGTCCTTCTCACAGTCTTTGTGAGCTTTGTGTTCCCATGCACAGCACATTCCTGACCAACCCCCAGATAGTGTCATGATAGTTTCATGAGTGGAAAATTAGCATGCGGATAATAAATTACTTCCAGATGGCTATGAAAGATGATGGACTGTCCTATTTCACAAGAATATTTATGTTTTTAGGAAATTCAAGATTTTCTATGAGCTCATCAAACTACTTGGATGTAAGCTGGTCTATATGCATAGACCTGACCATTAGAAGAGGCTATGATATGCTCCCACTTCATGGTTAAAAATAATAAAAACAACAAACAGGGTTCTGGTAATTGATTTTTTTTTGTTTGGTTGGTTTTGGAGGTTTTTTTGTTTGGTTTTTTTTGTGGGGTTTTTTGGTGGTTTGTTCCTTTGTTTATTTTTTTGGTTTTGTAGTATGTTGGAAAGGACTGCAAAAGACAGATGACTATTCCCCAAAGATAATTGGATGTAGGACTGAAAACCATTTTAGTTGGAGTGCTTCTATAAATTAGATGAATTAAAAGAGGAACCACTTTGTCATAGTTTTCCCAAAGACTAGCTAATACTGACATCTGAATACAAACATGATGAATTAAAAGTAACATTTTTGTGTGTATTATATCTAGTGTAGTATGAGTATTGTCCTTTTCAGCTGATAAAAGGAAGGGATATTTGGTTGATCTCAAATGCCATTTGTCCTTGTACTGCAGTTTCTACTACATTAGTTTTAAATACACCAGTGTGGATTGCTCATAATGGAGAAAAAGAAATTAAATATGAATGTATTACATGATTTTCCCATTGAACTTTTACATGTGAGTTAGACCATACTTCTGAACTATATTGACTTTAAATAACATCCTGAATTTCATCACTCTTATAAGCACTGTTCTAAAAAAAACATTATAGTGCATCCATTAAATTTTTTAACGTTGATTTTCATTCTTCTGACAATTGCTTCAGTTTAAAGCACCAGAACTTTTCTCTCTCTTTTTGCATGAGAAACTTGACACAAGATAGTGAATCCTCTTTTTGCAATATAATGTATTTCATCTATCATTTAACATACTCAAGCTGTCTTCCTTCACACAAAATCCCCAATCCCCTTGCCCAAAACACTAAATGCATCAATACCTGCAGGTGTTTATTATGGCAATGGCATTTCACTGACATTGCATTTTTTCTAGTAGAAAGTCATCATAATGAGTATTTTAGCTAATGACTATAACCTGGATTGCAGCTTCATCCTTGAAATTAAATGGTGATACAGGGTACAAAACTAATCTAGGGCATTCCGGGGATTAATAGGTGCTACTGAAGGTATTTAGGAGGTGTGCTAGCAGCCCCATCCCAGGCTTTCTGGAGTAAGGGCTCCCTCTCCCACCCCAGGTTCAGTGATGCTGCTGTGAAGCTGAGAGGACTGCTAGGGCAGACCGGTGTGTGCTCCTACCAGCTTGCTCAGAGCAAAGGGATTTCATGACTACTGGGACAAATCCTGACATTGTTCGTCAGGCAGAATTTCTTTGTTGTCCATGCAAGTGTTGTTGGGCTGAAGCATGGTGCAAGCAAAATACATTTTTTTTAGCGATTTACTACAGAGATCTGTTTAGTGAAATCTCATGAAAGACATGCATAATATGTCTGTGGCTCTGGGCCTAGAAAAGAATTTAAAGTCTTACAGTGCTTGACCTCCAGCTGGTCAGGGGGTAGGAAAACTGGCTATTTTTTGTCAAGATCTATTAAATAAGGAGTTCTTCCTTGTTTTCAGTAGCAGCTGTTCAAAGCTGGTGGACATATTCCTACAGAATGCACAAACCAGCAGACTGATAATTACACAAAAGGAAAGGGAGTTGAAATATTAACATCCTGTTTAATTCATGACATGGATATAGATCTATACCGAGAACAGAAACTAAATTATTTCATTTTGCATAGCATGGATTCTGTGAAAAGCTACAGTAAGTGCAAACAGTTTTAACAAACAGGAACACAGTTTCTTTATATAGTAAAATAACTAAATATAATTCATTCACTTAATCTTAATAAGAGCATTGCTATTATAGTACCTTTTGAATTTAATAGGACTGTATATATGAATGGAGAATGTAAAATTATTGTAATTTAAAATTATGTTAAGTCTCTTAGATAAGTAAAGGCATTTACATTACTATTATGAGACTGTAGAATATTTTTATAATAATTGCTATTTTTCATTGTTAACCATATAGTATCTTGTTTTCTAAGTCATTGTATGCAGACAATGTACTTTATTATGCACGGTACATGCAGTCGTTTTGCAATTACATTTTATATATGCTGGTATTTTATGTTTATTATATGAATATAATTAAAGGACTGAAATGAAAACATCTCTTTATATGTCCCTTATGAAACTTCACTGTCCAGACCCTCAAAAAATGCTACCACAAGACAATGTAGTAACATCCACTAAGAACATCTGAGGTACCTAACAGACAAAACACCTCACAACTGCTAAACATTTAGTCCATTATGATACATCATGATCCAGTAGCATCCCATTAATAAAAATAATTGATACATTCTTTAATATGGTCTCCTGCCATCTGCTTATTCCTGCTGCTAAGGCTTTGATTTATGGAAAGTGTTTTCAGAATGTTGCAAAATTGCTAGCAGGCATGATGATATCAGTTAAATCACTAAGAAGCTCTACAAAAACCTTTTAATGTACTAGATGTTCCCCAGACAATCCAGGATAAACAGAATACTGTATTTTAAGATGTAAAACATTTTTAAAGCTGATAATTAGGTAGCATTTGGCACTAAAAGATACTTTTACATAATGAAATAAGTAAGGATTCAGATTTCATTTTGAATTCCTAATATCAAGAGTGCTGCATTCTTTAGAAGATATTTGGTGCTTTCTCTGCAGGAAATGATGGAAAGGTTGTTGAGTAGTAATATGCATTTCATCTACAGTTTTGTAATAGTTCATTGTTTCATGTAAAATAGTGTTCATTATTTGTATATACATCAGATAAACATTCTATTTGTAACAAAGGTTTTTCCAGGCTCTTTATTTTGACAAATCATTAAGACACCCCTATCAGTACTGAAAAGGAATATTATTATAAACATTATTTAAAGTTCAGTGATTAGCTATGGAAAGAAGCTTTTCTTTTTTACATATTTATTATGTACTTAGGTTTTTACCATAAAAGGTACTCAGTTCCTTTGTGAGGGACCGAGAGCCCTCAGTTTGCTTTGTAGAAAGGCAATGCTCAGCCTGTTGCAGACTCGGACACTTAATGATTAAATAAACAGCATCAGAAAATAAAATCAAAAGTTATTTCAGAGATTAGAAAAGCCCTTTGTGATACATTGCTTGATTAAAAGCAGTGATGTTTGCAATTGACAGACAAACAGATTTAATGTCATTATCATTTGTGCTGACAACCAATGGGAGATTAGAGAAAAATGTATGAAGTTGTGATAATAATTAGATCAAAAGTCTAATTATAAAGGAGACTGCAGTAGTGAAGTATGCTAAGGCTTATTGGTTAAATCACTGGTACCCATCAAGTTAAATATATATCAGTTTCATTAATTGGCAACCACAAGACGAGTGTTCTATATTCAGGATGGTGATGATTTTGATATACTCCACCACATTGTGGTTAAGTATATGATTCATGTAATAAGAAAAAGGTGCCTCCAGGCTATTGTTCCTAGCATGGATTAAAATTTACATATTGCTTCTCCTTATGTCAAAACATCTGGTGTCTGCAAATGCTAACATTTTGTTAAAAAGTTTCACAAGATAGGAAAAGTGGATTGGAAACATTGTATGTGAATCATTCAAGCATTATAATGGAATAAGAGGCTGCGTTATGAACAGGCAGATTGAACAGTAGTCAAAGAGATTCATATGCTTATGAGTTTGATAGACAACACTTTGTATAAAAAGGGGACATGCCCCAAATCATAAGAAATAAGCAATGGGTTTTTTTTCAAATGTCATTGAGATACAGCGTCTCAGTTGCTTTCTAAAGTGCATTTCCCCCCCATATAAGACCCCTGTACCTAAGTACATGTACTAAAGTGCTAAGACTGTGTTTGATACATTAATTCATGCACTTTCAGATATTGGCATCCCAGTCTGCCATGTAGTTTCCTCAGAAAATTCACGATTCTTATTTTTACTTTCTGGTTTTACAGTGGTGTATCAACATATAGCAGGGTAAATGTCAAAAGATTTCAATGACCAGTTATCCTAATTATCTTACTTCCTTGGTAAACCTAGCAGTCCTTACATTAGCACCTAATAATTTTCAATTATTAAAAAAATTCACTTTTTTTTTTTTTCTGCTAGGTTGTCAAGAAAACTACACATCACAGATTGTTATGATTAGCAGATATGTTACTGTTGGAAACTTTCCTCTGTGTGAAAGGAGGCAATAAACAGTGTTCCTGTGCAGTGCCTTTATTCAAGTGACGTATTTATTAATATTCTGGAATCAATAAATAAACATTCCTAGATGGGTGTTGTGTTCGCAATAGAGGAACCATTCAAAAAGTAATGGCTCTTCCAAAGTACTTTTGCATTTTTAAAACATACTCCTTGGATTAGAAATTTACTTTCTCTTTTAGGCCTCTGGAGTTCTAGTATGTAACATTGGTGTGCCCTATGTCACCACACAGTGATGCCCCAGGGATATCTCAGGACCATGTGTCTGTGCAGCTCAGACAACAGTGATGGCAGTCACTCCATCTGCAACCAATCCCACTGCCAGGAGATTCAAATGAACCAAGCCACTGGTTGTGAACCCCATCCTGCCATCTCTCCAGGGATGACCAGTGAGACCTCTTTCCAGTCTCACTTTCCACCTGGATTTCTTGCTCAGATCCAGCACGTATCTCCTAATCATTCTGCTCTAATATCCAGAGCTGGGTGCCCTTTCAACCCTGCGGACATCTAACAGGTTCAAAGTAAGTATAAAACTGACATTACACAATGTGGTATTGGCCCATGATAGCAAGCCAGATTAGGTAACACGTTTGAGCTCTTCTGCAGACGTCCCAGACTTCTGAGCCAGAGGAGATTTCAATAAGAGGGCTGCCAAAGCCTAGCTCAGACTGAGAACTAGCCTTACTACAAACCCTGTGAAAATATTAATTTTGTTAATGGTGGTTAACAGGAGGTTTTTTTGTGGGGTTTTGGTTTTTTTTAAAAAGCATTTTACATAAAAACTTGTTTGTACATTGTATTTATTTGTAAAAAAGCCTTTTCTTCAGTTATCAAAGATTCCTAATTATTTAAGTTTAATATTCAGAATTAGACAAAAATCTGTCAGCCGAAGTATTTTATATACTCTTCCAGGAGTAGGTTGAGTTAAAGGAAATGTTTCTTTTAAAACATAAGATAGCATATAATGTCTTTATATCAGTTAATTGATCTGTGACATGGCCACCTCCTGTCATCATTAAAGGGAGGAACCTCAACAAGGAAAAAAATCTTGTATTGCTACAGAACTATTTGGAAAGTAAAGTGAATACGGAAAGTCATTGCAGAAATACCATTCCATCATTTTCACTGGAAAACAATTTTTACTGTAGAACAGTCAATATACACAACTGGCTTGCTATAAAAATGAACTGACACAAAGCAATTTAGTCTTACTGCAAAGTAAAGTACGCATGGTCAACTGTAAGCATGGACCAGAGAACCAACTCCTGCAATAAACACCCAAGGGACATTGTCTCCACTTAGTAATTTTTACTCCAAATTGCACTAAATTTGTCTTGCTCTTTTGCAGTAGGCAGAGCATCCTTTCAGCAAGTGAAAGCAAAACGTAGGATAAATGAGGCTAAGGAGCATGGTAAACAACAGAAGCTACATTCTTAATCCCAAAATGTCACAAAAGGGATCTGGCACACCCAAAGGAAGATCTTTGCTCAAGGGCAAATATCAGCCTGAAAAGCAGTCAGAGGAGTACCGGGCTGGGCTCTGGCAGAGCCTGTTCCTTCCCGAAGGAAACAAATGAGCTTATTTCAGGGTACTTGAAGCTTCCAGGTTCAAGTTATGAGTACCCCGTCTCAACCCATCTCTCTCACATTATTCTCTCCCTTTTCAAACTGTGCCAAAATCTGAAGGATAAACCAAAAATATTTCCCCCTCCCTTACTGACTGCTCTTCCTCCTCCAGAGGCTGGTGCAGGTGTGAGGAGCATCAGCTCCTCCCGCTTGTCCGGGAACAGCTGCAGCCTCAGCTGAACCTGGCAGAGCAGTCAGTGGTTTAACAGGTTGGTAGCTGTGAAACAGTGCCCATGCATGTGAGACACTGGATCAGTGACAGCACTATTGGGTTGGGGAAAACTCATGTGTGTGTGGGGAAGGGCAGCCTCGGAGCTCACATGGAGCAGCTGTCCGTGGAGAGAGCAGCCTGGGAGCCTGCCCACCCCACTGCCCCTGGAACTCCTACCAGTCTCTGACTGGCTGCACCACCCCGCGAACCGGCCTGGAGGCTCTGAGTGGTCAGTGCTGGATGTCCAGCCTGGGAGTGGTGGCCAAGGTGGCCAAAGCACATAAATGCAGGAGCACATGGGCTCCATCTTGCCTTTTTTTCCTCAGGGCCTGCCATCACCATATGGAACCAGACTTCCATAGGCCTCTCCTGTGGTTTCTCTTATTCCCCTCTCTTCTTCTCTCACTTCTTCTCTTTCTTTATTCCTGTTTCTTCACTTTTTTCCTTTATTATTTTCTTAATATCTTTCAGGTAACTTAAAACCAGTGGGTTGGATTCTGCTAAGTTGTGTGGGTTGGTATGTACTGGGTTGGTTCTTGGTGGAATACTCTACCTTAACTGTATGTTATCCTTTTTAAACTTTTGCCAAGATCCTTATTTCTTCCAATATTAGAAGCGTCCCCTGAGAAAAGTGTGTAGCTCCTTGTCTTTTGCTTATCTCAAGGTTTATAAGAACCAAATGCTCTGAAAATGTTTGGTGTGTGAACTCTTGGCATCTTATATATTTTTCAAAAGTCATACTCCCAGTTAAGCTTGTGGCTTCAGGACGGGGGTCTTACAATGCTTTACTGGGAGAAGTACTTATGTAATTTTTTCAAGGGCCAGAAATAATTTTCTGCATATCCTGATCCTCAAAGTTACCTAGCATGGGAGTAAAATAAACATATTTGCCCTTTAAGCCCTGTAATTTCATGGAGCTAACTCAGTTTTGGTGTTCAGTGAATTGAAATACAGTAAGAAATAGATGTTTGGTTCCCTTAGGCCCCTGAAATCCCGGATTGGATGGTTGTTGGCTCCAGGCACTCTTAGTATTACTAGGAGATACACATGGCTTGCTGGTGGGACCAGACTTTTCATCAAGGGCCTGTTGGCTTTACTGATGATTTCCTTCTAAATAAGGATGTTTATGCTTGCACTTACAAACTTGTTTTTTGATAAGTCAGTAAAAATATGGTTATTACTGCAATCATTAGCCTTATGTCCTGTTTTGCCAGTGAAGTAATTCAGAGAATGAAGTAAATGTCACACTAAAATATTTGCAAAAAACGTGCCTCTTCAAAGCCCATTTCCTGGAGCAGATGTTTGGAGTCTGAATACAGGCCATGGATTGCTTCATTTTGGGGAACTAAATTCTTAAATGAACTGAGAACAAGTGACTGGGGACCATTCATAGACTGTTTCAGTGAGACTGTAGCTTCCTTATTATTCTTTTTCTCTGTGTTGTTAAAGTGCTTGTGCTAGCCAGTAGCAGCCAGAGAATTTCAAAGTAGAAACAGAGATGGTGACCTGATTGACAGCCAAATCAGACTTCTATATCTACTCTGAAATGTGGACACAGGTTTTGTGTACAGAAATATTAAGGCCCTAAGTGCTCTCCTCAAATTCAGTCTGATGGTATTGTGGAGCTAAGATGTTACTCAGAGAGTAGCACAAGGAACTGATCTTGTAGAAAACATTGCAGTGGTATCATGCTTTCCAGGACTTACAGACCTGTGTTTCTTTCCTCCTTTATGAAGCAACTTCAGAAACATCACTTTTATATTCTATTATTGGAGCATATCTGCTATCAAGAAGGCTGCAGAAGCCCTTTTTCTATTTAGTACAAGGTCCTACTTTATCTTCTTTGTCTATAAAATACAGAGATCCTTAGATCTGTATTATAAATAATAATACATGTATGCAATGTGTGATTCTAATGGTGTAATTCAGTTACAGGCTTTTACTGCTATTCATAAACTGCTTCAGCAGACTTCTTGTAATTTATGGTATCAATAGAGCCCCTTAAATTACATCCTAGATTCTGCCAGGTATCACCCTATGAAAGAAAATGGCTTTGTATCCAATATCACTGTAAGAGGAGTGCTGAAAGGAGAATGAACCAAAAGTCAAGTGCCCTTTATTGAGAACAAATATCGCCCTCATGGTGTGCAATGTGTGAGAACTGAGCACTTGGAAACAAACGCTGCAATCCTCAGTTTAATTGTTTGCTTTGCCACTATGTAGAGCTCCCTAATACTAGGTTTAAAATAAGAGTCACAAATAAGGTGAGGGCATCTTTCACTATGCTATACCTTTTGGACCCACGGCTTTTATCTCTGAGAATGTCAGAGTCAAAATACCTGCTGCAACATTTTGGCATTGTCCAGTCTGACTGAGGAGTTTCTATGTCTTGCCAGAGGCTCTCCACCATGCCAGGACCTGTTGGAGGAGAGTAGAGTTCCAAGGCTGAAAATATTAGACCTGAAGCCCACATTGCCCAGAGTAGTGAGGGCACTTGTTCAGGAGTCAAATATTCTTGGCTGTATCATGAATCTACACTGACAGCTTTGAGTATTTCCAGTCTTGACCCATGTAGATGTTGTCTCATCTGCCTTTGTTAGGCAGGGGGATAAATCCCAATGCACCCATTAGAAGGTGGATCACAGAGCGGTTGGCTATTGCCTCCACAGCTTTTTTTCCCTTTATTCGTCTTCCTCCTATAAAACCCTCTAAGGAGGTCAAGAACTGCAGGTAGTGAGGGGACTCTTCAAAACTAAGCAGAGAGAACTGCCCAATTTAGCACTGAGTTATTTTAATTCAGGTGCTTTCTTCCTCTGCAATGTGTAAACCTTCCTTGAGCACAGGACTCCTGGGGGCAGTGGCTGGAGGGGATCCATCACTGCCTTGGCTCCATCAAAGCCCTTCTGGGGACTGGGAGGTGGCGTGGAGGCACTGAACCTTGCTGGGGAACAGCTCATGCAATTCCCCACCACATGAATGCTTTTATTCCTGCCCAAGCAATTATATTCTACTGCTAAAAATCATCAGAAAATAAAGTTTTATAGAAGCCCTACTTGCAGGACCACACAATATTCTGATTTCGGAACAGCAAGCACATTCAATTGTTTGCTGTGTTTCAGCAACAAAAGCCATTGTATAAGACATTAAAGCTGGATTTAGAATAAACACTATATGGAGGATAGTGGCCAAAACATTTGAAATGCTAATAGGATTTAGTATATTTTTACTACTTGCATGTACCTCTCATTTTTCAAAGTATTTAAATGGAGTTTGACCTTAATTGTTACCTCTGAGGAAAAGTGGCTTTAGAGCTGTTCTCTTGCAGAAGGTGCAAAACACAGCCTTAGCTGGTTTTACATATGGTGGGAAACTTGTAGTTTTCAAGGATATTTAGCTGATATTAGGGGAGAATAATCAGATTTATTTTGTCTAAACAACAAAGGAGACATGAAGAAAAGTCTTGTTCTGAACATCCCACATAAGTTTGAAAATACTTGGACTTACCTTTGAGTATTAGACGTACTGATACCTGAAGAGCTAGAAATGCAGGAGGCAAACAAGACAGAGCATGTGAAAATTTCTTGTTTTTAAATAGTCCTCTAATCTTATTTTACCTAACAATTTATATAGGAAAACATATCAACTCATAGGAATGTTATCTAGACCACTGTTTATTGTGTTTAGTGTTTTATTTTATCCTTTTTCTTCCCAGTGTAATTTCATTCTAGTGACACTGTATAATTTTCATCAACAAAAGAAATTAAATGCATAATGGTTCCTGTTTTAAAATGCTCAGACCTGTCAGATGTCCATTAATCTACATATATTCCATGCAGGAAGTAGAATGTAATATGTGTTTTCACATCCTTTGTATTTAGTATTTACCTGTGGGCATGTATAAAAAAATTCTAATAAATACACAGCTACTTACAATTTACAGAATGGGACTAATGCTGGTAGTTGATCCTAAACTGACACAAACCAGATATTCTCTTAACGTTACTCCAAGGAATTTTAAACTGACTCTGTTAAAGCCAAGGTTATTTGCCTTGGGGATGCCTAATGGAAGGGTTATTATAACACTGCCCACAAATAGGTGTCTTGAGAGAGCCAGGGCCATAATACTTCATTGACAGCTAATAGATTGTGCTATTGCTGTATCATAGTCATCTTTGAGGCCAAAGGTCACACCTCTTCCTTAATATTTAAATAAAGATACTTGACTAGAGCAGAAAACAGCTTATTGCCAGTGATGGCTGCTGCTCAATTTACAAGAACCTTTACAAAGTCATGCTAATTCCTGGCCTCCTTAGAATGCATGATAACCTTTCATAAATCCATCTTTTCCAGATGTCCTTGGAAATGACAGTTATAAAAGTACAAATGATTTGTAATGCAAAATGGGACTGACAGACTTGGAGATTAGTTCTCAATGTACTAAAATGACTAAAGACTATAGCTAACAGAAGACTTAGCTGCATCGGTAAGTATCTGCCAAAACAGCTCATGAGTGTCTTAAACATGTTCAGTAACAGCTGGAAAACAAGGAATACTCATGATTGTTATATGACAAGTGGTTATTTTCCCTCTAAGGATCTCAGAGCAGAACTTTATTTCTGTGAGTCAATCTGGAAGGCAGATTTTGAATTGCTCATTCTTCAAATTCAGTGGTTTGTTTGTCTGCATTGTCTTCTTCATGGGCAGGACTGTTCACGAACAAAACACAGTCGTTTATGAGCTGAAATTCTGTTTAGACTTACACTCATCCCAGTTCAAATCATTTACAGAGTGTATTTAAATTTAGAAAGTGCAACAAAAAATATGTTTGGTTAAAAAAGAAGTACTCCTTCCACATTTAGGGAAAATATCCTCTTCAAGATTATGAAAGTATATATGATAAAGATTTCTGAGTTTCACTAAAAGCATTCACTAGAATTGGTATGCATGAATAACTTTCTTTTCTGTTATTCCAGAGGATGCTTTCTAATTTTGAAAAAAATTCTTGATTTTTAAATATACCTTTATAAATGACCTATGAATTCTTCAATATTTCCAAAAGTCTATAGAAATCATAAGAAATAACGATTGTTGACAGGGTTGCCTAGAAATGCATTCTTCTAGCTAAGGCAAAAATTACTTTCTGTAACTAAAAAACAAAAAGGGGAGCCCACTCCCAATGCAGGTAAAGCATTCTGGTGATGGCAACAGCATATGGAACCAGCCTGACCTGATATAGGACAGCATCCTGTGTTGTTTTGTATTTAAGACCCCTCTCTTCCTTGACTTTCTCTTTTAGTTTCTCTTTTAGTTTCAGGATTCTCAGATCCTTTGTCTAAAAGACTTTAACCCTGGGAAGTGTTATTTTTGGAATTTGAGGGCATTAATTGAGTTAATAAAGTTTTAGATGAAATAAATAATAAATGTTATCCAGCATGCTAAGGATATATTTTATTATGAAAATAATTTTGTTGATATTTTCATACTTTTAAAGCTACCTGGGAAAATGATAATATATATATAAGAACCAATCACATAGCTTAAGTGGTCACAAAATGTGTTCCTAGCTTTTGTTTCTGCAGAGGTATTTTTAACTGCCAAGTTTTGTATGGCTTTTTGGAACATATTTGAGCCAATTGTCTGTTCACACACATTTTACCTAACCTGTATAGCCTTTCTTTTATGGCAATGATTGTTTGCAAGTCATAATGATGTTGTTCCTGCTCCCAGATTGAAATAGTGAAAGTTATTAATCAGTTACTTCTTAGCTATGAAAAAACCCTATTCATATTACGGAATGGTATTAATAAAGAAATCCATTTGAAAAAAGTAGCTCTTCAGCCTTCAGTCTATTATTTGTGAGCACTAATCTTATTTTACTCCTAGCTCTATTTTGTTTATTTTCATTAAAAAGTCTGATTTTGTATTTTGAAGCTCAGGCACACCTGAAGCTCCATGATGTCATTTGTTGTGATAAGTCAAGGAGGTAAGGGAATAAAGCCTAGGTGCTCACTGCATCCTTGTGCAGTAATGACTTTGCCACATCTTTTCCTTTTATGGGATATGTTGTTTCCGCTGGGAGGTCTTTCTCAGCTGTCATTATTTGTTAATTCTCAATGCATATCCTTTCTCTTCTTTCTCTGCGACCTTCTATCTTGCCTCCCCATATAATTTATTGCAAACCATGGCTAAACCAACGCTGCCAAGGGGAGTGGGACGTGGATTTTGAGAGAATCTGATGTTCTGTCTGAGGACCGCCATGAATTGGGTAGGTGTGTGCATGTTCATGAAAAGAAAGTGTGAGTGTTGGTGTAACCTTGTTTGCAAAAGAGCTACAGCAATGTGAAACAGAACCACACTTCAGACACTGGTTGTCGTCCTTCAGGTTTCTTCGCAGGACCCTCCAATAGTGGACTCTGGTGCAAGGAAGAATAGGTTCATTTTGGTCAAGCTCTGCAGAGGCTGCAGTGAAGGTGAACAGCAACAGCCTCAGAAACAGAGCAGCTACCTTGCAAGAAAATGTCTCATTAGTATGGTGCAAACATGCAAACATCAGGGAGACAGAGGTCTGTGAATGCCACAAAATGTTACCCAGATGTTTAAGGAGAATTTTAGATACCCAGTAACACTAACATAAATTCAGTGATTTCTGAGGTATGCTTTTATATTTACAGTGGAATAAATTTGTCTGGTAGTTTTCAATAGTAATAAAAGGGATAAAAGTATTTTCTAGGTGTTTTCCATGACTATGGAAGTAATGATGATGTACCTGGTTAACACAATTCCNTTAAGAAAAATATACTCAAAAAGTAAGGAAAATAATTCTCTGATATTTTAAGTTTACAAAGTCTTATCTCTTTGTATTATCAGAAAATGAAAAATAAAAAGTGTGAAAAAATATCACAGTGAGAGAATAATTTGGTTTGGGATTCCTTGACTCCAGAAAACAATCTTTGAACTTGCCAGATGTATTTGGAGATTAAAAGAAAGGGAGGGAGTACTGGATGGCTACATATGAAATGGTTTTACTCTGCCAACCTGTTTTAAACCAATAATTCAATTTCAATAAGAAAATTGAAACCATGTGTCTCTTTATAGGAATGATTGTTAAATTATATTTGGTTAACCATGTTCTTCCTACTCATTACCAATATGGTATTTTTTCTCATTTTTTTTACCTTTTTTTTTGCAAGATTAGCAATGAATCTTTTCATGTTTAAAAGATCAGCACATATTTTATGCACAAAGATCACAGTGCCAAATACATTTCTGCAGTAGACCACCTCCAGCAATACTCTAAATAATATTTAGAGAGTAGTCCACCTACAGGGGAAAAGTAGCCCAGCCACCTATGTGATCAGAGATGATGAAGCAAAGATGATGAAGTTATTCACTAAAGTAGACTCTGTAGTTCTTCTGCCATCAGCAATATATTCAAGAAACTGATTGATAAGACTTGTTTTCATGCAATAAACGTTTAAAGGATGAAGAATGAAATTGAAGATATACCACACCATGTAAAAGTAAATGTGATTGGAACACAAAAGCAGGGGGCTAAGAGGAGATAGTACAGCATATGAACTGTACCATTAGCTTGTCTTTTGTCTTCTGAAAGAGAAAACAAGAAGTTAAAAAAAAGTAAAAAGAAAAATAAAGTGAATTCAGAAAAAAAAAAAAACCAAACCCAAACCACAAGGTTTACTCCCTTTTCAATGTCATTGCTAACTTAAACTAGTATGTACTTATTCCTTTCCCCAGTGTACTGTTGTCACCTAGAAAACCAAGCTATATGAACAAGCTTTATGCTATTAAAACTGAATCTATTAAAAAAGGTAAATGCTCTCACTACAAACTCCAATTGCCAGTTGTCCGGTTCATGGACCCGCTGAAATACTCACACACAAATAACAAACAGGTTGTCTCGGCAAATTGCTGAGAATTGCTGGTAAAATTCCTGAAAGAACTGTGAATAACCTGTGTAATGAATGGGGTCGAGAAATCTCATCATCTTCATATATCTGAGGAGAGCTTAATTAATTCAAATGAAGAAATTAAAGGTGTATGAAGGGGATTAAAGCAAAAGCTGAAAATAAAAACAGGTCTGCAAAATGTTAGATCTCTCCTAGACTCAAAAGAGATCAATTAAATCTTTACAAGAGAAAAGGCACTGAAGAGGTCTCTTGTGGGGCCAGCAGAATTCTTAAGTGTAATGTTTTGGAAATGTCATAATTTAAGGAGAATACAATGTGTTATTTTTATACGCTGCAGTACCCCACAACTCCACCTCCGTCTCCTGTTAAAAATGCTACCCAACCAGCTTAATAGTTGAAACTCTTTGACACAGTATCCAGGATTTTAACACTTTCTGCCTATTGTATTTTCCAGATCTGCAGCAGTTTCAGAAGTCAGTCTCCTCGGTGTTATTATTCTCCATAAATCAGAGAGGAGTGATTGATTCCTTTATAAATTATGTGTACCATGTGGGAGACTGGCTGGTAAACATTATGATAGTAAACAGGCCTTCTCTTTATACCTATATTTTTGAGAACCCTGCACTAAGAGTTTAAATTTCTGATGAACTGCTTGCTCCATCTCTAATTAGCATTAGCACTAAAAACACTATTCACTATTCATATTTGCTCATCTCCTTATCTTAGATTAACCACTGTTTAATATGTGGTTAAAATTATTCTGCACATCATCAACTGATCTATGTGAAACAGCACAGAGAACAAAAGAAGCTTAATCTTCCATGAAGCTTCAGTCAAGTGAAACTGTACATAATCCAGAGACAGTTTCTTTTTGATAACCTGCACTTATTACACACTGCATGTCTCCCCTCTCTCTGTCTCTGCATTGTTTTGAATCTGCATATTAAAACAAAAAATAGCCCATATTATTATTACTATTATTTTCAGAGATCCCACACACTTTGGGCCTAATTGTGCAAACTCTTTTCATTGGGCATGATGGTTCAGCTGTCCCATGGACAAGACTCCATGCTAACAGACAGGACACCAGCAGGACCACAACATGCAGGAAGAAAGAAGAGTTTGTGAGATGACACTCTCAACAGCGGCTGTAGCTGCAAATGACTTGAGACAAATAGTTGTTGTTTGGGCTGCTAAGATGAAATAGAAATTAAAAAAATAGACACTATGTTTCTTATAACAAATAAAGCCACAGGACATCAATATGTGGAATTATTAAGGTGTGACAGCAGAGGGTAGGCTCTTGCTAGTTGAAGAAGAACATGACTTGCATCACTGAATCCTGCATTTTTCCAAATTACTCACTTACATAAGTCTAAAATGGCTCAACAAGCAGGTGTAAAACAACCTAAATTTTCTGTAACTTGAAATATTTTATATTTTAAAAAAAGTCACATGGGATTTATAGCAACACTTTAACTTTCAAATATCATGTCCCGCAGGGCACTGCTGCATAGCTCGGTAAACTAAAGGCTGTAACGGAGCGAAAGGGAGTTTTGCCCCTTTAGCTGAGCCGCCCTCTGGCAGTTCGCAGGGTGTCGGCGGGCGGTTCGCAGGGACGCGCAGCTCCTTGTCCCGCAGCCCCCGCCCCGCAGCCCGCGCTCCGCACAGGGGCGAGCTCCGGCGGGGCGCCGTGCGGTGCGGTGGTGAGAGACGGGGAGGTGCGGGGCGAGGACGAGAAGCGCCGTCCATCCCCGTCCCGGGGCTCCTGCCGCTAGAGGTCTCTCTCGTTACAGCTTTCTCGCTCCGGCACCGCTACTTATTTTACTCGAAGGAACAATTCTGCCCTTTAGATTGGAATGCCTCGCTTTAAGTGGTGTGCTAGAGAAAGATATAATGCCTCCTTAGCTTGTTCTCCTGCTGATGAGTAGATGTTGGGTTGACTGAATGAATCATCCTGGGTATTTTAATACACAATGGATATACTTTAGCAAAGAACTCTGAGCTTTCACCTTGGCTTCCAAAAGGTTGCAAATTTGACCAGACAAAACAATATGCCCTGGTAAAAAGGGCCTTACTGTTAAGAGACTGGCAGCATGATACTTGAAACTCTCATGAGAACACCTAGGATCCAGTATATACTTAGATCCCATAATTGCAAACGTGAACCCTCTTACAGTCATTTCTATTCCTTTTTGTTTTTTTTTTTGGAGGGGGGAAGGGTGTATTTCCCTCTATGAGTTGACAATACAGTTCTAGTGTATAACTATTTCCACTTTCTCGTGCATTTTTCTTTTAAGAAAAAGTGGGATATTAACTATGGTAGTAATTTTTTTATTGTAACCTTATTATGAAAAAAAAGCCCTATCAAACTTCTTTGTTTACCATGTTCTTAATGTTTCCAATGCTTGTAGGATTTTCCTTCACTTGTGTTTGTTACAGGATGAAGTACTTGCTACAAATGTGAAGCACATCATCCAACTTACATAAAGTTATGTTCTTCTGATTAATAAAAGCTAGGGACATGAAACAAACTGAATGAAATGCAAACAGAACCTCATTCCCATAATGAAGGCATATCATATTTGAAGAAAGCACGGCAAAGCACATTCATAACAGCTATAAGGGAATATAAAGATCCATGGGATAGAAAGAATTTTCTGATTTCCAAGGACCGTAGTGGAAGACAGGTAGAGAGCATCATCTTAGCACAGGGTGGGGAATGTAGGAGGTAAAGAAGGACATACTGCAGCAATCACTGACAGAATCATGCTGAAGGAAGTCAGAATAAGGGAGGAGATTCCTCTGCAAACCAAGAAGTAGTCACTGTGAAACAGTGGGAGGAAACAAAAGGGGTTTGAATTAGTAGCAGTAAGGTGATACAATCCGGACAAAATTAGAAAATGAAAAGAAGCCAGAAAGTTATGGAGGAAAGATACTGTATCAAAAATGACTGTGAATGGAGAAAGAAAGCACTGTAAGGAAATGTTATGGGGTCATAATCATACCATTCAGGCTATGCTGAAAGAATTCAAGCTGAATCCTATTTCCTACTTACAAACTGATAAGTGGGCTTACAGCATGAATACATACTTCCCACAAAATCTTATTGAGATTGTTAAAACAATAGTGTAGGTCTGGATTCTGATTTCACTTGCAATACTTTCACTGTAGTGCAGCTGGAAATCTCAGTGGAGTTACTGCTTATTTACAGGTCTGTGAAATTACACTCAATATCTTAAAAAGCAGAGATGTTCTTAGTATTCCTTTTTCGATCCCAAATTGCTTGCTCAGTAACAAAAATATCTTTCTCCTAAAGATTTTAAAGGGCCTCATTTTCTATTTACATCTCCCTCATTGTTTCCACTTTTCCAGAGTGGGTGTAGAATGCTACCTGCCCAATTTTGCCTCCTGGCACTACGTTTGCCTAAGCCTATAAAGCTATGCAGGTACTAGGCTGTAGAAGATCATGCAACCATAATTCTCAGTGTAATTGTGGTATTTAAAGGTTTAATAGACCAAACTCTGGACCATGATACTCCTACTACAAGAGTTACGCAGAGCCAGACACCCTGACTAAGCTACTGTGGACTGATATGTATTGTAGGCTATTGGCTTACTTTAATGAAGATGCTGGCATCTGCTAAGATACCATTGTTTTACCTCTACAGAGGGGAATGCGATTTTGCAGCTGCCAACTTGTGTATTTAAATTTTGTTGTTCAAGTCAAAAAAGAAGTAGGTTTTTGAAATCAGAGAGGACAACGCTGAGAGTAAAACCACTACCGTGTAAGAGAGCCTGATCACTAAACTCAGAGTTTTCCTGCAGTGAGCACCTTCTTGACTGAGAGTGGAGAGGTAAATCCCTCCTCCCCTGACTAATGGAAATCCTGGGATGCTGAGAATTTTTCACAGTCCTCTGAGCCTAGTGGTGGCAAGTGCCTTTCTATTATGTAGGAGGAAGGCAGCGGAAAGAAACCTTCTTCATCCTCTCCTTCTGCAGGAGGAGGCCATTTTTGTTTTGAAATCCTGGTAGACATTCAGTGCAGTTAATTTCACCATCATTTAGAGTAGTTCCATGCGGATTGTTGTAGCCTGAGGGCTATCATTACTGCTAGGGCTTAGAGAACAGGAGAGAAAGACCAGATTCATTATTCATCTGTACTGAAGGGAGAGGGAATGAATCCAGAGAGACAGAATGGTCATACACAGAACCTGGTTTTCCCCATTCAGTGCATCCACTGGGTTATGCTGTCTTTGGCATGCATCAGGTTAAGAAATACATTAAGTACAAGTGTCTGCCCAATAAGCTGTGCAGCTCCTGCCTGTCTCCTGCAGCAGAGCAGCCCCATTACTGCTTCGGAGTAGGGACTACAATGCGACGGCTGAGGCTGAGGTCCCAATCCTCACCTGTTTGGGGAAACATCCCAGCCTAGTAAGTGATGGGGAAGGGCTGTCACATCTTTAGCCAGAGCTGGACACCGTTGCAATGATGACACAGAGAGAGCAGCATTTTCTTCAGCTCCTGACTCAGAGTATGCCCCCCTTATTTTCTCCCATAAATACATTGCTGTTAACTGCTGCATTAAATAGACCGATGACCTCAATATTTTTAGTTCATCTTTTCCTGGACTCTGGTTTGGCTATTACTATAAATTAAGAAAATAAGAAAGGATTGTATTATCTCTGGAAATGTCCCTGTTCTGCAGACCCCTTACCTGCTGGCAGTAGTAGCTACAGCTTTCAGTTAGCCTAGTGTTGTGATTTGCAAGGTTTTGGGGTTGGTTTTTTTGGGTTTTTTTGTTTCTTTGGTTGGCTGGTTGGGTTTTTGTTGTTGTTGTTGTTTTTTTTTGTTTTTTTTTTTTTTTGGTTTTCTTTTTACATTCAAATAGGGCAAAAAATACGTGGTCAGTATGGGAGGTTTATAGGTGATGTTTTTTAACAGCAGTGTTAACCAAACTGTTATCCTGTCACTTCTTTGGGAAGATATTTCTCTACATGTTGGACCCCGCAGTGGCCTATGTTGCTTGCTTGGGAAGGTGCTTCTCTGAATGGTATACCTCACAATGGCTTTGGTGGAATTTCTGGGAATGGTTGTGACTCAGAAAATCCAGTGCCCAAGGATGGCTTCTGAGGAAAAGTCCACCATATACTACAATGAAGACACTTTATCCAGAGTAGAAGGGAAGTCTCTTCTCAAGTTGCTATGGAGAACTCATGTGGTCTGGAGGCATGTAAAATAAAAAAGGAGAGAGAAGTTTTCAAATTAAAAAGCCCAAACAAGAATAGTATTAGGTAGGGGAAAACATCCGTGTATTTTGATGCAGAGGAATTAATTCCAGAGACATCATGCTGTTCTTCAGTAGAGGTTGGTGCTTTCTGATCCAAGTTGGTAGCCTACTCACTGGACTCGTAGAGTTGCTGGTCTTGACACTGGTTGGGCAGGATCAACTCAGGTATCCATCAGTGACTTTCTTATTGAAATATAGGTTAAGCTTTACAATTGCCATCCTAGAAAAGTGAAAAGTCTATGTGTATAGAAACTTCTTTGACTGGGAAACACTAGATGTAATAGTTCCTGCGTAACAACCAAAGGTCCAGGGTCCAATACCCATGGAGTGCCTGAGAGAAAGTCGATTTTCATCCCACTGCTGAAACTATTACAAATTTTCTTCCTATAAAAAAGTAGGTTTTTTTCATTGCCATGTGTTCTTAATGGAAACTACCCGTTCTGTCTCTGCAAAGCAGAATATTGCCTTCTGGTCACATAGCTAAAATTTTACAGCAGATTATAAGAATTTTGAACTTTATAACTCTGCTTCACCAGGACATCAACACCAACTATCAGTCAGTTTATGTGTAGGTCTGAATAGGGAATAAGAGAATAATATCACATCTGAGGTCCACTGTGAGTCTAAGGAAACAGAATTCTCATGATAATATTAATTCTGACTTAAAGGAAATATTTGGAGATGGCTTATTTCCCTGTGTGAATTGTACTATGGAGACTCCTTACCTATCACATTTGCATTGTGTTCATGTTTGGAATATTACCAGTCTGCTGAGTTGACATTAAATTTATCTTTATGAGGGAAGAGAATTAGACGAAAAGAACTTTGAACTTCTGAATTCCTACAGAAACATCTCTCATCAGTTTCATTTCAATCCCAAAATGTATAAAAAAATGCCAGTATACTTATTTAAACTGTGGATATATGTCTGCACATTTGTTGGGACTGAGCTTTCAAAGCACTCTTTGTCAGTAGCCATCTGATACATAAATGGCTTTGTTTACAGCAAAATGCTGGCATAAATAAATAGGAATATTGAACCAGAACAATTGCCTTTAGCAGCCAGTGCTCTAAATCACACACAAGCTGTCATCATGAGTTGAAACACGTCTGCATACTTAGTACCATGTTTAACTTGCTTAATCAGAACAATATGTAAACCGTTAATGCATGAGAGCTTGCCAAGCCAAAAATTATTTACAAGTTGCATTTTGTGTTTCTGGAAATTTTCAATGAGAAGAGGAGAGGAGAGGAGAGGAGAGGAGAGGNAGGAAAGGAAAGGAAAGGAAAGGAAAGGAAAGGAAAGGAAAGGAAAGGAAAGGAAAGGAAAGGAAAGGAAAGGAAAGGAAAGGAAAGGAAAGGAAAGGAAAGGAAAGGAAAGGAAAGGAAAGGAAAGGAAAGGAAAGGAAAGGAAAGGAAAGGAAAGGAAAGGAAAGGAAAGGAAAGGAAAGGAAAGGAAAGGAAAGGAAAGGAAAGGAAAGGAAAGGAAAGGAAAGGAAAGGAAAGGAAAGGAAAGGAATGGAAAGGAAAGGAAAGGAAAGGAAAGGAAAGGAAAAGAAAGAAAAAAGAAAAGAAAAGAAAAGAAAAGAAAAGAAAAGAAAAGAAAAGAAAAGAAAAGAATTTGTTTTGATATTATAAAAAATACACAGTAAAGTAATCAAGCAAACACAAAATATTTTCTTTGACAATGCAAGAGTGTGGGCCAGATCCCAGTTGATATAAATCAGAACAGTCAGTGTAGCTGTACGGATTTATATCAGCTATAATTCTGCCTGTTAAAATTTTACTTTCACTTAAATAAATAGTTAAAAGCCACATGGTACCTTAATGATATGTATTCTGACCCTAACAATCCTTTAACCTGTGGGTGGGTGTAACCGTTAAAGAACTTGTATGTATGCTGGAGCAGATTCTGAGCTGTGTAGACTGGAAATTTGATTTAAATTTCTGTTACTTTAGTTTGTATTCCCAAGTCTCTGTTCACAGAAACAGTAAAGTTCTTTTATATAACTGAGAGTAATAGAAAGCATGGGCTGCCCATGTTCCTCTCTATACAACCCTCTAATGTCACCTAAAACACTGTCCCTGACTAGGCATTAGGAGTATATGGATTTACCTGGAGACCCTTGTGTTGCTGTTGATGAGAACACTTTACAGGGAAATACCTCCACTAGATTGTGTTTTTAGCATTGCTGTGGGACGGTGATGAGGAGTAAGTGTGCTATTAATGGCAATGCACAAGGCAAAGTGTGTCTACAGTAGTTTTCAATGGCTCTTCAGAGTCTATGTAAAAGGCCTAATTTGCTGCCTGTACCACCAGAAGAATGTGGCCCTTGGATCAGGCAGGAGCTGTTCTGCTGAGAGCTGCAGCAATGCTGCAGCCAGGCTATAGAGCAGGCCTGCCACTGAAAAAGCCGTGCAGGGAAAATGAGGGAGAGATATCCATGTGCTTGGGATGTACATTGGCTGCTGAATAGGGAGAACCAAGGCCATGAAATCTAGGGATGACAGAGTGAATGATATGCCCTAGTTCAGCCTTCGGAGGAGCAACATATATTCCTCTGTGCAGCCAGGTCAACCAGAGGAAAGCGGCATTGAGACTTCAGATTGGTTTGCCTGGTGCTGGAACTTGCAGAGAAGTGCGAGGAAGGGAGAGGAAACTTTCCTGCTGTCATTAGCTGATACAAGGACCAGGCTTTCATCACAATACGAAATACTATGATCTAGTACACAATTACCTATGTGACCTGAAGAAAATTTCAATAACCACTCTCATTTTCATATGTTATTTCTTCATCTATTTTTATGGACTATGAAGAGCACGGGATTGTAGTACAGATTCCTGCCTTAAGTATTTGCTGTTTACAGATCAGATTTTCCATTTTTTTTCCTAAGCATGCTGTTCCAGGAGAGAATCCTTTGTAAATGTCTAATTGCTTTGTAGGCCACACATAATCTGATCCTGGTGGTCTATGAAGAACAATAAAAGTAGACTTACAATAGCCCTCTTTAAATCAAGCTTGGCACTTGACCATGAACATGCATGTATTCTGAGGTTTTCATTTATTAAAAATCTAGCAGTTTTTATAGAGCAAATTAATGGTTCAAAATCACAATGAAATACCAATATTATAGCTGATCTTACCTAGAAAAATATGGCACTAAACTTAACAAGAATGAACTGTTCTCTCTCTGTTTTACATACACTGCCGACATCCATATGGGGTGTTACAAAAACTGTCTTCGGCCTTTTTAGAAAAATCTTAAAGTGTATTTAAATGAAAACATAAGTGGGTTACAATCCTCTGAAGTACTTTATTCAGTTAACTCTTTTTTTTCTTTTCTCAGTAGAAAGATTTGAGTTATTTTATATTGTTTTGCTCCCAGAAAATATCTAGTGCGATTACTATGATGATGCCATTTGTGCCACTCTGGGTACATTTATGTCATATTTTTCATTTATAACTCCTCGTTTCAGATTTTTATGATTAAACCATTAGGAGTCCAGTCCTGTAAAAAAGACTTAGACCCAAGTCCTGGAAAAAACCCACGTACATATGCTTAACTTGACTGCTCAGAGGAGTCCTGGTAGTGAAGTTAAGCATGGCTGTGAATGCAGTACTGTGGCTTTCTCTGTTTCATTAGCCCTGCTGACTGCAACGGGCCAGTTCAGCTCATAGAATTAAGGTTGGGCATATTGTATACGTCCAAAGTTTGAGTTTTCTCTAGGATGAAAATATAGGATCTTAAGTTCAAATACAGCTGAAAAAAATGTTTGCAAATTGTTTCAACTGTTATGATGTTGCATAACTTAAAGATTCAGGAATGGTGTGATATTAGATGGCTTTTTTAGCTTATGAAACTAAAAATAAAAGAATTTAAATTAAATTTTTTCAGATCATTTGTCTTTAAAAGGCATGAAAGTGTTATGGGCTATTGTGAAAATGCCAGAAAACTCGTATTTTTTTCAACTGGTCATTCATACACACATACACCCACAGCATAATTTTTAAAATAATATATTTCCTAACTGCTCACAGATTGTTCTGTATGTGCAGCAGCCAAATAGACATGAAATGCTGAAACAGATTTAATGGAGCAGTAGTAGTCTACTGGGGTTAAAAATCTCCTGTCTACAGGAATTTAAATATGCATTTAAATAATAGCCCATAGTAATTCAAAGAACTCCTATGCTGTACAGAAGAAATAGAATAGCTGATAATAGGAAGTCAGCCAAGTTATCATAAAGATACTTGAAAACCCCAGTGGCATTTGGGTTTGTAGGTCAGGGAACAATGCCATGGACAGCCAAGGTTCTTACTTAACCAGGCTGTCCACTTGGCTTGCAAAGAGGAGATTCAGCAGCCAGATTTTGAACTTCTAGCTCACATTCTTCTGTGATTATTCATTCACACAATGAGTCCTGTTAAAGCCAAAGTGACTCTTGGGAGAATAGCATTACTTGCTTGTGGGCAATGGGTTCTCGATTTGACTCCAAGAAAGTAAGATTTAACAACACTGTTCTGCCCAGCTGTGGTAAAGTGTTTTGGCAAACTGGCTTATAGTCTTGGCAAATGAGACATGCTGAAAGGCATTTACATTGCTTCCAAATCAGCACATGCTTGATCATCTCTGTTTACTGAAGAGACTGTCTTCAGTGGGGCAAATGTACCAAACAGGAGGTTATAATCCTTGCCAGCATTTCAGGATGCAGTTTTTGTAGGTTAATAGTCCCATTTGCTCCCATTTTGTCCTCCTTGGTATTTTACATTATTTAATGACATCTGTGAGCTTCTGTGTATTTTCTGTGCTACACTGAAGTCCTGAGCTGGCTAATAAACAGTCACTCAAACATCTCCTTGATTTCATAGACTCTAGTCACAACAGTAAAGTTATTCATAAGTTTAAACTCATGAAGAACTGTGCCTGTAGGATTAGTGCCTTAATTTAATATTCTTGTTTGTTTGTTTGTTTGTTTAAGATTGATTTGAGAAGTTTTTGTCATTATAATTAAACACAGGTGAAGAGAAGCACTTTTGGATACTTATCTTCCTTTCATCTTTATTAAAGTTTTTCTTTTATTGAACTGGAAAAACATTAAACTTTTCACCTTAGACAGCAGGTTGAAGTATGACATTGTAATCCAGATGGGAAACACAGGAAGACTTGGATAAAGGAAAATGAACTGCAAAAGGGCTCAAGCCGATGAAGCTGACAATGCTGTAACACTACCTTCAACTTAGTTTTGAGCTGTTTGTTTTCGCAATGAACACAAGTTTCCATTGTAACATTTTCCTGTATGAAAACCTATGGCAAGACTTCAGTTCCCATGGTGACACTTCTCTTTTTCATGCATATTTATCTTTACAAAACAGGAAGCCCACCCTTTTCTCTTGGAGAATATTACTTTTAACACTTAATAATTGAAGTCAAAGCTGATTTATTTTTTATGTCAGGGTGTCTTAAACACATTCCTGTATCAGTGGAAACTCCCATAGTATTACAGTCATTTACTGTAAGTAGTTAATTCCAAACATTACTTCAGGAAAACATTTCCAAGTTTTAAAACTTGAGGGTGTCCTGCCTTTCCTCCCCCAACTTCAACTGGCACCAGAGGGTATCAGGGCTAAGCCTTCAAACTATTTCAAGGCACACTGCCCTACGCACAAAGCTTTCAGCATCATTAATATGACATGCAAGAGATGCAGCATTTTTATTTCTTGCCAGTGGCCAGAGAACATTTGAAAGAGCAGTATGTTTTATGAAATTAACCTTTTTGGAAACAGAAATGCTCTGTCTTCACCTGGCTGGCAAACTTTTGCATTTGCACAGCAACACTGCTTTTTTTATCTCCTCCACAATTGAGCTGAAAATAATAAATAAGCAGGGATGGCCACTGTGTCTGTTTTTCTGTTCTTTGGATCCATACTTCAGCTGGTAATTTGCTAACGTTTCTCGAGTGAAAAAAGTTAGAAGCTCAATCCAAAACAATTTTTCCATTCTCAGGTTCCCAAGCTGATCCTTTTTATTAGCAAGCTTTGTAAGGTGGAGGAAAGATACCTTGGTGACATATGTTGTCTAATTAGTTTTGAATTTAGAGGCACCAAGGATATGTGACATAATTAAATATACAAATGCTACTGGAACCTAAACAGTTCTTCCAGAAATTCAGGTAACATCAGAATGATACCTTCAGAAATGTTTTAAGTGGCAGTGAGCAAGGTCTGTATACTATATATGGTATCTGGGACGGATAGGTCCCTTAGGTGCTTTAGTGTGTCCTTAGTATTTACGATATTCTTCATGATTCCCTGTGTTTCCCAGTGAAACTGAAAAAAGGATTCTCTAAGTCCATGACGAACATGCCATAAACCCATGCTGAGATGCTTGGCCAAGCTGGTGGAATAGACTGTGATTTGGTATAATGCAGTTATGGTGGTGAGGATGGTGTACAAATGCAGCTGTTTTTTAGCTTAGTTGCTGTGAGTTATTACAGCACTTCTCAAAGTCAATAGGCATGGTAAGTGTAATGCAACTGGAGACAAGTATCAGGAAAATGAGCATTTAGGAAGAGTTCTTACATGGGAAAAATCAAGGTTACTTCTGTCACTGTTTTCATTCTGGCTTAAGTCTAGACTACCTGCCTGTCCAGCAGAGCTGAGCTGAGTGATGGCCAGGGCACCAACAGCATAAGGCCTGCAGTGCTGTGCCCAGGGAGGGCTCCTCACCATGATGGGAAGGGCATGGCGAGCACAGCAGGTTCTCTGGCCAAGGGCCTGTTTCACCACCTCATGTCAACTCCTCCAGATCTCTGGAGATGAGAATTACAGGTGGATGAGAAGAAAGCAGCAGTGCAATGCTGACGTCTGCAGTCACAGATGGAACTGCGCTGCTTGCACAGAAATGAAGGGGAATGAAACACCTTTATTTTCCTCCTCAAACACCTCCTTTCAGATGCAGGATGCTGAGGGGAGCTCCTTTCACTGAGTGGCCTCTTGTCCCCTGATATTGCAGCTCCCCTGAAAGACTGTGGGTTCCTCCTTCTTTCGGGGTTCAGATATTCTAATTAAAATTTTTATTTTTTGTTTCTGATTTTTTTGGGGGTGGGGCAGAGCCCTGGGGTTTGAGGAGAATTTGCATACTATTAGGCACCTAGGAGTAAAGAAATAAAAGCTATTAGAAAAATAGATCAGTCATCAGATATATACTACAGTGAATAGATAGTTAGACAGGTGCACATACACATACACATAGTTTCCAGCCACATTGGTGGCAACATAGTGGTGGACAATGAAGAAGTATGAAATATCAATAAACTTACTAATATTGGCCTGACTAAACTCAGGAATTAATATACATATATACATCTATGTGTAGAAATTGTAGAATTTGGAGATATGTGAAGTCAACAGTGGAGGTTTTTGAAAGCAGTACTGAGGTTAAATTTTATAAAACATTTTTGAACTATTCAATGTTCTTAGTTTAACTCTCTCCATTCTGTGTTTTCATATAACCCAATAAAGACAATCTTTTGGCTCTGTGGTAACCTGTTTGCTAATGCCACATGCAGCTGGTTCAGTCTAGGTCTTTGTCCTTTCTTCTGGATTTGTTTACCTTCCATTGTAGAACAGAGGTGGTCTTTCATATATGCACTAATAATGTTTACATTTCTAAAATGGAACACAGACTTTCACTTGAGGTAAAAGATCACAAGGTCAAGGAAACACAGAGATTAGATCTTCTGCCTAAGCAGCCTGCAGTGCAGTAATACTTTGGAGATCTTGATAGGTAATGCTAATACCCTCCCTCAGAGCCAGAGGCCAAGGCCTTATGTGCACCAGCATTTTTCTTAAAATTGCCTTCTAAAATTTCTTTTAGTAACTCACTTACACCAGTGAAACCACAACTAACATAACTAGGCGTTGGGAGCCTGAACATATTTCAGCTTCGTGCTATAGTCTCAGCCTGATCCAGACCTTGTAGAGAGGGATGCCATTCCACCAGCTGCCCATCACACATCCTGCCCTCTGCTAATGGAAATGCGCTGCTGGCCATGAAACAAGACGATATTAAACTCAGTAGTAGTATAGGCAGGTCAAACACGTGATGGTGATTTTTAGTAGAACAAATGCACCTATCAACAGCTTGGAAATGAAGAAAGTGAAAGTCAACACCTTGGAGACAGGGCTCCAAGGGTAGCCTCCACTGGGTAGCAATGTCCCTAAACAATTAAGTCTGATGAGCTGCAGAAAATCTCTAGAGGTAGATTAACTCATGAGTTTTGAATTAATTGGTGGTTACATTTAATTCATTCAGATATGATGAGACTAAATTAGTAAAAATACTGGGGCTAATGTTCAAGTAGATATTCCTAGGAAGACTTTTTGCCCTGCATAAACATGTAGCATAATCCCCAAAATGTTCATGCCATTTCCACAGCAGTCCAAGTATACCTCTTTTATTAACTTTCAGCCCCCACAGTGTGCTTTGTAGGCCCTGTTCAGCCCAGTTCAGTTTTTATGCCTGTGCCAAAGTCAAAAACTTGAGTTTAACCTTCTCTGTTGGACTGTTGTATTTGTAATAGTGTAAGACTATAAGAGGCGCAAAGTAAATGGGAGAGGTAGCATGTTATTTGAGAACCTAAGATAATTGAAAGATTCAGAGGATGTAGAATAATTTCTGCTACTTTTACTTTCTTTCTTTCAACACCCCTCCCCCCCAAAAAAACCCCACATCGAAAACCCAGCAACAAATCAAAATGAAAAGTTTTGCCTAAATGATCAGCTTTTTGACTGAAGCATTTTGAGTTTGGTTTTTTTTTTCTTTTCTTCCTGAAATAGTATTTCTAGTTTTCCAGCTGGAAGCAAATGTTTGTTTTGGGCAATACCAATCTGCTTTGGATTTTGAGTGCCTCATGGGAGTGATAGTTCTTAGACTCTTACACCTTCCTTGTTCCCTTGCTCATCGTTCACAGATGACTACTTCATGGTCAGCAGTGGCCACTCTCTAGTAATGAATTATTACAATGCTCAAGGGAATTTCTAAATCCCCCTACTGGCAAAAAGCCCCTGTTGCTGGTCTTTGTGTAGGAATTTTTTTTTGCAACACCGAGAAAGGAAAACATTTCCATTCTTCTGGTTCAGTCTGCAAAACGACTTGCCCATTCCCTTGAACTTCCCTCTCCCTCTTTGCAAAATGATATGTCTTTGTCTTGCGAGGTGTTGTGTGGTCCCTTTGTAAGCCTGAAATTTAAAAGCACCTTTTTTTGTACTGAAGCATATGTAAGGGATACTGTTAGTGGATGTTCCAGCTGTGTAACTCTATATAGATCACAGAGGTGTCATCCAAACTTGCAGCCATTTATTGGCTAAACAGGATAAAGTGGCTTCTGGACAAGGTGAATGAAATGGGGACTATTAACCTTCCTGGAAGCAAGACCGTGGCTGCAGAATGTGTGCAGCCTGATGGAGATGAGAAAGACAGAACGGATGCCTGAGCAGAATCAGAGACACTTATTTAGTTGCAACGGTGATGAAAATTGAGCCAAAGTCAATCACTGCAAACCCAGACAATTTCAGACTAGAGTTCTGATTCCAGCCAGTTTCTAAAAATAACATGAAAGCTGTGGTGAAAACTGATAAAAGCTTGGAAATACCAGGCTACAGCTGGTCACCGGGCTTGATTAACTGCTATATTAAAGCCCCTTTAAACATCTTTGGCAGGGCAAAGGGTCTTTACAGTGAGTGTGAATTATATGGTTAAATACTTGCAGGTGATTTATCATAACTTGTGTTGCTGTATAGAGGTATGAAATATATGTTTTCTAGTCCTGTTTTCCTGAGCTGTTCAGGTCTAAGGAACTCACATATTTGCAGGATAGCTGCAGCTGGAACACATAGAATGCAGCATGATGTGGGGGCCTCAAGCTTGAAACAAAAGCTCACATTTCTCAATATAGAAGGTTGCAATATACAAAATTATATCAATATTTACATGAATGTATTTGTATTAAGTACAAATTGAAAATGTTAAGAAGAAATTAAGACTTCATTCTATGTAGATTGCTAAATATGGTAACAATAATTCTACATATATATGTAAACTTCAAATCATATCATATCTTCAGAGACATCTTTTTTAAAGATGGTGAAAGCCAAAATTTCACTCTGTAATGGTACCTAATTAGATGACTTCACCTTAGTTTTACCATGATTACGCAAATTGCCCAGACAATATTTTTCACTGGCTTCCACTTAATCCAACTGAATCTGTTTTAAATAGCTATAATTGGTGATTTTCTAGATCAAGGGTCGTACTCAGATCAATGACAGTAACTTGTATATATTGATTATTAACCATGCCTATGAAAATATCATTTGTTACCTCGGGAATGATAGTGGAATGAACAAGCAAAGTCCAAATAGGAAGGGGATCAATGTGTTGCATGTAGATGAAAAGAAGCATGTTACCTGAGAGAGCATCAATTTTTTATAGACTGTGGACAAAACAAAAGAAAAAGGAATTTTCCAGGTCAGACACTTAATTATTGAGGTCTTATATTATTTTCTTCTAGCATAGGAGTGAACCAAGTTAATTTTTTTCTGTCACATACAGACAGACATTCTCTAAACCATGCTGAAATACATGGGGCATGTCCATTAAAAGTGAAGATACATGCTGTGGTATTACAATCATACTCAATGGTCTAGAAACAGAGACTAGTGTATCATCTTATAATAAACACTCCTACGCAGACGCGCTAAACCAGCCAGGGATGAACAGCTTACTCACATAAAGAGCCCAGTGGTGTCCAAGCCTTCAAGGAGAAGCTCAATTCTTCCTTTTTACCTCAGAAATTTGAAGTTAGGAGTAAAGTAAATTATATTCAAAATGTACACCTGATTCAAAAAGTGTGACATATTGGAATGATGATCACAAACATGCTTCCTTGCAAGCAATTATTTCAGATTATTTCTTCCCTTACTCTGGACTTAACACTGAGGTGTATTGGCAGATCATGGCAGATCAGTTTTTTTTGTTGTAAATGTGCAATAGAAGAAATTTAGTCCACATCTCAGCAGCACTTTCTGCAGTTTCAGAGATGTTCTACAAGAGAAAAGGATGTGAAAGACCAAGCACACATTGTACAGAGTTGCTCCCCTGAAATGCAGAGCAAGCCAGGGGTAGGGGAAATAAGTTTTCCAAGCAGAGGAGCTGCAGATACATGACAGAGAAGCCCCAGTCTGAAGACAGGTCCATACTGCAGGACGGCTCTGGGCAGTCACTGGGAAAGTCTGTTGCTTGCTCCATAGTGAAGAGGAGAGAAGGAAGGAGTGTCCTCACATATGTGGGGAGTAACCTGATGGAAACATCCCAAAGGCAAATTCTGTAGTGTTTTGGGACTATGACCTGTTGGCTGTCTTGGAGGTCCTTTCTGGTAAACAGATGGCAAACATCCATGTGTTAGGCTATGTTACTAAACTCAGAAGACCGTAATTCTTCCTTTTTCTGTGGCACTAACAAAGCTACCAGTATACAGGGACTTAGCTCATCCATAGAAATTGCCATTCCCGGATGCACTCCAGACCTATCTAGTCGGTTCTGTAGGAACTTAGTCAAGTCTAAAGTAACACAATTTTTATGCGATGCTTTATTCTTGAGGATAAACAATACAGATACTCTAATGAGTGAAGAGACATGAACTGAGAAAGACTTTAATTGGTAGACTCTTTTTAATTACTTTTCTAGCTCATCTCGACCCTATGAAACTTCCATAGCATTTCTTTCACATTGTCGTGTTGTGGAATGTATGGAAAATACTGGCAAAATATCTGTTTTCTTCTTTTTTTCATGAGTATTCAGTTATTTTTCCCTTCCTAACAGAAAAGGGAAAGGGAAGAGGAAGAAGGAGAGAGAAGGGAAGGGGAATGAAAAGGAAAAACTTTCCCGAGTGAATTTAGAAATATTGACTGTCCTCTGAGCCTGATGTACAAGATAAAAAAAGAAAATATTTTATTAATTTCACATTATTATTTTCTGCTGTGATTGTGGTATTTTAATTATTTTGGAAATTTGGCAATAATCAGTGAAATTATAGGTGCTATTAAAATCCAGATAAATTGCTTAGTTTTCAGTCATATTAGCTTGAAGGATTTCCACTCTTCAAGCTGACATAATCCTAAACAGACTCTACCCCTTCTCAGATTTGCTTTTGACAGTGACAAAATAAATACAGAAAACAAATGAATACAGGTTTTCTATTTCATTAGGGGAGAGTATCATGTAGACACAGAGTTTACAGATGATTCACTACCACTTCAAATAAACAGTGTTCTACAGTGTTACTTCCCTGAAATATTTTTGGATGGGTGAAACAAGTCAACCACATTCACTCACTGATAAAAAAAACATGAGAAGCTGAAAACACAAGTACTAACTGTGGGTCAGAGAATTTATAGCTTAAAGTAAACAAGCTGACTCCAATGTTAATCTTGTATTTGTTTTTAAAAATTGAAGAAAGTAATGAAAACAACTCACAAAGAGGAATTTGGCATCTGGGCACAGTGAATGAGTGAGATCCTCATCAGAAAAGCAAGAAGTGTTGATATTAGCCAGCTAAACTGGATTCATGCTGGTTTATGTTTCTGCTGCTGTTGTTTTTCCTTTGCTTCCAAGCATTAGACAAATGCTAGCTTTCTGCTTTGTTTCAGGCAAGATGATTAAATGTAGACACTGGCTAGCTTGCTAAAGGAAAGATTGTCTCAAACAATTAGTACTCTTATTATATGGTTCAGATTTTAAATCAAAATTAGAAATAAGACTGTCGCGCTATTGTATATGAACCATAGGGCAATTTTTACATGTATAAACACTGATTAGCATTTCACTTCAATTTGTTAATTTAATTAGGTATTTTCAGATAGTTTAAATATTGTTTGAGTAGAAGTTCTGTATTTAAAGCTTTCATATGAAGGTCATATGGGCAAATCATGTTTTGCCAGGTGGACTGTCTACAGTGTTCAGAGTCTTGATAAAAACCAGCTGCAATGGCCTGATACTGGTTAAGACTCAAAAATCAGACTGTGCAAACAAATATATCTTGGCCCTAGATACTTGCCACATCTGCCAACAATTAGTTATATATCAGGACTAGAAAGGGGCACAGAATAAACAAGATCTGATTTCAGAATAAGCAAATAAACAAGGAGCTCTGCATCATTATTCATCAAGTGGATGTGGAATTACCTAAATTGTAAGCTTAGGTTCAGAGCTGTCAATCCTTAAGGTTTAGCTAAAAGTATTAGGTAACAAAAGATCTGATTGACAAATACTTTGCAGATGCTCTGGGAGTACATTATCCCACCTGCTTGCCTGCTCCAGAGTGCCACCCAAACACTCACACAGGGTACATCTGGGAGAGAGATGTGAGGGGCCAACCAGCTGTAGGAGCAGAAAGAGCCACTTCCAAAGAGCTGCTTATGATGTCTGTTAGGGTTTCTCCAAATAGTGAGCACACTAGGCCACTAGTGCTGTAAAGTATCTGTCTGTTCAGAATTGCATGGGAACGTAAAACAGTTCAATCTTAACATTTTGAAGCCAAAGGTAGTTTTATAAACCAAGTGCTTTATGATGATTGAAGGAGGGAGGGAATCTGAAAATACTGAGGTTTCCTGGCTTGCAAAGTTAAGTTGCTTTGTAAAGAAACAATGAATTCTGACTCTCATCTTGCAGGCTAACTGGTCCAAGTTTTGAAGATTTCCCAAAACATTTTGATCAGTTACTGGAGAGCATGAAAATGAAACAATGTTGAGTTTATGTAACAAAGAAGTATTTAATGACAATAAAATTGACAATAGTAGACCACGTTTATTTTACTATCTAGACAAAGCAAGGCTTTCTGATATCATGTTTCACTTGAAAGATTGAATTCAATTAAAATCAAAGCAGGAAAGGAATTTTATTACCTGCATGTAATGTGGGACATGATATAATGACCTCAATTCAAACTCCCACTCATTAAAACTCTCTAACTGGTGACCAGGGAGGACTTCAGATTCAGGTCCAGCAGCTGCAAAATATGAATAAAAGCTATAGCTTAATTGAATCAGTGATTCTAAATTTTAATACACAAACGGCATGAGAAAATCAAGCATGTGGAAAAATAAGCTGTTGCTTTAAAGTATTATATTTTATTTTGAATAATTCCTAAGCTGAGTTGTGCTGGATAAAACATAGTAGGACACCACACACTGTCAGGTCTCTCTGATACCCCAACTTTATTCTCTCTAGTGTACACTCTGACGGCAACAAGCAGTAGCCTGCTAACAAAAGTGAGCAAACTGCTTCTCCATTGTACAATCCAGTTCCTGCAGTGGGCCAGGACCAAAGCTCAGTTATGCCAGGGAAAATCAAGAGTAAATATTCTTCTGATGCCTAACCTGCATGGCACAGGAAAAAGAAACATTTTTGTGTCTCAGGAATGGGAATAAGTGAGCAAGTTTTTTCATTACTAGCTTGATAGTGGTCATATAATTACACATTCGAAGACCCTGATCAAATATTCCATTGAAATCAGCTTCATGATTTCAGCTGATTCTGGCCAGCTTTCAGTCAGGTTTGAAGACAGCAAACAGGTGGAGGTGAATAAGATATGAGTTATTTTTCCTGAGCTTTGGGGAAATCAATTTTTGTTCAAAGTATCTATGAATTAGGACACAGGCCTTAAAGGGACCTCAAAAATAATTTCTTGTCCTTTTGTACAGTGTTAGAGTCAACACAGAAGCTCATAATGACCCATTCAAATTTTATGGGATAAACAGGCTTAAGGTTTGCAATCATTTTGCTTTCTCATGGATCGGAAAGAAGAACGTGCCCTAGTCAATAATACTGCAGTTATCTCCAAAAAGAAAATTAAGCACTTTCCTCGGAGAGGAGGATATGATACCTCTCCTCAACACCTCAGCTTGCTGTATTCAAAGTTCAGAGCGGACAAGGAGATGAAACAGTATAAAAGCTAAATTCTAATCTTACCTCAGATTGCCTTAAAAACTCACATATATACAATAGAATACTTTGTCTGAGTTAATTAAAACTCACTCTTTTCATCTTATTAACCATATTTAACCAAACTAGTTGAAAGTTGCTTTAAAAAAATCTAAAATTGAAAAGGAACTCATTAAAAAATGAATTAACATTTCACTGATTTGAGTTTAATATGATCACATTTATATAGTACAGAAAAATTACTACTTTATTAGAAGTCATGTGTATACTTAACTGCTGTATGAATTCACCTTTGATGTAGTGGAATAGTATTTATATCAACTCCTAAGTATTATGAGGCAATTAGTCTTGCTCTGTCCTGCTTCTAAATAGTGAGTTCTTAGATAAACGTGATATGATACAAGTCTTATGATTTCTGGCCCCCAGTCTCCATTAATCTATTGGGATATGTCTCTGTAGTGACTTGCCCTTAATCCAAGGAAATGATTACTTTAGGAAAAGTCTTACAAACCCAATGCTGATCGCACAGGACCCTAAAGCCTAGGTTTTCTCTCAGACCAGTCACAGAATCTGGAGACTGTGCTGGAAGCTTGGCACAGCGTTTCTTCTGGAAAAAACATTGTGGCTGAGTAACTGTGCACAGAAGCTGTCCCAAATCCTGAATGCTCCAGGGAAGTTCCTTTGTGAATTTAGTGTCCTAAAAGAAGAGTATAAATGTGTGTTTCATATATCTAAATTATATGTGATCAGCTTTGTCTTCTAGTCCTTCCTGATTCTTGAAAATGTAGAAGAATACTATTAAACCACTTTCAAAGTCAATTCTTCTCTTATTCAGGGTTTCAAGTGGTGCCAGAACAAAGTGCTTCAGACTGATGCAAATGTGCTTTTTAAAGTGAAGCCAGAATTCTCTCTTGAGCCCTACCATCTTTCATTTCAAGGCCAAACAGGCTTTCTGTAAATTCAAAGTCAAGGAAGGGAAGGCAAGGAAGGCAGGCAGGCAGGCAGGCAGGCAGGCAGGCAGGCAGGCAGGCAGGCAGGAAGGAAGGAAGGAAGGAGCAGGCAGGCAGGCAGGCAGGAAGGAAGGAAGGAAGGAAGGAAGGAAGGAAGGAAGGAAGGAAGGAAGGAAGGAAGGAAGGAAGGAGTTGAAAGAGAGAGGGAGAGTGGAAAAGAAAGAGGGAGGGAGAGGGAAGTGAGAGAGGGAGGGAATGAGGGAGGGAAAGAAAAACAATCATTCACAATGCTTTTGCTCTTTGAACTACTGGGGTAAGGTTGAATAGATTCAGCAGATTCTCTACTGGGATTATGCGTCTAAAAATTCAGATTATTATGAATGACTCAAGCAAAAATCAAGTGCTCATCCAGAGGTGTGGTACACTTTTCTCTTTGAACACTACTGCAGTCTCTTGAAAGGATATTCCCCTTCATGTCTGGTTAAGGACTTCAAAAGGTGCTCAAACCATGACTCTTCATCTTAGGTGAAGTTCATACAGTAAACCAGCCTCCCCAAATAATCTTCCAAGTGCAGGTTTTTGTCTGAATTTACAAGAAATTGAAGCACTAGAAGCTTATCTCCATGCTCATTCACTTTTTGTTTCCCACAGAATTTAGTCTAAATTTTGTCAGGTTTCATTTGCACCATATTAATTTTTCCATGTGCCCACTTAATGTAATAGGGAATGGTAACTCATTCCCACAAGTCATGCAAAACTTGAATTTTTTTAATCTTTGAATCCTCAGGAATATTTAGCCAGTTTCAGAAAGAAAATTTACTGGGGAAAATCCAAAACATTACTTTGAACCCAAGCCAACATTTTTTTTTTATATTCAAGACCTATACTTTAAAAGCAGGCAGTGGGGTGATCAGTTGCCACTGCTATTATATTCCAAATTGCAACAAAGTGTGGTGTTGTTTTAAGCAGGTTTTTTGTCCCAGTCTTGCAAGAAAAAGAGAAAGCATCAGGGATATTATCTAACTAGACAACAGGTCTATTGGTCTGTCTGGGTGCTTATGGCTCGTATATCTCTGAGGATCCCTTTTAGCTATTTAAAAAGAGGGGAAAGATCCCAGATTTCTGTCATTCTTTTCTTCTTTTTTTTTTTTCTTCAGTCTTGAAGCGGTTGATAAGTTTGTGCGTGCCTGTGTACATTATTCAGCTATGGATGCACAGTTTTGTAAAATAAGGGTTCATTAAGGACTGCTGAATTGAAAAGATATGCACACTTTGTTGTTTAAACCCCACTGTGTTTCCATGATTGTTGTGAATGAATTCACAGGATCTTTCATGATCCCTTAAGACCTCAGTTTCAGGGCTTGCAAGTTTGTAGGTTGAGAGTTTTATTTCTGAAGGGAAAAGCGGAATTTTGCAGATAACGATTGCCAGATTCCTGTAGGAGACTGTAACTCTCAGGATGGGCTTTTATCTTTGAATTTTGTCATAGGATACAGAGTGCCAGCATGCAAAGTAGATCACCAGTTGTGTTCACAGGGAACTGCCTTGTCTAAAACATGACCATCTGCCTTCTGCCGCAAGAGACCCGTTATGGAGAGACCCTGTCGTCTTCTCCCTGGCTCTTAAGGAATGAAAAACCCTGTGGAGTTATTGTGTGCCCAACTCTATGCCAGGTTCAAACTTGACATTTAACATGAAGCTCAAATTTCTGGTAATAATAGATGGAATGCATGTATACCTATAACTATATCCATCTCGATCTATATAACTATACCCATCTATATATAAAAAACTACAAAAATTTTGATATCCATCAGTGGTGAGTATTCTGAGCATGAAGATTAACTAAGTCAAAGGCACATTACCTCAGTAGTGAGATATGCTGCAGAAGAAGCAAACACTTGTGTCTTTCTATGAGTTTCTCTCTTGGCATACTATCAAGCACAATGAGAAGGAAAAATCTCTGTGTAAAGAATAAAAAGCTTGCACCCCCTACTCCCGGTCTCCCAGCCTTTCTTCACTGTCCAAATTATTTTTTACTATTTAAATATAGAAAAGCAAAACTCTGAATATATTATGAAATAAGGTGTTGAAAGAAGATTAATAAAGTGTGTCACCTTTTGGATTCATTCAGAGGGATCTGCATAGACTGTAGTGCACACCTCTCATCTTTTCCCTAGACTTAAAATAGTAAGGAAGGCATAGATTAGAACCAAACATGCTTCGATTCTTGTCACTCGCATACAAATGTATGTTGATTACATAGCACTGCATAGAGTGAATCTGCTACAGAGATAACTTTCCTGTTTCATACTGATTTCAGCTCTACTTGTTACTGGTTTAGTGATAGTAGGTGTGTGTCAAACAGAAGTAAGTCAAGGTCATGGTTTTGAAGCATCAGTGAAATTCATCAGACTGAGTTCATTTTCCAATACGATCTTTGACTTGCACTAAAACTTTTATTTTTCAAATTACTTCTGCGAAGAATTCATATAGTGTTCCAGTAGTATACTCCTGTATGGTATTCAGAACCCAATAATCGGGAATCTATAGTACCTGTCAAATTGATGTTCAAGCACTACTGTGCTTCTGTGGGATAGTTTTCATTTGCTTCATTGAGTTAAAGATATTTATTATCACAGTATGTTAAGTAAAACAGTCTATAGACTGATTATTGGCTGAATATTTTGCAATCAATTTATAGCCTCAGAATTAAGCATCCTTCTTTTCAGTTCTTTGTAAAGCCATTTGTAATACCTCTGTTTTCTGAAAAGCATATACTGACAATTATGAATGTGATAATGTATTATTAATGTAACTAAGCTCAAAACCAGTTGTGTGTTTAATTCTTTCTTCTGTTGTGGGTTGCTTTGTTTAGAACATGGAAGGGCGCTGACTGCTGCATCTGCACACAACCTGCTATCTGAAAATGCCCACTTGTCTTTGGAAGTCTCATGGCTCTTTGTAGCTGGGCTGGAGGTAAATATTTTTGTTGGTTTGTGCTTGGGCAGGGAATGACCATGGTTCACCAGGTATTCAAATAAATACTAGTAGCAGATATTCTAAGTTCATTGCTTGAGCTCCTGAATTTACTTTGCTTCTTCTGGACCTGTCACCTCCTGTATTTTGGAATTGAGACTCAGGAGGTGTCATTCTGCTATTCAACCTCATTAGCATAAGTATGGAGTCATTTGACAGACATAGAGCTTTACTTTGTAGACAGAGGCTATTTAATTCTGTTTAATTCTTTTATTCTTCCAAAAGACATTAATAAGACTTCACGTTTGAAAATTATATAAAATTAAAAGGTGTTGCACGTAACTGTAAGGACAGAAAATAATATGGGCTCTGCATGGTTTGGTAATATGCAGTGAAAATAAGTTCACATAGGTGAGAATCAAAGCAGAAATACAAAATACTATATTATGAGATGAAGATTATATGAAATGGAGATATTCACCAGGAGGATAATACTTGAAAAGCGACTGGGTCACAAGGACCTATTCTGAGATATCACAAGAAACTGGTTGAATTTACAATATGGCACAATGGAAAAAAATTCCAAAGCATAGTTGTTGCAGTGAAACTGATTTTGATAGCAGAAAGTCCTCATTTGCCCTTTTGCACCTGCAGAACATCTTGAGGCAAAGTCACTGGCTTGTTAAGTATTTTATTCTATCCCAATTAAACCCTCAGATTTTCTACAAAAGAGGAACTTTTTAGTACTCTCCATAAGAAAAGGAATAAAACACATATCATTGTTCTTCCTGCCAGCATGTACAGCTACTGCTCTTCTGAGACTTAACTGCTTTGTTTGCTTATGTAATAAAGGTCTTATCAAGAACTGCTTGGAGATAAAAGTGCTAGTTTATCACTTTCTGAAGTCCAGCCTTAATCAGCATAAAATAGACTGTTTTAACCTTAATATCTTGGTTATCAGAATGTAAGATACAGTATACAGCTGGCCCGGCATGATCCATCTGTAGTTTTTGTATAGTATCCAACAAATCTCAGAGATGACCCTATAATATGGATTTATCAAATTGATTATTTTTTTTTCAGTCCTTATAGGTCAAATGGTCTTGCCAAATGATTTCATTTTGCCAGATCTGATCTCATTTGCAGCTGCAATCAGATGAGATTTTTCCTGACAGAAGAAAAAGTAAATACTTCCCTTCAGTAAGATTCATTTGGGCCTGCAATGGAGAAGTAGAAATTGGGTAAGCAGTAAAAAATGTCAAAATGTTTCAAATACGAGAGTCTATGAATGTTATGATCAAAATGAGGTCACTGACTTATCTGATTTTGAAAACAATTGTATTTTCCTGCACTGGAACTTGATGGTCATGGATTATTAAGATGAAAACAGGAAAGAATATTCCTGGAGACCATGAGAAGAACTTGAACTTTTAACTCCTGTGATCTTTGCTTTTGGAATATTTTCCTTGAAAGTGATACTTCAAGGTTTGACATCAGAAGTCCTAACAAAAATGATTGTTTCCTTGACAAAAATCAGTTTATTTCTTCTCTCATAGGCATTACTTCTGATTATCATTTTATGTGTCCCATCAAGAATGCAGCTATTTGTGAGATGTCTGTGGGTGCTGTGTACTCCAGTTTGAATACTCTACCTTTTCTAGAGTATTAAATAGTTTGAAAAGCACTGAAAAAAAAAAGTATGTATATATGAATGAAACACTCAAAACACTCAAACCTCCACAACACCAACTTTTTAATTCTTCATCAGTGCAAGTGAAAACGTCTGTCACATCTGTCATGACTCATGTACTCCTTTATTTTTAAAGTGGTGTGTGACTTCTGACATTGTGGCACTTCTGTGCTGCTGTGTGTGGGTAGATGGAGAGAAAATTAATCACCTTTACTGAGTTTTATCTGTTAACTTTTGTTAAGACTTTCTTCTTTCTGCCTGCATTGTGAATGTAGGGACCACTGAGAAATCTCACTGACTGGTTTTCAGTTGTCCACAAGTCTCACAGCCTAATGAATCGCAGCTGTTCCCAGTGGAGCAGTTCTCGTGTGCACAGATATTCTTCAGATGGGAATAGCAGAAGAGGCTGGACCAAGTGTTCCCAGTACCACAGTCTGGTTTTTCTCTCACTGCTAGAAGTCAGGGAAGCATGTTTTATGCACAGAGCTGCTGTGCAACTTCTCTGAATACATCATGTTTTAAAATCCAAAAGTGCTTTCTGTAAATGAAGGATATACCTTGAGAAAGCATGCAAGCTCACTGAATCAGGTCTTCCAGACTGTTTGTGTTTTGGGACCTACTTGTGTTCCTCAGCAGAGCAGTGAATGACGCACATGTTAGCAAATCAGACCTTTAGAAGGTGAGTTGAAGGGAGTAATGATGCGTGAATGGACCAATGGTATGAACTTTCATAGTTACCATCGTTTAGAGGGTACGCAGGAATTTTGAAACTTATTTATATGTCTGGGAACTTAATCTTTCATTTGAACTATCTGAGTATTAAGGCACCCTCTGATCTCTGCATTATTATCTGAAATTAAGATCAGAACTGAGGGCCCAATTCCCAATAAATGTAGAATGTTTTTGGTTTTGTTTTCTTTCCTTATGTGAACTGTAATGAGGTATTACTTATCCTTCAGATGGGTCAGTGAAAAGACAGGTGATCATTTCCATGGACCAATAAATTACCTAATCTAGGGCGAATTTGAAGCTAATTAAATTTTTTTATTGGTGTAACTTCAGTGCAGTGGTTCCTAATTTAGATGAGAAAGGAATGAAGCCAACAGTTCTTTCACAGGAAATCACCTGGATTTGAATCACCTGGACTTGTTAGCCACTTTCTCTATTCCGAGCCTTTACTGGCTTCTAAACTACTTGGCTTCACACTAAGTCTTTCTTTCAACAGTCAGTTTTGAGAAGAAAGATTGATCCAGGTTTGCATGCCAGGCTTCCACTACTTACATGGAATTGATTTGCATTATCACTTACCAGAACAGGAAAATAAGTAAATTGGATATTATTAAGTGAGCAAAGCATGAAGTTTAAAATGTTATTGCTAGGCTACCCAGAGATGACCTCCAGAGGACATGAACAAGCAGTTTAAGAAGGAGTACATGACGTGCAGTGATTATCTTACTGAATATAAAGCTTTTTACTACAACACATTATTCCTTTTTATTTAATTTTCAGTTTATTAAACAGCCTTAATTCCAGTGGAGGTGACCTCTTGCTGGTAAGATGATAAACCACTTCATTTGAACATGAACACTGAGGTTTTAGATTAGAAGAAAGAAATATTTCTGTCAGTACTAAAAAGCATTGTCATTGAAGATGTTGGTATCTTCATAAAATCACATCTGACAGTTTTGTGATGAAAGACATTTGATATCCATCTTCTTAGAATTCTTTTTAAAATGTCTGTGTTATGTAATAATATGAACATATTCAGATTAGAATAAACTGTCCATGTGTGAAGATTTATATACTCATAAACAACCTAATTTTTCAATGTAAGAAAGTCAAAATGTAATCACTATTGGAAAGCAGGGATGATAAGAAAAACTGATGGAATCTCCATTACTCCTTCCATTCTTACAAAACTGGTCCTAGGTGCAAATATAAAACCCTTGTCAATGTCACTCCCAAATTAAGTACCTGAAATGGTTGGTGATACCTATGTACTGGCACCTGAATCGAGCTCCTAGCCAAAAAAATCTGTAAAGCCTATTAGACATTCTATTCACCCTGCAATCTCATTTGGGGAACTGAACTCTTCTCTTGAATCTGTTGACTGCAATAACAAGTAATCACACAGTCACAAAATATCCAAAGTTGGAAGGAACCCACAGGAATCACTGAGTCCAGCTCCTGGACCTGGACAGGACTATCCCTAAGAGTCCCACATGTGTCTGAGAGTATTGTCCAAACACTTCTTGAGCTCTGTCAGGCTTGTATAGCAGACAGCTACCAAGCTCACATAAGATCATCTTTCTGTGAAGACCACAATTCAGTGTCTTCATTCAGACAATGAATCCCACTGAATCCCACCCTGGGGTTAAAATTCAGTTAACTAATCAGAGGGTGTCTTCCATCATTATAAGTAATGTGGAGTTAAGCAGTTCGCCGTCAGAAACTGATGGTGTAAAGAACAGCTCTAATGTGACTTTTTTCAGCCTTGAATGTCTCAGATAATCCTTGGCATTTCAAAAAGAAGTAGACACCTGCATAGTGACAACTGTGGTAAGTCTTGCCAAGGACACACCTACATCACTGGGAGAGACTTAGAGACTTATACAGGAAACCATTACAGTCATGTAATTGCAGCCTCACTTGAAAAACACAACTTTCACTTGGTCATTTTCAGGTAATTTCCAGGCTCCCTCTAGTCCCAGGTGTACTTTTGGCCTGATGTTTGCTTCACGTGGTAACAGAGAGAATATAATTTCTCTGCAACTTCTTAGGCACATCAGCATGCCAAGAAAATATCAATCAGGCTTTTAAAATTCCAAAGGCTGTAAGAAGCCATTGTGTTTTACAGACTGAGAATATGGTAATTTACTGTAATCTGCTTTCTATTACGGACATTTCTGCTTATGTTTCAGAGGCATCCTAACAACTTCATAAAATTAGGGCTGAAAGTTTACCAAACAGCTTGTGTGTATGTCTTATTTTGTATGATGATTGTCTTCATATTATGCTGTGTGAAATCTGCCACATCATGCTAAGGAGACATGCTGAAAGTGGTATACATCTGCAGTCTTTCTTTTCATACAAGTACACTGTAGGAATCAATGCCATACTCTTTAACATTCCTAAAATTTTTAACCTGTGGTCTCTGGGGCTGACCTAGGTTCTTCTTTGCCAAGTAGAATTGTATAAAAATTCAGCTGGCTAGAAATTCATACCTCATTCAAGTAGGAATCCTGAAAGATCCTTCCTTCTCTACTTTACATAGTAAATGGTGTCATGAAAAAGGAAAAATCCATTCTTTCATTTCCTTCATTGAGAAAGAAAGAAGCCCCTGAAGTGGCTTTAAGAGTGTATGTCACTTTAACCCTCACATGGAGTCCACAGGCAAAACCGAAAGTCAGCTAAAACCACTGATCAAAGGAAAACTGCACTTGAAATAACAAAACAAAAAGAAGGTCAACTATATCTACCAATAGGTGTAGTTACAGCAATTCAGCCCCAAATTATATCAAGTTGCTTTTGGCATAGTACATGGAGAGATTTTAAAGGATATTGAATCAGAAGCCTTTGTGAAGCTTTTCTACTGTTTGTGTGAGTTCCCCACAAAGAATTCTATGAAAGAATAAAAAACCCCTCCAAACAGTAAAAAAAAAAAAAAAAAGGTAAAAAAAGTAAAAAATATAGTTACAGATAACTTAAAACAGCCCATTTTTTTGATAAGCAAAGATTTCAGAGGAAGAATTCATTTGGCATTTTGGAGGAAGCATTCATTTGGAGAAAAGAACTGACTTTTTTGATGTAAAGTGTACTACGTTCTGTGACATTAATTCACATTTTATTTCATATATAGTGGAAAATATAATAAGTGTGCATTCATTCTAATTAGTGTTGTTTGTCACTGAGGGCTATTTTTATACAAAATGCATTATTCAGAAAAAACAAACCCAAATGACAGTTTCTGACAAATAGATAACTTTCTCCAATTATTAAATGTGAATGTGCAGATGATAGTACCAAATAGTAATAGACATCTACTTTTTTATGTATTCATGGTACTTTGTACACCTGGCATGTGATATGTGGATTACTGTTACTATAATAACCTCACAAAGGTATTCAGATGTTTAGTGTATACTTATTTACTGAATCCACAATTTGATACAAAAGTTAAAAAATAGATATAGATACTGAAGACATAAAATTTTCATTTAAGAAAATTTCATATGATATGGCAATATTAAAAAATGGTAAAAAATTTTAATCATACATTTATCAAGCAGAGTTAGCAAAAAGAGTATTACAAGTTATGAGAAAGTAAGTTTGAAAAAATCACTTTCATTTTTTATCCTAAACTTTATCCCTGGAATGCATTTTTTATTCTGTGTTCTATTTATGTCCCAATTTTTAAGCACTAGAAGAATTAAAATTTTGTCTTCTCCCAAAGAACTGTAGCTACCCTTTATAGTACATATTTTGTACTCTTAAATATCTGTATTTTGATTATATTGCCATTCCACCTTTGTCTGAAATGTTATTGAGGCTGTCAACAGGAAAAGAACTAGAATTACCAGCCAATCAAATTACAGAATACTTAAAAGGTCAAAGTAGTACAGCACACTAACATAACTCACAGAATATATGAGGCATTAAAATCCTAATACCTCATTCTCGTAACAAAGGTTGTAATGAGAGCAAGGAATTGCACAACATGAATTCATTCACGTGACTGCGATTATAACAAGAACCTGAAATGCAATAAACTTAACCCATTCTTGCTGCTGAGCTAAGACTGTAAATTAGGTTTGTTTCAAGCTACCTTGAAAATTACTTGGAAGTGTATCTTGGAAGATAAACTGTAAGCAAGATACTGGGTAGTAAGTTTTGCTTATGCACCACCTCAAGGTAAATATTAATCCCAATTTTTAAATTGTTGTCCATGGCATATTACACAAAAAAATCCCCAACCCAAATCAGAAATTATTACTGGACGATCTTTTAAAATTTGTTTGTTCGACAATGAGTTTTTTGGTATCAGAGGTGGGCAAACATTACACATATTTCTATTTTGCTAGTGTTAAACAGAAATTGTGTAGTCTAACCAACTACCCCATACAATAGCAATATAGAAATGCCACCCACAAACACAGACATGGCAGATTGTTTGTAGAGTAAAATTCATGTGTTGCACAGTTTCACAAATGAGACTTGCTTTTATAGGAGTATTTAGTATCCATGTCATTGCAGTTATTAGAACATGTAAAATCATAACAAGTCTTTTTTTTTTTTTTTTCGTCCTGATAGAATATTCAGCTTTAGATCACAAATCCTGCCAAGGCAAAGAAGGCTGGCAATGACAAGCAGTCCAGCCCCTAACTTCCCAGCATTTTTGGGGGAGAACATAATGGTAAAAACCAGTTTTATTTTAAATTTCTTTTCCTCAGTGATAAGTGAAGCATAATCCATTAAGTAGTACAAAGTATAGAGAGGAAATAAAAACAGATTTAACCTACAGACCTTTGGTTAACTTCTTCCTAAACTAAATATAAAATGTTACCTCACTTTGCTCAGATTAAAAGGAGAGAGGGGGAACTCCCCCCTTCACCGCACATTCCCTTATTGAGAATCTCTTCTATATAAAAAGAAGAGTCTGCATATAAAAGACAATCCAGAGACATCTTTGAAGGTTCTCTTTCAAAGCGTCTCTACTTCCCTGAGCGTCTGGGGATTTCTGTTATTAATTGAAGTTAATTTTCTAGGATATCAGTTTGCCATGCACGTGGGAAAGATTGATAGCCTCTTCGATTCTCAAGAGTGTTGAAAATGACACTGTTCCATCACCGGGTGTCTTCACTTTTATCATCACAAATCAAATTATAAACATCGGGGCAACCTTGCTGGAATCTGGCTTCGGGAGATTTCCATAAGATTAATTAGGCGGCCAAAGCAAAGATGGTAAAATCTAAGGGGGGGAGGAGGCCGGGGGAAGGGAGGGAGAGAGGCACCATTCACTCCTTGTAGAACGGGAAGTCAATTCAACAATGGGTAATTAGCGTGGGCCATGGATTCTCAAAGGCACTGAGGACACTGGACTCTTTCTCTCGCTCTGATGTTTAGTGCGGTATTGTGGACCCCTCATTTAATTAGTGCACTTTGATACCCACAGGAGCTTGAAGCTCCAGGGCATGCTAAACACAGACTGACACCAGCAAGCTTCTGCCTCCTTCCAGTCTAATTAGAGACACAATGAGCTGCAAAGACAATGTTTTACTCCAAGATTTCTTCTGCAGATACCTCTGGCAGGAAACAATCGTTTATTTTGTGTCTATATTGGTATTCAGATTAAATTGTTAGCATGCAAAAGATGAGCTAAGGGCACATATCTATTAAAAATGCTTAGCAGAGTTCAGAAATGATGGAAGCAATTTGTGGGGAGAAAAAAATGTATTTTCCTCTTTGGAATTTTCTTTTTTTTTTTTTGTGGTGGTGTGTTTTTTTATTTTTTTTTTTTTCTCTTATCTAATTAGAAGTAAATGATTCGAGTAAAAAAACCAAAATAGGCTGGACTCCAAAGCGTCTCTTATGAAATGATTTTTCTCTCTTTCCATTAATAGTTTGTACCTTTCAGACAGGAGATTTTCTTTTAATTTAACTATTTGCAAAAGTGGAAGGGAGGGGAGTGGAGGGGAAAGGAAATAAAACAAGTACTTCTGTTCCAATTGTCTGTTGAAATGAGCAGCCACCTACCTTAACAGGTCATTGTGCAGAGAAAGTGTTGCCCATATTTGCAGCTCTTTAAAGAAGAAACCCCAAAAAGTTTGTGGCAGTGATTTTGTGTGTGTGTGTGTGTATGTGCTGTGTGGGTTTATATAAAGTTACTTTTGATGGACAGTTCTGTGCTTACTGGCAGAATATAAATATCCCAAGGGAGACTACGTATTGGAAATTAATCTCAGCATACACAAAACACTTTTATGTGCTGCTTAACAATAGACTGGAGAACCAGTAGTCCTAAAAATTCAACATCTTCTATATTTATAGTATCATTACTTTTCTCTTTCTCAGGTAATTAAAGAGAAACAGACTAAAGCATCAATGTACCTACTCTCAGACTAGAATGGTACTCTGCTTGTTAAATAATGGTGATCTGGACAGGTATAGAATGTAGTGTGTGGTTATAAGGAAATAGAGAATGGATGTGAAAACATAGGAAGAGAAAAAATATTTCTATTCAAATTTTAGATCTGTGATTCTAATCATAGGCAGGTTGGGCTGAGGATCAGCTAGGGGAAGAGTCTTAGCCTGTTTCCTGATGTCAGATCCTTGCTGCTCTGACCTGTCCTTACTTTGGTATCCCTTGCAGGCTGCACCTGCTGCATGGGGATCACAGGATGGTTACAGAGGTCCTGCTCTCCCCAGTATTCCTCTGCAACATCTTTTACAATGAAAAGAGTCTTCACTAGCCCCACAAGCTGAAACTCAAGATGAGTTAAGAGCACATATCTATTAAAATATGCAGAGAATTGTGGGGAATGGCTGTTGGCTGGACACCAGTGGTGTTCTCCAGGACTCAGTACTGGTGCCAGACCTGCTTAATACCTTTATCAATGATCTGGATGAGGAAATCAAGTGGACCCTCAGTCAGTTTGCAGATGCCACCAAGATGGAAGGCGTAGGAAGGCTCTGCAGTGGAGTCTGGACAGGCTGGATCAATGGACTGAAGTGAACTGTAGGAGGTTCAATAAGGCAAAGTATTGGGTCCTGTCCTTTGGTTGCAACAACACCATGCAGCACTACAAGCCAGGAGATAAGTGGCTGGAAAGCTGCCTGGTGGAAAAGGACCTGAAGGTGCTTGTTGACAGCTGGCTGACCGTGAGCCAGCAGTGTGCCCAAGTGGCCAAGAAGGTCAATGGCATCCTAGCTTGTATCAGAAACAGTGGACAGCAGGACTAGGGAAATGACTGTCCCTCTGTACCAGTGAGTGACACACCTCGAATTTTGTGTTCAATTTTCGACATCTTGCTATAAGAAAGGCATTGTTAAGCTTGGGGAAACGGAGGAAACCTTATCTCTCTTTATAACTCCCTGAGAGGAGCTTGCAGCAGGATGGGGATCAGTCTCTTCTCCCGAGCAACAAGTGGTAAGGCAAGAGGAAATGGTCTCAAGTTGCATGTGGAGAGGTTCAGATTGGATATTAAGAAAAAATTCTTCACACAAAGGGTTGTCAAGCATTAGACCAGGCTGCCCAGGGAAATGGCGGAGTCACCACCCCTGTGGGTATATAAGAAAACATGTAGATGTGGTACGTAGGGATATAGTTAAATGGTGGACTTGGTTTATGGTTGAACTTGGTGATCTTACACATCTTTTCCAATCTAAATAATTCTATGATTCTATGATTAACATGCCATAAGGTCTAGCAGAAGGGAAAAGCAGAGTGCAGCCCTGACCTAAAAATCCCTGGGTAAATTTGGACAGATTTCTGGTCGGAATAGCCAGAGCACTGAACAGGGATTTTTCCTCCATTGAAAATTCCATCCCAAATTCAGAGGCTGTCTATACTATTAAGCCAAATGTAAGGAATACAGTTGCTATAAATTTGATATAGATATGTTTTTAACAGTCTGAAACACCAATATTTGTAAAACTTAAAATGCTTGCTTTCTTTCACAGATGTCTAACCAAAATGCCTCAAACAAGTCTGTGGTGACACAATACTTCATGCTGACATGAGCTGGAAAGTGGAATACCTAGGTAAGCTTGGTTTCATGGCAGTACCTGCTACATTAGGTCCAGTTGACAGACTTAAGTTGTGGCCTGACATAATTCATAGCATTGCCTGTTAGCAGAGTCTCATATACACTTTTGACTTTTGCCACCTAGCATTTTCCCAAGTGTCTCAAGACACTTCTTCAGGAAGAGCACAGGTCAGAGACTACTCAGAAAAGAGTGTATGAAAAAGTTTATAACATGACTATCTTCTTCTCCATGGCAGAGTCCTTCAACACAATCCCAACAGTCTTAGTACTCCCCAAACTCTCACATGTTCTGATCCCACCCATGAAGGTGTGCAAACAAGTCAGTTTTGGCTGAAAACCCCACCAGTTATCCGGGCTGCAGAGGAGTATTCATATTATTTCATGAACTTTGAACTCCCCAAATAATCAGCATGTCTTATGACTGTGATATTCAGTGATCTCAGAGGAGATCCAGAAGATATGTAGTGGAAATGGAATCAGAGGGCAGGGCTTGAACCAAGGAGCTGTGGCTGAGTCCTGGTCCACGGTGTTTTCTATTCCAGACTGAGCAATGGAGAGGACAAGATATGAGCTATCTATTACAAGGGTTGTGAAAAGTAATTCCACTTCCTAATGAGGGTTGTCTCTGTCATTTGACATTCCTTTTCTCATATGGAAAGATTCTGATAGAATTGTTGCTGGACAGAGTTTAAATGCGTGTTACTTCTCATTTAAGTTTTATAACAGGACCACCTGGATGGCTTACTGTTGTGTGAGGGAGTTTCCAAAGGCTGTCACCAATGATATAACCACATGAAAGTGTTAATTTTTCTTTGAAATATCATTTCAATTTTCTTCTTTTCTTCCAGTCCACTCTGGTAGCCCTGGCCCTGGCCAACTTGCTATTGGGGTGTGACCAATGAAGTTTTGGGACCTTCCCTGAGGGGGCTAAGCTTTGCTGTTTCCAGCTGTCCAGCTCATAGTCCAGGGTTTAACCAAAGGCCAGAGAAGGTGGGATCAAGAAAGACTAAAGTGTAAAACAGGTAGGAAAGAGCAATTGACTTTCCCTTTCCACTGTGCCCAGCACGAGGTGGAGTCAAGAGTTGATGGCAGTAAATCCTTCTGTACTCCAGAGCCCCAACTATTGTTTTGTTCTGTTTTTAATTTTACCACTCTGCTTCTATCTTTAAACAGAGAAAGAGATAACAATGACTCTATCCAGTGGATATCTTCTAGTAATAATCCTTTATATAGCTAGACTTACTTTAAAAGCAGGATCTGTTCTCCCCAAGGCTACTTATTCCCTATCGGAAACATTAAAGTAACTGTTGAATAATTAGCTGTTGATACCTTGGAAATTAATGTTTAAAATGCAGAGGAAAAGAGTTGTACGTTTTCTTCAAGAAAAAAAATTCAAGCTGTATGTTGAAAGAAACTGCCTAATCCTTTCAAACATCCCCCCCTTCCCAAGAAAACAAAATAGAGGATATTATTACTATTTACTATATACACCAAGCTTTTTTTGTCATTTTTGGTATATTCCTGAAAGCTATAAGGCAATAAATTGGGCAAACTCTAGGATTTCAATGTGTTATTGTTCACATCCTGATTTTTTGACTTGATAACGTGTGCATCATATATAAAAATTATAAACAGGTGAAGTAGATTAAAAGTGAATGAAGCAACCGAGCAATAATTAGGTTTTAAATATTTAATATTGCTGAGAAATAATTAGATTTCAAAAGTGAACTTAAGTATCAATCAACAACGAAACCCAAAAAGCTTTCTGAGGTGCACATGAGCTTTTCAGCCATTCATTCATGTGTAATTAAAGCTGTCATTCTGAATACACTTGTCTGAAAGTAAATCAATGGAATCTTGTCTTCCTGAGTATGTACAGCTTCAGAGCCTTTGCTATTTCTTATCGGCTTGCACAGTCACAGGAAAATTAAAACAACATATAAGGCAAGAATCTGTAATATCCCCTAAAATTTCTGCTGCTGCTTCTTGGGAATACAGTAAATTATGATGTGGGGCCTGGAATGAGTAGCTGTGGTTGGAAACTGGAATTTCATAAACTGGCTTTTTCACTAGAGCGAATTTTTATGTAACTGTATTCTCTGTGTCTATTAGCAAAAGACAGCTCTGAGAACTCCAATTCCTAAACAGATTGATATCCCAGGAACAAGGTGCTGGGTATTCCGATAACTTGCACTTGCCAGCAGTAGCTGGAATTCTGGGATGGAAAAGACCTGATCAGTTTGTACTAACATGTCTCTTTGACAGGGGTTTCCTTGATGTATAGTTGTGCAATATGACTAAATAGGCTAAGGTCAGTAGGTTAATTTTCAAGATATGATCAAAGATGACACGGTCCAAAATCGAGGAACCCCTCAATTACATAAAATCATACATAATCTCTGCAGAAAGACTGACTGACTTGTATTGCAGAATTGCTGCATTATTTTATATAATAGTAAATCAATATCTAGAGAGAAGTACCAGCAATAAGAACCAGAAAAATAAGTGGAAAAGGGTCTTACATTTCTCTTGCTTCCTTATTGTCTCCCCTATTTCCATTTGAATATTTTCTCTGCCACCCCTCTATCTGCTCCTTTTGTTTAGAAATTCATCTCATTCCCTCTTGAATTCCATGATGCTTCTTGCTTCAGGGGCCCTTTATAGTAATTTATTCCATACACTTCTAATCCTTCTGCGTAGAATAGTTATGCTTTAGCATTTCTTTTCTTGTCCCCAACTTTCTAATTTTTAGATCATGTCTTCAAGCTTCTGTGGTCTTGCAAGTGTAAAGAGCTTGCTTGGATCAATTTTATCAGTCCTCCTCATAATTTTTAAAACTTCAATTGAGTTCCAGAAGCCTCTTCTTTTCCACTGAGAATATGCTCATCTTTCTCGGTCTTTCCTTATAACTTAAATCATTGATATCTGGTATCATTTGTATAATTGCTCTACACTGCTCCCCTGAAGAGCAATTAAACTTTCACAAAAATATCATGTCCAGCACTGTAGAAACTACTCAAGGTAAGGGTCTGAAAAGTAAAATTATTCGTAAGTAAAAATATTTCTGATTCTTTTGATTTAACTATGAGTACCTCTAACATCACTATTGAAATTCCAATTCAGTTTGCCATATTTTAATTTCAGCTACTTAGGGGAATGAAAAATGTTTTAAAATTATTTCCTATGTATAACAGGCAAAATGAAGGGGGAGAAACAGTTTTTGGCTATCAAGATGACATAGCAAGGAAGAGGAAGTTAAAATTGGAGAACAAAAAGGTTATGACCCAATTGTACTCCACTCTAAGGGCATATATGCCCTTCCTACCCTTCTAGGGATCAAAGACTTCCAAATATAGTTCTAGGTGGGAAGAAAACCCACAAACACTCAAATTACAAAACCTTGGAAAGACCACACTTCCAGAGCTTGACACTGGCTGTATCTCGTGGTCCAGTGCATTTCACCTTATGTATAGAGAAAAATAGTTGTGCTCAAACCTGGCTACAGTCAATACATTGACTCACACACCTTTCTCTTAGGAAGCAGCACATGTCATCTGTGACAGAGGTTGAAACTTCTAGACACAGTGGCACACTTACATGTTTCTTATCTGTTGAATATAAATACAAGAATCTCACTTTAACTAACCACACATGCTACAATGCTGTCTCAAAGTGTGATACACATTTCAAAAATGTTTGTTCACACTTTTTTCCTAAGTGAAAATTGTTTAAACATTTCTAAAAACCCTCTACTAATCACCATTTTCTGCAAAATAAAATAAAATGCTTATTTTTAAAAGCCTTTCATTGACCCACATTTCTTTAGAACACTGAAGAGACTGGATGGCCTTGGAGGACTGCACTCAATAATTTTGTAGAAGCAGAAGCTCTTCATTGTTTTCACATTTGTGGGAGATAAAGAAAACAGATCATTAAATGTCCTCCTCAAATGCCTGGAAAAATGCTTCAGTACAAATAGAAAGCCTTTGACCAGCTAGCAGTGTAGTTCTGTGTATATTGCTGTTCTGACATTTCAACTGGCTCATTGAGATACTGTTTAAGTAATGTTCTGAACAAGCAGTAGCACTGGCATTGATCTCTTGTGCCATTCCCAAATATGGGATTTTTTTTTTTTTTTTTTAACTTCAGTGTTGTGTTCTTACATTCCTGCCATCTAATAGACCAGATTTTTTACTGCAATAAATCAGTTCATCTCCCGGAATGTAGAAAGGTGTTTGTCATATAAAACTACTGAGGACCTTTGCCTCTAAATAAACCATATTTTGTGAAGGCATTTATTTACAGAAACTACTCAAGTCAGAGAGACAGGTGCTCTGCCCTGTAGTAGAATCTGGGCCAGAATCTGCAGACTTCTTTAAGCAATCCTGTGAAGAAAGTGTTGTGGTGATCCTCCCAGAGAGATAAAAGGCTATGTAATGAAGGAATTCTCCAGAAAAGAGAGAAGAACTTTGGGAAACAATTCTCTTTTAGTTCTCAAGATTTTCCAAATTAATTGCTATTTTAAAATAGGAGAGATTCACTAATAGCTGTTTTCAGGAAACTGAGGTCTTTATGGTAGGATGCTGCAGATATTATTTCTGTATCAACCACAGTTTTAAGTTATTGCTTTCCTATATATGCAGTCACATCTTCTGTTTTCCTGTAATAAGTAGTCTAGTTTCTCTATTAGTTGCAAATTATCTATTACTCACAGGCTGCACACATCCTACGTAGCTATGTTGAGCAAAAGTCCTCCTTCCTCCCAAAATCATTAGTTTGTCACCCAAGATTTGCCGCTCTGTCTCAGAGTTATGGAGACCAAGAATCTTTCCTCTTTTATGCCACTGACACCTACCAACAGAGGTGATACTCTCTTATGGCATATTCTACATATATACATCTATTCTGTTACAGTTAACTGCGTAATGGCATCACCGACAGAAAAGTCAGGATAACAAAAAGTGCACATAAAAAAGTGCATTTTCCGAGATGACTCCATTTGCTGGGCTGTTCTTCCCACTGCCATCACTATTGTCCACTCATCTTTCTGTGATTTGGTGTGTTCTGTAAGGCAAGGTTTGCCACAAGCTCTGCAGAATCTTATTCATGCTGCAAATTTCCTTTTCCTTGCCATTCACTCTAACTCTGCCTCTCTACGTATCTCACTTATCTTTTTTTCCTCTTCCTCTTTTTCTACTCCATGTTCTCAGCTCTTTTCTGTTGACCTCCTTGCTGCTTCTATTTTTCTGCATTTAAAATGAACCATGTTTCATTGATAAATCTCTAACACTCATTTATCCTCGAGGACCTCTGTTTTTCTTCCCAGCTCCTCCACATTCAACTTAAGATTCTTAATTGTTAAACATCCATCATATGTACAGTCCTCTTTAAGTTGTTCAGAGTTCACAGCTGAATGCAAATCACATCTCCAGTGACAGATGGCAGCACTATACTCACTTCAGAACACCCTATGTTTCATACAAAAATGGACAAATATAAACTGATGGACACTTCCTGCTAGCACAATATAAAAATTTTACAAGAAATCATGCAAGTGAAAGAAAGCTATTTGAGTCCAGTGGTGATAACAAATTTGGAGTAAGTGGCACAAAATGCAGAAAGGAAGTTACACTGTCCATTTGCAGATGAAGTCCTTTGGTGGATGCACAGCCCTGTTTAAGAATGCTCAGATACAGAGAAAAAGCATTTCCTTAAGGCTCCACAATTAATGAAACAAAGTTTCTACTCCCTGCAGCTACATAAGCAACTCAAAACCAACCGTGGTCCCTGCGAAATCCTGTTGATAGGAAAGTTTTGGAAATCACAACCAGGATCAAAAGGAGAAAAATCAATTATAAGGTTTGTTAATATTTTCTATTATTTGATTTGTCTGAATTTTGGGATATCCAAAGTTGGATAAGCTGCCATTTTTATTTTTTTTCCTTTAGAGTGCTGTGCAGGCATAAAACATTTTTTCTAGGAACAGCTTTTCTAATGAATGGCAATGCTAAGATAAACTGACAAGATTTGTCCCTTAAAAGTCTTTCTTCTGACTTACCTGGAAGACCTCATGGTATCACAGCAGTGTAGGAAGATGTGTTCTTAAGGCACATGTGCTAATTGGAGGAATTGCTAGTGTATGGTCACACTCCTGTGAAACACAGTATCAGCTCTTCTATTACCATTTCCAGAGATAATATTCTTGTATTCCCCACAGATTGAAACACAGAGACTTTAACATAGTTGGGTCTACTCAGACCTATGAAAATTTCTATCTGTTGAGAGACTAAAACTTTATTGCCCTTCCCCAGAAGCTCACAGGGTCAGCCTAAGAGGAAATAAGTTATGTGAAAATTTCCTCCCCAAAAGACTTTTTTTCATGGTCCTTAATCTAATATTTTTCTACCACAACTGTTTTCTCTTCTGACACACAAAAAAAAATTAGATCTGACAGTACTTACAGTAATTCCATCAGGAATGTATATTTTACTACTAATTTGTGAATGGCATCTTGGTATTTTCTTACTCTGTTTTTTGTTACTTGGTTCTATTATATTCTCACCAAGAATCTAAAGAATTACTCCTGTCAAGTACTTCAAGGTGTTTCAGATTGATACAGAGTTGCATTTGTTAATGACCCAGAGTAAATATTTCTTACTAACACTGCATTATGGAACTGTGCTAAGAGGCCTCAGTAAGGATGAATCCATCTGTGATGTACAACTGATGATAAGTGATAACGCCTGTCCACCAAAGAAGGGCTTAGTAGAGGAGAAAAGAGAAAAAGATGATCTTCCAGAATAAAAAAGTAAGGTTTTGCTGTGTGAAAAACCAGGGATGGTAAAGGAGTTGTCTCAGGCTTTTTCTAGATTATTCATAGCTGCAATGAGCAATGCAGGTTCTAGTTTTGATCTTATAAGTACCACTAATAAATAGCCTCATTCCATGAAAACTCAGCATTTATTCCTATTCTTGCCTTCCCATTTTAAAATCAATTTTTAATCCATGACAGCGTTGCGTTTCTAACCCTGTGGTTATCAAGTTCTTGACTGACTCTTATGAGGTACTTTATCCATAGGCTTTTGAGAATCAAATGTCAATCTGTTTTACTTGTTCAAATTTTAAAAGCATGTAGAATTTGTAATTTTTTTTATTACAATATAGATTGTTTCATTATGTTGCAGGCAAACTGATCTGCTTTATAGAGATTTTTTTAATTAAAAGTATATAATTGCTATTAATTATTTTTATTTATTGTGGCATACTACATGAAGGGAATGCCTTTTATCCCTCCAGCACATTTCTCATTCTCTGATATTTGCCTAGGACTAAATCATGAAACATTGTCAAAAGTAACTGAAATGGTGATGAGAAGTGATATGAAATCTCAACCAGTGACAGTGTCAGCCTCTTGGTCTGCCAACACCTAGGAAATAAATGCAATATAATGAGAGAAGAGACTAATATGACAAATATTACTGAGCTATCTGCAGCCTTTGAAATACAGACTATCTTGTGTATAATGATAAGACATGATATTTTATTCAAATAAGGGAAATTTATGATACTAAAATCACTCTTGAACAATGATGTTGTTGATATGAAAAATAAGAATGATAAACTTTGACTAATTTTTTTCTGTACTATTTATTGTTCGAGTAATTTCTCCCCTATGCAACCTGTCCAATGAAAGCACCCTGCAGTATTTAAACAAAAAATTTGGTCATGAGGGCTGTTTTTATTTTTATTCTTTTGAATGTGTGTGCTGTTCCTGTTGTTCTGTTGTCAGAAGATGGAAAACATCTCAGATTCGTACTGCCAAGAAAAATTCTAGAGTGTTTAAGTAATTAAGGTTCCTGGAAGAGAGAAATATAAATGTTTCCCTTTCAAGCTGAGAGGGTTTATACACACAGTAGTCATCCATTCATTTTTCTTAGGATTTAGGATTCCTGACAGTCCTGATAGACAGAGAGATGGACTGGCTTGACTTTTTAATGTCTGTTGATTTCTTTCCTCCTTCCTTCCTTCCTTCCTTCCTTCCTTCCTTCCTTCCTTCCTTCCTTCCTTCCTTCCTTCCTTCNTCCTTCCTTCCTGCCTGCCTGCCTGCCTGCCTGCCTGCCTGCCTGCCTGCCTGCCTGCCTGCCTCTCTTTTTCTTCTTAGTGTTTTATTCTTTCACTCTTTCTCTTTCTTCCTCACTTTCCTCCCTTCCTCTCCTCTCTGACTCTTTTATAATATTGCTCTCTTTCATTCTACCACTCTCTTTCTGGTTTCCCTTCTTTCATGCTTCACATAGAGTATACTTGAGGTTTAATGTAGTTTTTTTCTTTTTATTTTCTCAATTCAAAATATTAAAGAAAAAAACCCAATAAACCACTTCTAAAGAAAGTCTGGGGAAAGGCCTTTCTCACTGTGCTTTAATATCTGGAATTTATAGTGAAATCTCCTTTCTCCTCTTCCCATAGTTGTATTACCTAATTGGTAGCAAGAATTAAATTTTGATTTGAGAATTATTTTCTTATTTACATGATATGTTATTCCTATCAGGTTGGACTTAGGTTGGAAAAGACCTCTGAGATCACTGAGTCCAAAGTACAGTAATGCTGGGTCTTTTTTGCTTGGGCATTGTGTGTGTGTCACAAAATATATGTTCTCATAAGACTATTTTCTAAAAAGACAAAAACAGTGTAAGAGGTGAACGAATCATCATACTTATTATATTAAAAATACAACTCTTGGACACATTTAACTGCTTACCAGTCACATCAAGTTAAATCATGTTAGGCACTGATCTCAGGTCTCTGCTCTTTGTTAGGCTTAATATGTTAGCAAGCCTTCCTTTCCCTTACTGCTCCCTGGATTTTGATGGAGGGTGAAACCAACCAGTTGCTGAGAAGCAGAGTCCAGAGCTGCTCTGAAGAGCCCTGCACTTAAGGCCCTTCCTAATGCTGTGTTGTAAACAAACCTCAACACCAAGGAATCATTAGCAAATTTAGCTCTCTGGGTCTCAACAACTTTGGTGTCGCCCATGTTTGACATCTGGCTGACCAGTATGCGTGTCATGACCAATTGCTTTTCCAAGACAAAATGGGAAGTTATTTCAAACTGGCCTATGCTTTTGGTCAGGCATCAAGCTCCCTTTCCATCTCTGCTTGATACGAATACTCACTTCACATACATAAAAAACTGAGACATCAATGACTTCCATGAGATCTGCATATCTCAACATATGGCTTAGAAGAAGGGCTTGTGTTCTCTCCAGGGTGCGTATCCATGCTTGGCTCTTTTGGTTTGAAAGACCTTGCAGTTCTTGAATTGGTCAAATTGTGCCAGAAGAAGGGGCTGTAGGACTCTGATGTGGAGCGGGAAATACCCTCCAGTGTTTCAGGGACGGTGACTTTAGAGAGTTAAACAGACATTCTGCACCTTTCACAGAGCCACAAACCCCCAGTGAAACTCTCACTTATGGAAAAGGAGAGGGCTGTAAATAAGCCCTTTGCAAGCTGGGGATTGTGACTTTATTGTTGTGGTCAGGAGCTTAACAAAAATGTGGTCGCTTTTATTAATCTATAGTGTGACACAGAATTAAAGCACCATCATGCAGCACAAGTTTAATCCAGGAGGTTTTGGGGTCTGCTGTCTTGGGTAACCCTCTGAAATTTTGAAACTGTCTCTGTGAATCTGCATCACATTTACAAAATGACCGAAGGTGCACAGGCATTTGGCACATGCTGATTTTGAGGGGAAAGAGGATTGTTCTGAAAAAACCAGAAGAGAAAACCTTACAGCAACTTTGGGAACAATCACCTGTCATCTTAGAACAGGGCACATAATAGGCAATCTGCGTCAAGGCCTCTGTCACTTCCCCTGAATTTAAATTCAAAGGTAAAATATAACAATGTTATTTCTTTTTGCTGCATAAAGACTTCTTTCTACTCATAACAAAAATAAGAAAAGATGGTTATTACATGCATCACTTTGGCAATTTTAATCTACTTTCCAGTTTCCTTCCATATCTACAGAGCTATTGTATGTCCAGTGGTTTCAATGTATATACCACTGAACATAAAGAAAGAAACATACATCATGCCAAAATAATTTAGTTTTTTATTACAACTTTTTCCTTCCAATTTTCTACTTATAATGAGTGCATAAAAGACCCCTTTTCACCCTATTGTTTTTAGCCTAAAAGCCACTTTATTCTTAATAAAAGGAATAATAAGTGCCAGTTGTAAAATACTCTGTCAATCACTCCAGCACTTACAATTGTGTAACACCTTTCTTTAGGACCTCTTAGAGTGCTTTAGAAAAGATAAAAACAAATAAAATAAAATTAAAATTACATTTAAATTCAGAATTAAACTATCAGTTTTAGATTACTTGAATTTTGTTACTAAAGGTTGAAAAGAGACAATGTGCCTCTGAACACCTTGCAAGTAGCTGAAAGCTGCAGTAGCCTTGTCCATGCTGATCTTTGAATGAGTTATTTCACAAGACCCTAATTAAAAGCAGCCTGAATTCTAACAGAAAACATCTTCTTTTGCCTTGGTTCCCCATAGCTGATATTCTTCATCTCACATTATTTCCATTTTCCTGTTTTTTTACTGCATATTGTTTCCTCTCTGTGCACTGGTGGTGGTGGTGAAATTATTTCTAAAGATAAAAAGGTAAAATTTGGATTGCTCTATAAATACCATATTCAGGTTAATTGGAAAGGGTGAGGAATGAGAAGGGATGAAAGCTCAGTATGCTGGGACCATTACATAGCTTGTTTACCATGGGTATTTAATTTAGGTTCTGGGATGAATGTAGTTTACAAACTAATGGAAACAAAAAATTAGTCAGGATAGACGTTATCCAGTGATCAAAAATGCTGGCTCCCTTTACAGCCACTAGTTAAACATGTTTGAGACACTTATATTAGATACCTATAGGAAGTGTTTCCATGTTTTTTTAAAAAGAGTCAGTGCTGCTGTGGGTCCTCAGAAAGACATGTCAATGGTTTGTCATTTAGTTACTCTTTTTTACTGTTATTTTTGGGAGCAGAGGTCTCATTACGAGGAGATCATAATCCATGGGTTTATGAAACTACTTTCTAAAGGTAACAAGAAGGTGACAAAACTACTGTGCCTTTTTTTTTAAGTTTTGTTTTTACTAGCAGACAAATCAGCTCCTCGAGGTATGCTGCTTTCTTCTCCAAGGGCCCCTTCAGATTATAAAGAAATTACAATTAATTTAACTGTAAGAAACCTGATAAAACCAATTATATCAATTTTCTTTCTTATGCCTTAAAGTTCAGCAAGCATAAAGGGAATTTTTCAGTGCTCTTTCAATGAAACACATAAAATACTGATGAAGGCTATTAAAACTCCTGCACTGTTGGAACAGAAGGAAACCACCTAGTCAAATCCCATGAGTGAGGCCATGCAATGCCTACTGCATGGTTGATCATCTCCAGTAACTGTAAATAAATAGGGAGATGCTGGTAAGAGCTGACAGTATTTTGAGGAGGAGTAAAGGCAAGCTGATCCCAACCTACAACCAACAAAAAAANAAAGAGAGACAAAGAGTAGAGTCCTGCTAACTTGGATCTCAGGGCATCTGAGATGTCCTAGGACTCCCTGTCTGACCTCCCCTCTTCAAAAGGGCATAGGTCTTCCCTAGGTCCTATGGAGAATTTGCCAACCCCATAAACAGATCTCAAAGCACCTCAGAAAGCAGCTGATCCCTATATTTAGGTAATGGAATGGTGTTATTATCTCATGGCAGTTTCCACCTGTAGATACCTAATTAAAAAGTTCTGCTTTGGTATCTTGGTGCCACCTTGGGAGCTTAATTCAGCTGCATAAACAGAGATGACTAATGCCGTTTGGGGATCCTTTGGGTGTCTGAGGCATCCAGAGAGGGCTGGCATATGTGACATGGTGGATCTACGCGCTTCTTTGAGCTAGCTGAAGGAGTCTAGGCATGTTATCTTAGACATTTTCAGATGACACTTAGAGGCCTACATTTCACCAACTGAAAAAATTCCTGTATCTCTGTTGATTATGACAGCAACCTAGAAAAATAACCTCCAAGCTGAAGGTACTGCCTTCTGATTCATGTGCCCTAATCTCAAACAAAAAAAAAAAAAAAAAAAAAAAATTTACNAAAAAAAAAAGATTTTAGGAAAGACACAGTATCAAGGGAAGAGGGCAGTGTGCTGAATGTGTCCACGCACACCCTTCCGAGCACCAGAATGCGACCCCCTTGTGTTGCTTGTAGAGCCTCATTCCATAGCTTCCCCTCTCCTCAGCTGTGCAATCCTGTTTCCACGTCACAACCTCTTTTATGCCAGCACAACCAGCTCTGGGGCTCTGTAGTCAATCAGAAAGGGAACTGATGCCATTCTGGTGGGTCATTTTCCAGGTCTCTGACTGTGTTCACCATGCAGCTGTACAAACAGTGGTGCCAGCGCAGGGAAGGGGAGGAGAGAGTAAATGAGTGGTGGATTGCACGAACCAAGCCTAAGTAGGCTGTAGCACCCCTGCCCGTATGTGTGTAACCACAGCCTTGGTGGCTCTCTCATCACACCCCTACTCTGAATGATTTCCTTTCGAAACCTTCCTTTTCCCTGTTTCCCTCTGGAGTCAGATTAGTCACCTGACACCTGTATTTGTTTCCCTTATTTCTGCTTCTATTTTTTCTCATGGTCAGCGTCTGAGCTGTATTATCGCTTTGGCAGCAACAAAAAATCCTCGTTGGACTTCCTCCAAAGAAAGAGACAGTTGTTGCTTTCGGTTTGGTGCATGTTGGGGTTTGCACTTGTTGCTCTTTACCATCTTTCTTTCAGACAGTTGATGCTTAAGATCACTGTTGCATGGGAAATGAACACAATCCCCATTGCAAGATTCCAGCATAGAGATGAAATCAACAACTGTCTTCCATGAAAATGGGCTCATTGTGTCATCCGTTCATTTTCGTTATTTTCTTTGGCTTTAAAAGAGACTCATTGTGTATATAGACATAGTCAGTCTGTATGAATATGCAAATCAATTTATTGCTTATTGCAGTGAAGCTCTTGAAAAACCTATCCAGGACTCTCAGAGCAGGAGTCAATGAGATTTAAACAATGCCTAAAAGAAAGCATCCGCTTAATTCTTTTGTAAACAGGTCATTATTGAAAAACACCAACACTCACTGTTTATACAGCACTAGTGCATCAAAATTTTAATTCTTTCAGGTCTTTCCTATACAAAATGTGATATCAAAACTTGACTCCAAACTTTATGAACTATAGTAGATTACAAGGAAAACAATTCCCACAGAAATATTGCCTGTTTTTAAAATGAGGCAGTTAAATCCTCAGGAAACTCTATAACCAGAAAAGGTTCAAAAAATCCACTCTTCAAGAATAGATTTTTAAGATAACAACATTCCTCTAAATTAATGTTTGTTATTTCAAAAATACTTCAGAGCTGTCAGTGTACACGTCTTTAAAGTATTTAGTATGCAAGCTATAAGTCTGCTAATGGTTAAATAGTAAATGTCTTTATTTACAGCAATCTTCAGATTTGACTCTGTAGGAAACAAAAAAGTTAAAAGCTGATGAGGAAAGTCATCCAGTGGAGAAGAAAAGTTATATATGGTATGGATATTAAAACCCTCAAACTCAAACCCTAGGATACTTATTACAACAAAGAATCAGCTTTAAAGATGCATCACCACTGATTTTAACACAGAGAAGTTAAAGATTATTTTCTTTAAAATACTATATCATATTTGCAATTCTATACAACTTCACAGTACTAAGTAAAATTTTTAAAACTTAAAACATGCCATTTTTATTAATGTTCCATTTTAAAGCCACCAAATATTTTGATGTCAATTACTAAAACAAGGTTTAACACTGCCAAAAAGCATTACTTCTAGAAACAGTCCTCAGTGTTTTCATCTGCAAATCATTACAGTTTATAAAACAATTTTAACTTGGAATACGTAAGTCTCTATACAAAAGTTTCCATATGTTAAAAATTTTATTTGTGTGTTTGATTTTAAATTGCTTTGAAAAAACAGACAGTTGAGGTTTATAGAAAGGAATCTTTCTTTAGGAAATAAATGTCTCAAAAGTACAGGGCACCAGCAGTAAAAACATTCTTACCACAAATCAGAAACACATTGAGAACTATTTGTCGAGTACACCTTCTGAAACCAGAATTTGTTTCTATTTGCTGGAAAATTGAAAAATCTGTTGTATCTTGGCATGCTTGTTTGGCCGCATCCCAGGCTGTTGATGCAGTAGTGGCATTATTGTGCAGTAAGGCTTTCAGGACTTATAAAGCTTTCAAGTTTCTCTTCCATTTAATTTCTAAAACACAATGTATCTGCCAAAGATGTGCACCGAACCAGCTGACACTGTTGTTTGTTGAAGTGAAAAGCAAAAGTGTGTGTTCTATTATATTTTATTTTTAATAAAATGTGAGGTATTTTTAAGAAATGAAGACAATTAATTAGTGTCCTAGCTTCTGCATGGCACCTAGCCAGAAGCCACAAAGCAGACAGCTGAAGTTTAGAGATTGTTTTTGCAAGGCTAATTTAAGGTGAACTTAGATGGATTCAAGATTTATAAGCACTACAAAGCCTTGACTGGAGCAAAGTTCAACTAAGTAATCCACAGCTTACTCTGCAGACAAAGTGCTGCAGCTGAAACTTCCCTATGATTTAGTCTACAGTCAATGAGAATTTTCAAAACAGGCGGAAGGAGTGAGTTTCACTGTTTCACTTCAAAGGTCTCCTAATAACTGAGAGGATTAAACTCTTTTAACCAGTTAAGAAGGTTAGATGATTTTGAGTGAGTAGCTTTACATCCATCAATAATTCTAAGTTGAAAATTTAAAGATATCGTATGCATATACGTCCCTTAACTCCTTCAGGGTTGCAGTGCAACAATGCACCTGTTTTGTAACCCATCCAAACTGCTAAATACATGACAGCTGTTTTTAAATTGCTCTACTGAAGTGAAGTTATTGGTAAGAAGATTAATTAAAATGCTTTACTGAAACATTTAGTAAAATTAAGATACTTCAAACTGCTTCTAAGAGACTCCCTTCTTTCCCTGCTAAATAAATATATAATGCCCATTTAAAATCATTCTAATGTGAGCTGTGCAGGCTTTGATGTTAGTACCTTTTACCTCTAGCATGCTAATGCCATATGTATATTTTATCAAATTAGAAAGAAGTTTCAAATGCTCAGTTCCAGTGACAAAGGTACTGCTGAAGTGAAAAAGCTGAGGATTGTCAAACTGAAATGAAAAACGTACATGCAGGAAATGGCTATAAATTTCTTCTTTTTACAGGGGTAGACAGGAAATTATACAAGATAATAGTAAAAGAACTATCCTTTATCATATCAAGTGGTTCTTCTTAAGTTCTTTTTGCTCACGTTTACCATTATTAGTGCAGTCAGAGAGCCCCGTTAATAAAGAATTACTTCTGCATTATATGAATGTACCTCAAATCTTCTGCAAAGACATCAGGGTAACGCATGTGCTGTGAATTCTCAGAGAATGGGTGACAATTCATTGTGAGTTTTACACAGCCTATATTAGCACTAGTCCACAGAACTACGCCTAAATAATTTTTAAAAAACTCTAAAAAGACAGAGAAGTAATAAAGAAGTGAAGAAAAGGCCACATAGGATTAAATCCACTGTATCCAAAGTCCCCTTAGTATTATTATTAACAATAAAAACAACTGTCATTGTATCAATGTAATGCCTAGGAGTTAAAATACTTTTTGAATAAAATGTCAGAGACAATTGGGAAAGGTAATTATAATTCTGATTGATAGAAGGACCACCCGTATCTTCTATCTACCCAGCAAGGTATAATACAAATGGACTTAATTTCTCAAATGGAAAGTTGAAAGAGTGGGAAATGAGTCAAATCTGTTATGATGACTTTTAGAAATGACTGAAAACAGGAAACATTTTCTCTTAGAATGTCTTAGACAGCCACATCTTGCTTCAGCAGCATCATCAGCCTTCTTTATAATCTCACGTACATGAAATACAGAAAAATACATCTGAAAAATGAGAACTATGCTTTAAAATACCAGAATATAAGAAATATCTGATGGAATATATCATCAGCTTTCCTTTCTTAGCCATCAAAAAGATGGAAAATGTTGATTTTTTATTTGCTTTGTACATATAAGCTTTCAGGGTACTGACTATCTTATTGACGTGTGTTAGTGAAAAGCTAATAGATATTTGACTGAGATCTATGATCACATAGTAATTCAAATAAAACTTTGAAAGAACATAATGTCATTAGAAATTCCTCTTTGCATTTCTTTAAGCGCTCAAAGCTACCCTTTAGCTTCTATACAAATTACGTGCAGGGAAGCTGAAAAAGTTTTCATGTCCCTGATTAAAAAGAGTGTGCACTGCTCCAGAAATGTGATCAGAGATACATATTTGTGACAGCTTTGATAGCAATTGCATACAAGGTGTTTCCAAGTATTTCTTTTTAAATGTCTTGTAATTAGACTTAGTGAAGTCATGCTCTGTTTTATTTGTTCCTTTGCTTGCTCTGTGAACCTTGCATTTTTAACTTCTCTGTGTCCCTGCCTAAGTGCTATGGTACTTTCGTGGATTTCGCCCTTAATTTTTCATTGCTCCCAAGTTTTCCATAATTTACTGAAGCAGTGTTGAAATAAATACATTGAAGATTGAGAGACACAATGGCCTGTAGCCTAAGTTTTTTGGGTAGACAGTAGCCCCGGCAGATTTCCATTGAACTGATAGGAGATATGATTCAGTGAGATTAGGGAGAGTTTTACCTGGTCTGATGTTTTACAGGAGTGATATCTTATCATCTTGAAGTATGTCTGTTGTGCATTGATGCTTAGAGTATGTTTCCCAGGTCTGCCTTTTGGGGGATACATTTCACCCTGGAGAGGTTACTCATATTTCAAATGTTTTGATAATTAAATGTGTCTCCAGAACCTTCAGAAAGGATTTGAGATTTCATTTTCCTTAATGATATACACAAAAATTAACTGACCTGCTAGATGTGTAAATGGGATGTGTGGAGGAAACAACAAAGAAGACAAAATTGGCAGGGTAAACAAATCTGAAGGTGGTGTCAATATACATACCCTAGTGCATCATAAGTACCACTGGATGAGTTTGTTTAATTTTATTATTATTTTCCATATGGCTATATATGTGGGTTTCGGTTTGACTGGGACAAAAACAATACTTCTTTGAGAAATGACCTACAAAGCCTGGGTCAGTTGTTGGTCCAGCTGCAAGACCTCTTCTGCACGGAAGGCACAATGTGATGTGGATCCTCAAGGGTGCACTTCAATTACTCACAGAGAGGGGAGTTTTAGGCTGGGTGAATGGGACTCCCTGTGAGCAGCACTACACATTTTGCTCATCAAAAGAGTGGATGATCTGAGATTTCTCAGGCATTCTAAAATGTTACCTTTTTTATCAGTAGGTGGTTCAGCCAGCTTGATAGTGTGGCTGCTTCACAAACCAATGCCTGACCACATCTCACAAGTGCTGGGGTTTTGTGTTACTAACACAGTCCTGCACAGCACCAAGTAAGACAGCCAGTGGGAACTGGCAATGCTGGGCATTTCATGAGGCATGCTCAGCACCTTCCAGTACTGAGCTCTAAATAATGGTCTGGAATTAAAGCAGCACATTAAATTTCACAGTTGTCTTCATGGTCAGGTAGGGGGAAAGGTCACAATATTTCCTACAATGGCTTGAGACTAGCAAAGCTCCATCTACATGTATGAAAAGCAGCAAAATATAGTTTAAGAAATGTACTTTAAAAATTGATCCAAGGGCTGCAAAAGCACTCGAAAGTCTTTTAATATGAATTCTTTTGCAAAAGTGCTTTATAAAACATAGATAGCTAAGAAAAGACTGTATATAATAATTTATCTATGGCATGTTAATCTGAAATGAGAAAGTTTGTAATCTTTTTAATGCTAATGAAACAGACAGTCTTAATCTATGTGAGATGAATATTTCAATCCTCTCACAAGGAATTGAGATTACACAGTGGTATCTAGTCAGTGATAATTTCAATGCTCTAAATAATGTTCTTTCCATATGAAATACTGGATTTATATTTAGAATGAGTAAATAGGCAAATAATCAATTACAAGCATACAGTACTTATATTTTGCTAGTATTAATTTATATTTGAAATTTTCTGACAAAACAATCACAGGATTTTTTTTTTCAGGGTATTAGAATTATTTTCCAGATAATTTCCAGATGAAAATCTACAGTCCTTATGTAGGAAAAATTCTCAACGAAACTAAAAAGTATGTTTTAAAGAAAGATGTTACCAGGGTTTTAAATATAACTATATACATCTAAGCCCTTAAATCACCTCAGTCCTTCTAGGGATGGGTAGTACGCTGTTAGATGGACTTATTCTGGAGCAAGTTGTGCTTACATATGATCCAGTGGCTGACTGGAATCCGGTCTGGACTGAGATATGGAGGAATTTTGCCCAATGTTATTTATGACAGTACAATCCTGACCAGCCACACATGTACTCATTTCAAGCTGCTGTCTGCACTGTTGAAATGCAGTGTAGTATTTTGAGCTCTTAAGCACTTTCCCAAATTTAATACCAGATATTAGTCTGACTGAAACGGATGGGGAATGAAAAAAAGTATCAAGTTACCCCTTTTAAAAAAACAGATCTCAATTCCTTCTACAATGTTCACCAACTTCTTTAACATTGAAGAACAAAAAGGAAAAAAAGCTTTAATAAGGGGCTATAAGCTTTTTCCACACCAAATAGAATTCTTGAGAACTATACAATATGTTTGAAAACCTTAGATATGTTATAAATGTTTTCCCCACTAGCTTTTATCTCTTTCAACTGTCTCAAGCAATGTGGTTGCATTACATTTGGTGAGACTAGGGGCTTTACTGATGCTTGGGACAGATGAGTATTTCATACCTCTACAAATGATCCACAAAAATTTAAGGCAGAAAGAAAACCTGCTGCTGCCATTCAGCAAGAAGTCTATTATGAATCCCTAGGTGGCATGGAAAGCATTTAGACTCATTTCATTCACATGTCAGGTAAAGACTTTCATTTAGAAGTGAGATGAATGCTGAATAATGGATCTTTTGAATAATGTAATTAAGAATTCATTAAAGCAGCCCTTAAAATAAAATCTCAAAAATGCAATGCATGTATATTTCCCCCCTCTAATGTACTAGAGGATCAAATGAATGAATGGAACATAATATAATACTGATGTTTACAAAATTTGTGCATTTAAATTAGATGAACTCTCAATATAATACAATATAAAATTTTTAATGGTTTCTGAGTAGGAACAATTAGGATTCTTGAAAGAGATTAGTGTGCTTGTTAGAAGGAAAATTAACATATCCACTCTAGTGCTAATCTCTCTAAGTCTGGCTTTTGCAACACATGTTTACTTGAAAAATCTTGACTCCGCTGAAGTCTTTGGAAATTCTCACATGGATAATTTTGTTTCCTTCAACACTTATACAACTGTTTTGAGCAAGCAAGGAAAATAAAATTTGATATGGATTTGTGCGCCACCCCCGATTTCCAGCAAAGCAGCTCTCGCCTGTGAAATGTCCACCAAGATGTTCTTTACATCCCACCCAGTCATTGAGAAGATTTTGCCTTAATTGCACACCAAACAGGAAAATGCAGAATGTGCTCACAAGCTGGAATTAAAACAGACACTGAGTTATACACCCAGCATTTATCTAGGGTGAAGTTTAACTAGAGAAAAAAAATTCATCTGAATGCTTTGGAAGCATATTTCCAGTTTTTGTCAGTGGGAAATCTGGGATGAGAATTGCAGAGGACAGGACCATCCCTATCAAAATTAGACTCCTTTGTACCTCATCCTTTGTTCAGTCCAAGAGCAGGAAAATATCCAACATCAGGAGTTTGAAGCGAAGCCTTGGTTCATTCTTTTTTTTTTTTTATGCTCAGCTTGAATTTGAAGGTGAACTATTAGAGGGTAAAGACTTGATCCAATTTGCACACATGGATATGTTCAGAGGGACAGGACTGGTTTCATGGGCCTTGACCTCTGGCATTCAAGAATAGGAGTGTCAAGGAAAAGATAAATTTTTAAGTATATAATGATGACAGAAGCCCTTGATTATGCATAAGTGACTAAAATCAGGCTGTAAGTTAAATGTCTGACTAAGAATCTAAGCACACAAGACATTTATGTCAGTGTTGAATGGCTTAGACTTCATTCCTAAACAGCCAGAGTTAGTTAAGATTAATTTAATTTAGATTTTTCTTCAAACAAGAGAAAAAAAGTTGATGAGAGGATAAAAAAGTTGTTATGTTGACAGGAACAGTAGTACCCCAAGATAAAATGTGGAAAGATAACTGCCTTGACTACATTTAGACTTACTGATGTAAATGTCCTTCCTGGTACTCAAGCCACTTTCTAATTTTTTGAAGAAAATTTAGTTTATAGAAAGCAGGCCCAAATAGAGCCAGAAGGACTGTTCATTGTTATGGATACTTGGCAAAACCTTAGAGGTCCTCAACAATTCAGAGACTATTGACTTGCATTTTTAAAACTGACAAGTGTTTTCAACCTTTTCTCAGGCCCAATTTTGAAATTCTGTCTCTACTGTATCCCAATAAAAATATAATCATAGTTCTGCAGGCTTCAGATGGTGGATGTGATAACATCCTCGCTCCTTTTTCTCTTTACAGAAACGTATTCAGAGATGTGGGGGACAAGTCCCTCCTGTTATCTGTACTTGTAGAGATGCTGAATGAAGAACCCAGCACTTCTGGATACATCATCAATCACTTCTAGCAGCCTCTGGCTATACTGCCTATCAAGTTTCTCAGACCTGAGAAGTCCTTGTATAGGTAGATCACACTGACAACAGTAATCAACAGTCAGATGCTTGTTTTTAAAGAACCAAACATGGCAAACAGAGATTTTATCACACTTGTTGATGGGGGGGAAAAAAAAAAAAGAAAAAAAAAAGAGAGGTTTCAAGCACACAAAACTCTTCCTGGGCCTTCAGGAAAAAGTCCCAGAAAATCAAACCAACATAAGGTGACATTATTACTAGACTGCTTTACCCTATGTGTCAATACATGGCTTCCTGAATATTTTCAAAAGGCTCACTCAGTTTTTACAAGAAAGATGGTTTTCACTTCCACAAGATGCAGAGTCGGGGAAGTTCTAAGCTGGCATACTTGTGTGTGAATCTCTTGAACCTTATTTTCCTCCATACCTTTAAGTTTCTGGCATGTATCAGTTGACTGTGTTTATCATTGATCCCCAAATTTAAAGTAACCTATTTTATCCACATTGCAAGAGACCAGGAGTGCTCATGAAAATGACAATTATAACTCAGAAGATACGTAGAAATTTCCAGCAGTCACTTTTAAATCATTTCAACTCTGTAGTTTTCAGTTATGAGCCCATATTCAGCTTTTCTGCCTGCACAGTCAGCCACTGAACTCTATGCCCCTGCTGCTTTCTGAGCTGAGCATGCAAGCACACTGCAATGCTAAATTCACTGCTTTTCATAAAGCACCTTACAAAGTTATTCTGAGAGAAGATACTACAGAAGCAGAAGGTGTTCCCACTGCAATGTCACTTTTGGTGGGCAGAACAATTGTGTGCTGAGAAATGTAAGGGGAGGAGCAGAAGGAAAGTAGCCAGCTGTCAACAACACAACCACTTCCAAATTGCTCTTGCAAGTAAGACAAAGCAGATAATTTCTTTAAATCATTCATCTCACAGAGAAGTCTCTGTCATTGTCTTGTAAGAAGGTTATTACACTGCTACATGAGAACCTACAGAGCCTTCAGCTCAGACCACATGGGCCTAATGGATGATTCTGCCCTGAAGGGGATAGTCCATCGTTTCATTAGGAACTTCGAAAAAAAGGCCATATTCGATGACAGTCCCCCAATGTCACTTGTAGTTAATCAATTGCCATATGTGCCAATCAGGCTAGGTAGAGCTACAGGCAACTCTTTTTATTTGTGTCTAAGAGACTGGGAATAGCCTATGCAGCTGGGAAGCCAAGCAGACCAAAGGATTTTCCGCAAGCCAGCAGTCAAGGAAGCAATTTATTGAGGGAGAAACCCCAGAGCAAGAAATTTAAAAAAAAATAAAATAAGGCAGTGATATGTTTTACATTACAGAATTTCTCTTGGTATGGGTATCAGCTTCTGAATATTTCAGCAACATTGCATCTCATCTCTCATCTACATATCCATTGAGGAGCATTCAGCAGAAATTGCCCTTTGTTCTGAAGTACAGAATTGAACTGACTTGCAGCTCACTGCCTTACTTGGGCCATGAAAACTGAATACACTTTGTGATGATTTTAGAATGGTCTAATCTTTACTCTTGTCAAACAAAATTGCAGGGTTATCCTATGAAACTTTCTCAAATGTCCAGATTAATCACACATGACAATCTTTTATTCTGCCCAACAGGGACTATCTGTTTTGTGTATTTTTTTTGGGTAAAGAGATTATTTAGTAATTGCATTCTTTGATTTGTGATACTGTTTTGAATTACACATCATCTTATCCTAATCACCAAAAATAAGATATGGTGCTGTCTCCTCCAGAGGCATCCACTTTTGCCTTCCTCTTGTGCGTGTATATCTATATACATAGCTATGTTTACATATACATTCTAAAGGACTGTATTCTTGCCTGTTTACTCATCTAGGGAATAAGAAGCATGCAACATATTTGATACTGCCTTGATGTTGTGATACAGCACGAGGTGGAGCTCAGTGCTCTTATCAAGTGAGGCACTTCTAACAGTTCATGTCAGTGGTCATATCAACCTACTGTCAGCTGAAAAATATAAGGTAAGTGCTGCTTTCATTTCAAACTCATCTTGCTTTAGAAATATGGATGACAGTTCCCAACATTAAACCGACAGAGTTCTACGTAGACAACAAATTCTTCATACACTGAGGACTGAATCATTAACTTTTAGGTTTATGGTGCTTTGAGCTTGCTAGATGCCAAGTGCCCACCAGGGCTGCTCTATCACTCCCCTCCTAAGCTGGACAGTGGAGGGAAAATATAACAAAAGATTCATGAATTGAGATAAGGACAGCAAGAAGTCACTCACTGATTACAATTAGGGACAAAACCAGAAAGCAAAGGCTCAGCTTGGGGAAGCTACTTGAATTTATTACCAATCAAAATCAGAGTGGGACAACGAGAAATAAAAAAAAAACCCTTAAATACCTTCTTCCCACCAATCCCTCCTTCCTAGGCTTAGTTTGAGCCCCTATTCTCTACCTGCTCCTCCTCCTCCCCAGGAGCCGAGGGAGATGGGGAGTGGGGGTTATGATGAGCTCATCACATATTTTTTCTGCTGCTGTTTTCTTCTCAGGGAAAGGAGTCCTTCCCTTGCTCCATCATGGGATCTCTCTTTTTCCACAGGGTGCAGTCCTTTAGGAACAGGGTGCTCCAGTGTGGATCCCTCATGGGGTCACAAGTTCTGACAGCAAAACAGATCCATGTGGGCTCCTCTCTCCATGGAACCACACGTCTTTCCAGGAGCCAGGTCCAGTGCGGGCTTCCCACAGGATGCAGGTGAATGTCTGCTCCCTCATGGACCTCCATGGGCTGCAGGGGGATAGCCTCCCTTGCCACAGCCTTCCTCATGGGCTACAAGGAAATATCTGCTCCAGCGCCTTAGCACCTCTTCTCCCTTTTTCTTCATCATCCTTGGTGCCGGCAGGGTTGCTCCTCTTGAATATCCTCACTCATCTCTTCTCTGGCTGCAGATGCTTCTTTGCAAAAATTTTTTTCCCTTTCCTAAATGTGTTATCCCAGAGATGCTTCCATCATCGCTGATGGGCTCAGCCTAGGCCAATGACAGGTCCATCTTGGAGCCGGGAGGCACTGGCTCTGTCGGACACTCTTATGGAAGCCACTCCTGTAACCTCTTCCACCACAAAACCTCGCTGCACAATGCCAATACAAAAGTATACTCTATAATACAGTTATTAAACAAAAGTTAAAATAATGGTGGGAACAGTTCCCTATGCTTCTAAAGATCATTTTAATTCCTCAGTAGCACAGATTCTTCCTTCACAACTATAGGATATGTTAAGAGACAGGAGACTGTCTGGCCTGGACAAGTCACAGTTTATACACCTCTGAAAAGAGACTTAGGTCTTATTTGTATATTACATATTATGGAATTAGTTACTGCATATATACCATGCATGTCTGTTAGATTTCTTTGTCTTCTTTATTTAAATATATGTTATGATGCACCAAAACAAAGCAACCTATACCCATCTTTAAATTGTTTGCTCTGTGCAATAGAAAAGGCTACTTTAACCTTTAAACAGTTTATAAATCACTGAAAATTGTGAGTCATCAAGCGCTGAGCTCTATTTCATCTGCATAGATAGTGGCATTTAGAAATATTCAGATGAACATATCACTTCGGTATGACTGCTCTTTAACCATGTGAATAGTCCCATCCAGGGGAACAAACTATTCCAATGTTAATTGTCTTTGTAAACGCTACTAGTTCATTGTGACAAAGAGTCATGAATCACAATAGAGACTGTGGAACTTTTTCTGGATAGTTGATGCTTCCCTAAAATTATCTTAGCTACATTTAAGGCCACTTTCGTCTCATTCAGACAATATACTTTTAATATAGGGAGTGTGGTCTATCCCAACAAGCTCCTTAAAGAACAAATGAAGAAATACTTAAGTATTTGCTGTAGGTGATGAGGATAGCCAAGGAAACAAAATGATTATTCCTAGACAAGGGGCTAAAAACCTTAACAATCTTACGAAACATTGTTTTCACCTGATTTTTTTCCCCTGTAACCTCGTTTTCTACCCCTTCTTCATTTCTCAGTTGTTGAAAGGAAAATACAAAAGAAACGTTCATATAGATAACCAGTAGGATGCCAGAAAGGGCCTTTTTCAGTCAGAAATGATGTGTTGCCCTCTGGATAATCAATTGTCCCTGCAACACTTTAGGATTTTTCATGCACTGAGATGCAAACTGAGCAATTTCTTTTTTTTTCCCCCTATATAGTTTGTTAATACTGGAAAGGCAATTGGACAGTGGGGCCTCCTCATTCTTGGCACTATTTCAAAAGCAACTTGAAATGCCCTGACAGCAGTTCTTCTCACAAAGTAACGTGAAGGTTGTGACACGGACCAACAAAAGGCTGACACACTGTCGTTATCTCACCCTGTTGTGCTTAGGTAATGGTGGAGCCTCAGATCTGTGTGTGATGTTAGCATTATATGTTCTTCAATAACAGGCCACTAGAGGATGAATTGAATGTAGAACATCGTCTTTAGCTTTGAATTTCTAAGTTTAGACTAGATTTTTCTTTGATATTAAAGACTGACTCTGCATTAATTATAAAAAGTCATTGATAATAAGCAGTTCCATTCCTCAGAGATGGTTAGTATTTAAGCATAATATTTTCAAAATGAGTATATTCTGCAAAAACGCGGCAATAAAGTCACTGAAATGTTCTTCTACACAGTTATCTTGATGAATTAAAAACTCTGGCCATAAGCTGACATCCACAGATTTCCCATCTGTCCAGCAGTGTTCAAAACTGGAATTTTGTTCTAAATACATTTCTGGTTTTAACTAACCAAAACCCCACAATAGATTGTTTCCCTTATAAATTTCAAGGGACTGTTTACCCAGATTTTAGATTTTAGGGCTGAGTTTTACCATGGCCAAGGTAAAACAATAAAAATAATTAGATGGAGTACAGCATAACTAATGCACTCATATTTTTGAAAAATTGGCTAATACCAATCAATGTGTAAATCACTCTTGTCTGTTAATCCTTGGCAATTTCCAGCGTCTGTAAAAAAAGAACTCGCATATTTCTCTGTAAAGCCAAAAAAAACCCCTAGCTCCTCAAAGATAACAAATTCAGTATTTTTACATTCTCCAGTTACTTGAAATCAAAGTATTAACTGTGCTTCTCTTACAATCACTACGTCAGGTGCTAAGGTTCTAGGGGTTTTTTTGGCCAAAATCTTTAATTGTTATTATTATATGTAATTATATAAACATACTTAACATATGAAAACATATGCATTGAAAACATACACAGTTTTTCAAGCTTTTAGCTGAACTGGTTGCTTTGAGACTAGGATCACATGCAGACATAAATTTTCTGGATTGTGTAATGATAGACATAGAAGATAGAATAGACAAAGATAAATATAGAACACCAATGTGTTATTTTTCAATAAGGGGATGGATGCTATTCATTTCACTGCCTGGTCTTAGGTGATTTAATAGTCATTTGAGGTCATCTGTGTGGAAAGAGCTCAGATCTTTCAGGATCACTTTAGTGGAACCTTTCTTTCTTCTCGTGTTAACATTACGTTATGTGAATGAGGTATAAGCTTTAATTCCAGGAGTAGCTACTCATTGTTCAGAAAATCTGCAGGCAGAACAAGTAAAATTTGCTTTGTGAGCTCTCTGTGGGAACCAAGTGACAAGCCCTGTCTTCTCCACAAGAGAAAATAGCTGGCATGGTATTATCCAGCTCCTAAGACAACATTTTTGACCCTTTCCTTTTATCTCTTTACCCCTTCCTCAGAAGTCTTGCCCAATCCATAGCAAGCATCTTTCATCTTTGACTCTTGATCCTAAAGCAATTGAGAATAAGTGCTGTTAAAAAGCATATTACAGAGTATCCTGTAGGATTTGGTCCTTTAAGATAGGGTCATCCTGGGGAAGATGAGGGAGTTTTCCTTTTCTCGGGGAAAGAGGAAGGTAGGTTGGAATGTGACAAATACTGGCATCTGCATCTGTACAAGTCCTCTTTGTCTTCCTTTATAGTTACTGGAGAGAAACTGACACTTCTGGGGTGAAATTAATATCAACCTTGGGTAGAGGTCTCTAGTAAATGAAATTAATCCTCCCCTTCCACTGTTCCCTGGGACAAGTTCAGGTTAATTCAGATCCCACCTGGTGGACAACTTCCACCCTTAAAGTTATATAGTCTGTTCTAAAATCACTGATATTAATTAGGGACTTCTGAAGTAACCAGAGAAGCAACTTTGTAAGAATTGTTATTTTTCATGCAAATAAACTTGAAGTCTTATAAATAGAACCCTTTCACAGTACCAGTATTCAAAAACAGTTACTCACATAACTTGGCCCCCTCAGATAACTAAGAGAGAATCAGGCATGAATGTGGTGGCTAATCCAGAGGACTAGGGTTATTAAGGGATATGAAGCATTGCACAGAGGTTTGGGGAAATGGACTGGTTGGGAAAAAAAAGGAAAAATAGAGTGGTCTCCATCATATTTATTGTTGCTTATAATCATCTCTGCTGAAGCACCAAGTGTTGCTTGTTTGTTTTAGAAATAACCCCTAGTTTGTGCATAAGAAAATACATTAAATATTCTAAAAATTATTCCTTTTTTTTTTTTTTCCCCTCTCTGTAACAGAGAGTCAGGGGTCAAATTCTCAGCTGCTGTAATCCCCATTGGAGTTATTCTCATTCATTATTGAAATGGGCTAGATTCTGGGTTCACACAAACTGGCATAGCCCTATTGAAGACAGTGAGAATGTGTTGATTTTTTTAGTACATGAAAACCTGGTCCTTGAAATGTAGTAATTTTGACTAAGCCGAGCACTCCAGGCCAAATTATTTTCAGTGTTTAGCAATGTCTGGCATTTTCTTTATGACTGTATCTTATGACCACTCAGTGTACCTAAAAAGAAAAATCCCTTCAATAGTGTTACAACAGTGAGTGGCAGAACAACAGTCTTAGCGTCTGCTTTCACTCTTTGCTCCAAATGATTTATATACTAGCCTGTTTGAAGATAACGTTTTGCCATTCAAAACAACTCTTGTTTAGTATCAGTAGCAGAGTCCATGGAACAATTTTTTTGTAATCTTTTTTTAACATTTAAATGCACTATTGTGTGCTGATCATCTCAGTGGAATAATGCACTGGTGCAGAGGAGCACTAAATCAAATGATAAATTGAGTGTAACATCAATTATGTTACCTATGCATAGAAATATATACATTTGATGGTCATTATGACACACGAATGTTCAAGACGAAAAGTGAAAAATACATTTCAAGTTCTGTATATGTGAAAAACTGACAATGATCTGTAATTTGCGTCTAGCATTAAATTCTATAAATCTGCTAGTGTTTTCAGCATTGAAAGCCTGATTCTAAGTGGAAAGGTCATTATCATTATTAAGTTTTATAAGAAAATCTGTACGTGTACTAGTATCTATTTAATAACTGAGACGTCATGAATGTCAGACTTAACACACTTTGCTGGGTGCTAATAACTCTTTAACTGTACCCTTGACTCGAGTTGAAGGCTGTATTGGAATTTTTATATTATCTGAACTGCCTGGTAGCATTTAGAAGTACTTCTATAATAGCCAGGTAAAAATATAGCGACTTCACACAACTTTACGTAATTTTGCTCCTGTTTCAAAGGTTAAGCAGTAGTCCTTGCTCCCCCCTTGTATAAGACCTAGATGTGCAGACAGCTGAGTCACAATGGACCTGTCCTACTTAACCATTCTCTTATTTTTATTGGAGCATATTGTGCTTCATGAGAAAAGGATGTGTCAGTAATGACAACAAAATGAAGCCTTTTGTACCCAAAATAAGTGCCTGGCAAAACATTATTTGCATCAGTGTCAAAATTGCTTTTTGAAATGTCTTGGTGGAATATTGTGATCTAAATATAAAATACATATTTATTCAGCATTTTTAAAAACTTTTATAAATCCTGCAATATATTATTTCTAATTCAAGTCCAGTGGAAAGTTTCTTTCTGTACCATATATTTAAATTAAAAACTGGAAGATGTAATTCCTATTAATGAGGTTTTTTAGGGGGTTTTAGTATTATATCCCTAGGCAAGTTCGTTACCTGACATGAAGTCCTCATAAGAGGTGCTTGTGCTCTTGATTAGTTCATAAGTGGCGTTGAGGGCTGCATATTTGCACAATTCTTGTTAAATTATAGAAGTCCGCTATTTCTATGTACAAAGTATTGCCAATTGTGATGCTCATATTATTATAGAATCAAATAGGTTGACAAAGACCTCTGACAACATTGAGTCCAACCTTTGATCTAACACTACCCTGCCTACTAGACCATGGCACTGAGTGCCACATCCAGTCTCTTCTTAAATACCTCCAGGGACAGTGACTCAATGACCTTCCTGAGCAGTCCATTCCAATGCACAATCATTCTTCTTGTAAAGTACTGCTTCCTAATGTCCAACCTAAACCTCCCCTGGCGCAACTTAAGACCATGTCCTCTTGTTCTATTGCTCGTTGCCTGGGAGAAGAGACCAACTCGCACCTTTCAGGTAGTTGTAGAGAGCGATTAGGTGTCCCCCAAGCCTCCTCCTCTCCAGGCTAAACAACCCCAGCTCCGTCAGCCACTCCTCAAAGGACTTGTGCTCCAGTCCCTTCACCAACTTTGTTGCCCTTCTCTGGACACTCTCTGGCACTTAATCACACAGCTCTATGGGGCCTGTATTTTCCAAGTATTCTCATCTATGCAACATTCACCTCCTGTGGAAAAGGTCAACGTCCCTTGGCAACATTTGTATCAGTTGTGAAGCAAAACGGAAGACAGAGTATTTAGTTTGCTGAAAAAATAAGATCAACATAAGCAAATGAGTAGCCAGACAGATCAGAAAGTTTCATATCACTGAAGAGAGCTTTTAGAAGATAATTCAATATTAGTCTACATAAGAGATGTCAATACAAATGTATTGACAGCTGTAGATGTTTACTCAGTTGTTGAGGTGAGAGGTTAAGGCCAGTTGCAAATGCCTATGAAGGTTGCAATACTCTTTCCCAATAAAATGCAAGCCTACTAGAAGAAAGACAGTGAATCCAAATCAAGATATGTCTTCAAACTACTTGTTGAAGGCTAAGAGCAGTGTTTTTTTAATGAAACCAAGAGCACTGACCACTTACCAACATCCACTGAGAGCTCACCAGTACTTGGGGGCTACAGTTAACAAAGTGGTTTGGCAGGATATTCAGGGAAGGGAGTGGAAATAGGCAAAGCCACTGCTGTATTACGCTCTCCTAAAAGTCAAACTGTTGCTGGCTAAATATTGCCATGTAAAACTGTACCTTATTTATTTGTCTGGGAAGGAAAGTACAGTTGTTGACAAATTGTTTTGCTAAACACACCATTCATTTGCAAGACTCAACTTGTTCTATGTTGTTATGGTTGAAACTGTAGCAGGAGCTCTGTTGCTCTACATGTATACAAAGACATAAAACCATATGGACAATCTTTTCCTTCAAGGTAGTAGGTCTTCAATTTTCTTTTTGGTCAGGAATGAGAAGAAATTATTTGACTCTTTAATCTTGTGACCAAAGACCATTACTTCAGAGAAGGACACTTGAAATTCTTACTTCTCATCTCAAAATACTTTATGGAAATATGGTTTTGTTTTCATTTTTAATGCATAAAGGAATCTAAAAGTACAAAGAGAAAGCTAATTTGCTCAGTTGATACTAGTTTCTAATGTTTGAGGGGTTTTTGCCATTCACTTTTTTATGTTATTATAGTACAAGAAATTCAAGAGCATATGACAGCACCCCAGCAGTACTTAAATGAAAGAAGTTAGCATGGCCCAGACTTTGAGCCATTATGTACCAATGACTCAGACCACCCTTGTAGGGTATGTTTCCAAATTATGCCATTTCTTTCTCTCTTCTCCTTTGTTTAAAATGTTGAATTTTGAACTGGGTTTTACTCTAGGATCAGTTTATTTTTGTAGTCTAGATAAGCAGAGAACAATTTCACAAAAAGTAGGTTTCTTTCTACTACAGTTTTTAGCCACTTGTCAAACAATGGGGTGCTCCGCATGGTCAGATTAGCTGCAAATTGTGCTAAAAAGTAAAAAAAAGGTCCTGGCATTGACAGTAGTAAACTAAAACAACTGTGTTAGGTACTTTGAGAATCTAAAATATAAGCAAGATCAACTGAAGAGAAAAAAAAATTAAAAATCCCAAACAAAAGCCAAAAAACCCCCCAAAACCCCCCCAAAACAAACAAACCCAAATAGATACATTACACTGAAGTAGATCCGATTCCCTGTGTCAGAAAGAGTGAAAGCCAACAAAACTGTTGAGGCCATATTCAGGTAAAGTCTTAAGGATGGGCCTAACTTGGAGCTTGGAAACAGCAGTTTAACTCAGTTTAGACCATTCAATTGCTTGAAGACTCAGGTGTGAATAAGGTACTTCACCAAATCAAGGTGATCATGCAAGAAGAATACAGTGCCAGTGTATAACAATTGCGCTCCCCAGGAAGAAACTTTTTTGTGTGAAAAAGGAAGCAGTGTTATTGAGGCTGCATAGAATTGGGCTACATACTCTTCTTTGTTTCACACCACTGGGGTGCTGTCTTTTCCTATATTGTTATTATTGCATGCTCTCCAGTAATTTAACATCTCAGAAAGCTAACGGTTCTCCTTAAATTGTAGCCTGTGTGCCATTACTCATAGTTGCAGTAGAGTGCAAAGTCCATTTGCACACTACACTTACAGTGTTTTTTTGTCTCCTTTTCTTTTTTGAAATCAAAGAACACCAGTGAAAAAGACTTTATGCCCAATGTTTCAAAAGTACTGAGGCAAGTTCAGCCTCTGAAGTATGCAAAGGAAGATCTCTGTCTGATTGATGGGTGATGCTTCTGCTTATATCAGTAATAAGGTGCCAAATGTAGTCTATTGCATAAATAGCACCCCAAATGCTGCAAAAAGGGGCAAAGCACAGTCCCTGTTGTATCTGCTTTGCGCCACCTAAATAGCATAAAGGAACTTAAAGCACCTTTTCGTAGGAGTAATAGTGCACAATGACGTATAGCTGGCACTACACTGAGAGCTTTACATCCCTATCGGAAGACAGAGCTCAATAGGGGAAATAGGCAAAGATGCTGTTTTACTGATTTGCCACTTTACTTCTTTACTGCTGTTTCTTAGGGCTACTGTAACACAATTTAGTTGCTAGGGTATGTGTGGAAAGCTATTGGTCTAAAGGGAGCTCACAGTTTGTTGTACACACGGTACTCTGTGATTCCAGAATGCTCCAGTTAAACATGTCCAAGCAGTGCAGCAGGGACACTTGCTTTGGTTCTTCTGCTAATACCATCTGACACAGTGCCCTGGGGGGACCTGCTGGGAGGCTGTGTATTGCTGAACTCTTAAATGGTCAAGATTCAGTTTTACATGTCACCATACGGATGGAAGATTAAGCAAAATGTAACAAGGCTAGCACTTAGAAAAATAAAAAGGACCTGACATCCTGCTCAACTGTTTTCACAGAGATCCAAGAGAGAAATGAGCAGAGATTAGAAACTTCTAGGGCAAAATCAAAACTACGGTCTTTAAATTGACAGAATCAGGCCATGATCCTGCACCAAATTTCTATCAAAACAGAAAAGTGCGGGAATGGAACACTGAATGATTATTCACATTACTTTATAGACCTGACATGAACACCAAGCAATCAAGGTTGACAGTCAAAAGAAAGCTCTGGTGGCTGCTCAGACCACTTGTCCAAGTGCGGTAATCTGTGATCAGGACACAAAGAACCATAATTCAAATACTATGAGCTATGTTTCTATAGAGGTTTGAAATTTACTATGTGATCTAGTTGCAATTGGTACGAAAACAAAAGAAGAAAAAAAAAATCTCTCTTCTTAAGTTTTAGTGGTCCTCCAGCTTATATTCCAGATTAATTTGACAGTTGCATACTGAATGTCTTAACACTCCTGATGTCCTAGGAAAAACAGTCACATCATAACTCCCCTGGTTAGTTATGCTGCTGTAGCTAAACTGTTCTGGTACCTATGCTTAGGGTGCACCTAGGTTATTAATTTAGTGTGCTGTAGAGACTTTTCCTGGTTCCAGTTTGGTTATATATACCTGGAGGGTTGCCATATGTACTAGAGACACTGCTGTAAGACTCTGAAGGAACTTCCCTTGGTGGGTGGAACTGCAGCTGAAGTCATGACCATGGGCAGCCTTCTAATAAGCTCCATTGCAACGGGGACAGAAGTACCTCCAGCCTTCAGCTCCCTTTTCCTGCATGGTGTGTGGCTGGGCCAAGTGCATGCCCGGAACAGTCCTTGCTGTAAAGGTAGGCATAGAGTCCTAGAGCCAGAACACATCTTGCTAAATCAAGCCTATACCTTTCCTCTCTGCATTACACCATATGACAACATAAACATGTCCATAAAACTAATTCAGGTTTCTCAGCACTTCAGTTTGCAGTGTAGGCAGTGTGGTTGAGTATGGAAGTGGACTGACAATTGCCATTACTGCTGTTGTATCACATCTGCCTGCAATTCTCTAGTACTTTCTTTGGGGAGGAGCAAATGGGGGAGTCACATTCCTCTTCCAGTTGCCCTTTCTTACTGTACCAGCCTATACAAACTTGCTGGTAATCAGAAGTGAGTCTACTTTTGCCCATTCTCACTGGCTAGCCCCGAGGGTTAAGGCACAGGGTTTAAGTCTCAAATTCTGTCAATATTTTCTATGTGACAGAGTAAGACAATGTGGTTATGTTAACATAGCAAAAAGTGTGGAGCAAAAGGAACCAATGAGGACCTGAATTCTTCACTAGTCATACTTGTGTATTCTGCTTGAGATTAGCCCTAGTTTGGTTACATGGATTTACTGCACTTTTGCGACTGGAGAACATTAGGTACGCGCCTGGATGCATCTTCAGGTACCATGTAAAACTATACAGCCTTTGAAGATACCTCTCATGAATGCCAGTAGCCAGGATTTTGCTCTGTAGAAACTTTATTGACATTGCTGATACTGTTCTTGATTTGGATGAGAAACATTGGGTTAAGCAGTCTGTAAATGCACAAAAATTTATCCCCTCATCCAGAGCTCTGAGCACTGCAGGGATTGGCAGGATCAGCACAAGAGGACGACCAGCACTTGGACTAGTGAGAAGATTATGATTTAGAGACTTTTGTAATGCAAATGGCAGCAGATAAATGGAATAGTAATCTCAATCTTTTTTTTCTCAGACAAAATCTCTAGTTATCTCAGACCATTTGTTTTGACATTAAAAACTGGAAAAAAGTAAAACTGAGGAAGTGAATGTCGAGCCAAATATTTAAAGTAGTGTCTTGCATCGTTCCATATGTGTTTTCCTCTCTCACAAAATGCTCTCAGTTTTACCTGTCTCTTGTCATCTCTTGACTAACGGTACTGCACTACAGAAAATTTAATCCAAACTGTGTGATGATGTTGCCCCAAATCCATCCCAAAATGCAAAGTTTTTTCCACAAATAATGGAGATGGGGTGTCCATATGTCTGTTAATCTCTGGGTATATTCTGTCAGTCTGGTAGAGGACAAGATTGATTAGATAAACTTTTGTCAAAGAGATAATTGAAGCAAGGGCGACAAAAATGCCGCAGGAAGATGTTTGGTTCTCCTAAAGTCAGTGGGAGCTTTCAGAGGAGTCAGGACTTCATCGTGTATGTTTTGTTTTTCTTCAAATGTCAGTTACCTGCATACAATATAAATACGATGTGGTCAGAGAAGTGTACAGTGAATGGCTGAAACAGTTAACCAAATCAATAAATGTGGGGAAAGTAGATGAAAACATAAACCAGACTGAGATGTTTTTTCCAGACCAAGATTTTTAAGTCTTCTGTATTTTGTCATTTGTTAAACCACAAATAGTTATAAACAGAGCTGCAGTTCAGAGAGTCTTTGTTTCTAACATAAACAAGGAATAGGGCATAGGTCTGTATGTTGGCCAAACATGACTATAAGTTACAAAAATGATATATATGTATAAAAGAAGTGTCAGACCATAATTGAAAAATTGTATTTGGACATGAATAAATACAAGGAACATACTTAACTCCAGAAAGGCAGTAACTATTTAACAGAAAAATAACCCAGATTAGATTAATGCATGCATTGTACTGTGTCTGTGAAATTAATTTAACTCAAGATACTGAAACTCAGAAACCAGGGAAGTTTGCAGCATTTAAGTATCACTATTCATCTTTGTATGTCTGTCCCAGCTGAGAAAGCTTGTACTTACAGAACCAATACTGAATATATGCAACTTTTAATTTAACTAGATCTAGGAGTGGAATAGCAGATGGGTAAAACTGGATTAATATACAGCAGAATTTCTTTTTTTTCATAGAAAAGTTTTGTGTCGTAGTTAATAGGAATAATATTTTTCATCTAAAATGGCTGTATTCTTAATCACCAGGTCACATTGTAAAAACCCAGAACTGTAAAGGACTCAGTTAAATACCAATTTTTAAATTTCATTTAGTTTTTCCTAAAATAACATATTCTGAACATCATGAACATTTACTTTCAGATCATTACTTTGAATTCTTTTATGATTTGTTATTTAGAATGAAGAAGAAGAAATACTGCTCTCAGATGAGTATGTTAGCCCTCAAATGTTCTGGTGCTACAGACTAGTTTAGCTGCATATTGGGTCACAGCAGTCACTGCAGTAAACAATGTTCCAAACTTCCAAAGCCTGCAGAGGTCAGTATAGCAACATCAACAAGAAATTATATAGCCTCACTGAATAGATTAGCAGTCACAAATATTTATTTTTAAAACACAAAAATTATATAGTGTTCTGGCTGTTGCCAGAACTGTGGGACTACTGTGGCAAATGATAGTTGTTCCTGCAAACATCATATATTATTGCAGACGCTTAAAGTTTTAAGGATGTGCTTTTGAATTTACATTTGCTAATTATAAAAGGGTTAAATACATTTCTCTTGATAGTGTTTGGGAAAAGTTGGATGAGCATTATGGAAAACTTACACACACTCTTCGGAAGCAGTCTTCTCTGTGTTGCCCTGTCAATGACCTCTGCTGTGACACTGAAGGACTACCCTCCATGTGGGTGAGAAGCAATTTGCTTCAATAGCTCTTCTGCCCAGACATGTATAAAAAGAAGACTGTAAACATACTCCAAGCTTTCATGCTGACACCACTAAAGCCATGTAGAGCAGAACTTTTAGCTGTTTGTGACAAACTGGGTCAGAATGAATGATTGAAACAGAACATGTTGAGCTCTAAGCTCGGTGTAACGAAAACTCAAACCCTAAAAGGAATAACAAATAAATAGCGCTAATCAGGCCCTTGAACAATACTACATGAAGTTTATTTACCCTCTTGGCCTGCTTTTCATGACCTGCCTGCTCTTGGCACCAGAAAACAGTTATGTTAGTATTTCACTGCATGTTCTGAATTGTATACTAAAGAACATGCAGATTTTCAGACATAACCTTGGCGTCTGCAGAGACAGATTTTGAGACACCAGCTGGGCTTAAACACATATGATTTGCTCCCTTCAACACATTCTACTTAGGTAGGTAAAAGTAGATACATGATAGTCACAATACAAAAATATTTAAAAAAAAAAAGCTGGCTATAAATAAAATATTTTTCTTTCACAAGTCTGGAAAAGTTCAGGGTGAGCTTTTTGTCTCATCAATGCACAGTGCGTATTCTTGTCTCAGCTGTCTACCATGGCATTAGTTTTTCAAGGCAGATACTGAGGTATTGAAAAGGGTTCTCCTTTTTTTTTTTTTTTCCTTTCCCTATGGATATTCATATAACACAGGTCTTCATATCTCTCTGTCTTCAGTTTCTCAAAAGAAAACCTGAATTGCTCAGAATGGAGTAATTTTAACATAAATATCTGAAATAGAGAAACAGTCCTGAATACGAGTGGTGGGTCAGACGCTTTGCTTCTTCTGTTTATGCATCTCTACTTCAACTTAGGGAAAATTGCACACAGATCTAGGGCAGTGGGAGGATTACATTTGAACTTTCTTGGCCTTAAGAGACCCATTCTGAAGTGCATATTTCTCTATCTGCACATACATACAATTACATAGAAATTACATCGAGATGATGCCTGTGTTAAGTCCAAGGTGGCAAGTAAAATAATAAATGATGAAACATGTCTAATTTCACTTACTGTCTCTCAAATCAATGTTATACTAGTTGCTCTAGTAAAGATCCATGGAATTAATAGTGCTTACATATATGTTAGGTGCCCTGGGGTTTTAGTTATAATATTTTGCTACATAAGAAAGCCATGGGTTTGGACATTAGGAAGCTTTAATGTAGCCTCATCAACTACCGATCAAAAACTATGCCTGAGAAGCTCATAAGAGTCACTTGTAAGAAATTTAATGGATGGGAGAGAGGTCACAGAGAAAAAGTTAAAATGCATATTAAATCCCAGCTTCTACTGAAACATCGTGCTGCCTATAGCAGAGCTAGCATGATACTGAATCAAGTATCTGTCTCACAGGGTTCCTGCAAGACTGTGCGTAAGTATTTCTTTCCCTGTCACACTCATGATTTTCTGAGAAAGACAAAAATATACAGTTCAGAACCAGACTCCTGATATTGTCAGGGTTCACATGGAGTGTTTCCCCTATATATTTTCAAAATAATACTATTTTGCCACTTTAAAGAGGAGGCAGAAAGGCGTAAACTGTATGTTAACACTTTCAAAGAAAAAAACCTCAAAAACGAACCTTACAGGTTTTTTTACTTAAATCTAGATATTTAAATAATAGAGGAAGCTTAAACAGACCAACTTTTATTTTTTAAGATTATGTTCTCTGAAGTGAAAAGTAAAAACTTTTCTAAAACAATAAACCGGCTTCCTCTTTCCCTTTCTGTTCATGCATGGTAGATCTCAGACCTGTTAAAGTAACAGCACAGACAAAGGAACTTTGGTCTGAACCTGCAACAGAGCACAGTGACTTAAAATTCAAAAATGAAAGGTAAAGGTGAACAGGATAGAGCTGGTAATATAGATCTTCACAGCCTTGCTTCTTATTCATTTATTTCCCCCTGTGCAGAAGGAATGCAGAGAAGAGATGAAGGAGATCATCTGAGCAGAAGTGCTTCATCCTCAACTGGCACAGACATGCATGACTATTTCTAGTTCTAATTATTTAAACTCAGTCCTGTAAAACAAATGAGACTTTAAACACTTGTGATTTCAGTAGGTTCAGAGTAGATATAGAGAAGAAAATTAAAACCTTATTTCCCTGTTCATAATCATCACTATATTTCTCAATAGCTTACATCAAACATCAGTGCACTGATGATTCCTGACAGAGTTTGTTTTTCAGGTCTTTTTCATTCCCTAAACATCATCAGTAATATCGTAATTTTTAAGCCAGACTCCAATTGCCCCTTATCTCTCCTCTGAGACTTAGGATTCATGGGAATGGGACAGAATCCTCTAGAAAATCTACAACTCCAAGAATGCATTTTCATTTTGTTTAGAGCAAAAGAATATTTGCTGAGTGAACAATGAAGGACCAAACCATTGGGAAAGCAAGGCTGGAACCAGTACACTCAAATGTTTGCAAGACATAATAGATTTACTCTATCACACTAGTGGCTGCCTTCTACTGAAAAAAATACCACATTCAACCTGTCCTCAGAAAGTCCATAGCAGAAATCCCACCATCTTCAGAAGAAGCAGGATGGGATGAGAGCACATTCTCTCCAGTTCAATGAAAAGATCTTCTTTGGCAGAAGACAAAACTGAACTCAGCATATAAAACCTGACTTCTTCCTAATACTTGCCAAAATAATGTCCCCTTCCCACACTTCCTCACTGTCAACAAAGCAAAGCAACAAAACCAGCCACTGCAGGCAATAGATGTTGTTAATATCACAAGCAGTCAGTTACGTTCAGTACTTCTCAATTTCTACGCAAGCCACAGCGTGTGACCCTCCGTGGACGTTTGGCACATTGGGCTAACAGGAACTCTTGAATAAAGTCAAACACACGATGGGTACTTGCAGCTGTATGTGTAGCACCCTGGGCCACACAGCAGAAATCATCATACTCTTGGTATTATAGAAAAGGTGAATATTTGCTGCACTATGCAGAAGACATCATCGTTATATATAATTAAGAAACTTATTTTCCCCCACTGACCTAATTTGTGGGGTTTTTTCTTCATTTTTAAAACTCTCAGTTTGGTTTAATTAGCTTCTCTCTGAAATCATCAACCAGGTGAAATTAGAACACTTTTAAAGTTAAAAAACGTAGTTGGATTTTTTCAAACTCCTTTTTTTTAAGTTGAGGTTTACTCCCTGAGGCCAAATCTTTCCTGCTCTTACTCATTAGAGTAGTTCTGTGCACTTCAGTGAGGAAGCTTTTCAGAGGAAGACAGGTTTTGGCTCTAACCAAAGCTCTTCTAAATATGGCTGTAAGATATATGGGACAAATCTTCTCTGAGGGAAATCGGCATTATTCTTAAGTCAATGAAACTAAAGCTATTTACAGGCACTGAAGAGTTTGCCTTATGTTTTCAGACTTCAAAAGTCTTCACCAAATATTTGCCACATGGGAAATGATGTATTTTTGCTAATGACATTTCTATTTCTTCATTTAAAAAATCACTTTCATATAATCAATACCTGTGACTCAGACCTTGCTACTATGACAGGTGCAAATTTTACCGAAGAGAAATAATTTGTGTGGTCTACATGGCATGATGTTTCCTAAAGTGTTTAATTGTTAATTAAGCAATTAAAAAGACAAACAGTTTAGGAAATATGATAAAAACTATGATTAGCTGCAAAATAATACACCTCTGAGCTTTAAAATGTTCTGTGGGAGCTCTGGAGTTAGAGATAGTCATGTCCTTTCCATATTACAGTGACAATTTCTATTTTAAGTGTCAAAAACAACTCTGCTATCTGGAGCAAGTAGTGTACTATTCTCTCCTTTTAATATTCTAATCGTGAGGTGTAAAGTGAAATGGTTGCACAGTGTAATGGTGGTAAAGAAGCTGAGTGTCAATGAGACGGGAAAGGTGACAGACACAGAACGAGTCCCCAAGGTGCTCTCCAAGTGCATTGGATAAAGATTCCCCTGGGAAATTTTTCTCATTAGTTCTCAGACACAGTTCAGTAATTCAATAGCACCAGGTTACCATTAGTCACAAGACCAAAATATGTTACTTTCCATGCTTTAGCTCCTTTATTTGTATATATCTTTTTATAAGAGAAAATTAGGAGGTTGTATATGATTCAAAGTAAGTTCGTATGTTGTTTACATACCTGAGGATGAAGCATGACAAGAAGACTCTGACAATCCTATTACAAAAAGAGCATACAAATTAAACAGAAAACAGACACTTTTCTGAGATTTGAAACTGCACTAATTGTACAAACTGCACTGTACAAACATGAGACAGACATTGCAGGTTGATTTTCTATACTGGTATCTGAAAAATTAATTATAGTTTGAGACTCAAATCCAAAATTATCAACAAGTAAAAACGGAAAAAAAAAATCACCCTATATTATTTCTGTGGATACTACCAATTTAAAATATTTTTTTTGCTTAGAGATGAAATGTGTACGTACACAGTCAATATGGTTGGGAAAAGTAGCTAAAAAGTTTAATGGTTAGCTAATTTTATGTGTAATTACTCTGTGAAAATGTTAAACTGAATAGGTTATTCTCAACATTTTTTTTCCTATGCAATAAAAAATGTACTTACTTCTATGCTATCAAAGTTAACTGCACTCCCACTCAGCACTCAAAGGGATAATGGCTGGAAGTGTTGTCTCTTTCATTACCCATCAGGATGAAAAGAAAGGAGTGTCCATCCCCAGTGGTCATTTAAAACCTTGTTGTTTTATGAAAAAGGTAGGGATGACAAAGTCCAAAAACCACGAAAATTAGACGAACACTGTAAGTTTTACCTGTATTAGTTTACCTGAGTATTAGTTTATCTTCAATTTCGTTTTCACTCTTGATAAATGTATTTAGCACTCATCACTGCACCTTGCCCTTATTAAAGAGACAGAAGGTACAGATAATTATTCTGCCTAAAGCAGTTCAGGAAAGTACAGATGTTTTAGCTTTCAAAAACCAAACCAAACCAAACCAAACCAAAAAGATGCGTTCTCTGAAAGTTTTTAATTTTATTTGATTGTGGTATATGGAGTGTGGAGCTATTGGGTTTTCCCCTCTCTTTTGAACAATGTTCTACATTTGATGTGAGAAACAAACCAACAAAAAATTGTTTGCTTATAAATGTCTGTCTGGAAGAAAAAATATTGAAATCTGTCAGTCAATAGGTGCCTCATTTTCAACCCGTCAGCCTGGTGAGAGCTTGATCTTTTTTTGCAGTCAGATCAAAATCATACACCTGAGGTGTCTCATTTAGCCTACAAAATCAACTTATTAGTAGAATTCCTTAACAAGAATTATACCCCTAACACAATTACTTGTGCAGTAAACAGTACTCGTTTTTTGACTAGATTCTGATATGTTTATTGTTGTACTGAAAAAAGGCCATATGTTAAGTGCTATGGTATCTGTGCCAAATAAATCATCGAGAGCCAGTGTCTATTAATCTTACTCACATATGCTATTTCACTGAAGTTGGATGTTTTACTTCCCTGATTAATCTTAGAGAATGGCAGTTTTCTAGAAGCGTGAACTCACCTGTTTCATGTGTATTATTTTCTTCAAAGCTGTGCACTGCAGTCTCCAAATGAAGCTCTTCTAATTGAAAATGTTTCCATAACTCTTTAACACTAAGCTATCTCCAAACTAATGATTAGGCTCCAAATAAATATGCCAAATACTTATGGTATTATTTATGTGCTAAACAGAAGCTCATAATTGACTTATGAATTGTAAATATTTATAAGTGGCTCATATTAAAGTAGTTGTCAACTGCAGCTACAGTACTTCACCTTCTGTCACTCCCAGGTATCAAGGGGGCTGATTCAATCACTCTCTTGTCAGGCTACCTTTCTTCTCCTGAATACCCAAATCCCTAAACACAACAAAATATAAATGAATGAAAAGTGCTAATGATGCATCATTACCAAGAGGTATCAAGTTTTTTAAGGTCCTTTGCTGACTAAATTTTAAATTAGCACAATTATTCAGAGCATTCCCCAAGGCACCATTAATTATGCTTAGCCGCTGAGTTGAGGCATACTGCAAACGAAATATATATTGCTGTCCACATGTCTGTCTGCCTTTCTGGAGTAGGAACACATATGATATCTACCTGAAATGACAAAACTCGGAATTCATCATATGAAGTATTTTTGCATATTGAAAGACATACAAGTGCCCATATATTTTAGAACAGATGATATTTCTGCATTTCTATCAGTACTCTGCTACCTACATTGTATTTATTTCCCTAAAGATCCTGAATAACATGGGCAGGCACTTAGTGAGAATTTTTTTCAAAATGTTTTTCATCCTCTTCCCAATTGTAATTTCTAGTGAAATATAAAGATGGCTGGAACCAGGAGGAAAAATGACTCTGATACTGCCTAAGCCTTCCAGAACCTTTCAGTACATAGTGGATCAATTTTTCCTTTGGCCCTGTCATCAGCAAACATGTCTGGGTGGACACTATCCTGCTAGATGTGTTGGGCCGCCTGGATATTTTATCCTTTAGAATTCCCACCAACAATGACCTGTGTTACATGTACCTTGTATGTCACAATTTGTCGAAATTTGACTTTTTTTTTTTTTATGTGCACTATATGAAGAGTCTGAAGCCCTTGTTCATTAGGATATTTAACAGTTCTCTGAAGAATAAGAAAGGTAAAATTGATATGATAGATCCTTCTTGAATTGTCCAGAAAGCAGATCAGTTTGACGAATGCAGCAATAGGCCTGGTGCTATTCCTTGTAAAATACTCGTTGTATTTTTCACAATAATAACAAAGCAACCAGTCCTTATATTATAAGTTAATATAAAAAGAGGAAAAACGTGTCTGCACACAAGGTTTGCTCACCAGACTACACAGTCGACAGCTCACTCAGTAAGATGCAGTGCCCATTTGTCCTTATGGAGATGAAAACAAGTATACTCATAAGAAAAAATTATTTCTGCATGTATCTAGTTGCAAAGTCCTGAGCTGCTTTTTTAACCCAATGACATCACCGCATACAAGTCGGGCCTCACAGTACAGATGTGTTTTCATGTGCAGTGATATCACTTTCACTGAAACACTAAAGGCATGACTTTCAAGCAGTTTTAAAATTCAGATCAGTTCTGGTCATATTTAATCTAGACATGTTGGTTTAACACCAAGCCAAGCCAGAACTTTTAATGTTCAGTGCCATGATATAAAATTTTTCCCTATGTTGCACCAATAAATTCAGAAGTGCAGTGTAATTTGCTACAGTCACAGAAACTCTTGTGAAATTTAAGGAAGAGTTGAAAGTAACCCTTCATTTTGAGCCTTACCATAGTCGGGCTCTTTGGAAAACACCTTTTTCCCCCAAAAAAAACAATTAACTGTGAGGACAGAATAATTTACTGCTGCTCGTTTTGGTCATGTTGCGATTAGATTAAAGGTAGCCTGCAAAACACCATTGGACACTTCCTGAATTGGGAAGAGGGTCACTGTGGCATTATTTAGGAGTTGTTTAAAACAAACAATGGAAAGTGCCACTTGACACTGACAGCAAGTATCTCTGTTCATTTTGCATTGTCAATAGCTCCAGTGGTAGCACTATTCTTTTGACAGCTAAAAGCAGATGTGTGGGTTAAGTATGGGAGCAATTCAAATGTCCATAGTAAACTGCAGGGGGGCAGAGCGAGCTCAGAGAGCAGCAGCTTTAAAGTAATTGACTAATACAGTAAGGATATTAAAGTCATTTAGTGCCAAAAGGGAACACACTGATCCTTGACCCTGAGCCACTTTGGAGTAATCTAGTATTCAATCCAGCGTGTAATGACTGCCAGGCCTGTCAATCCTCCGGGCTCTCCAGTCAAATGCCTGTGGCTACTATTGGCTTATGGTAAAAGGACAAAAATGCAAGGAAATGCCTCTCAATCAGGCTATGATGTGATAATGTTATTGCTCCAATGTATTCTATATTGTCCCTGCATAGTTTAATCTGTTGAGATCCATGTCAAAAATTGCCCTTGTTCCCCAGAGGTCTTTACTCAACCTTTTAGTAATACAAGTGGATTTGAAAGGAGAGGGCTAACTTACTTGATGAATTGTTTCCAGTTAATATAAAAAATAAGAGGTCAACTGTGGCTTAAAGGCTAACCATGGAACGTATAAATTAGAATAAGTGTGCTAGTAATCTGATTAGTAAAGACTTGCTCTTCGTTTACCCCAGTGGGTAAAACATTTTACGATGAATAATATTGACACAGATATTTATTTACACGAGTGACAAATTCTTACAAAGTTTAGATGTTCAGAGGACTTTTGGCTGCAAGTGATAAGAACAAAAGGCTCACTTGCTTCTGTCACTTCTTGTCCTTAAAATTTCTGCAGCTACTGGGAATCTCATATTTTAAATTAGGCACCTCACATTTGAAAAATATAATTATTGCTACAGGCTGCGTAGTCCACTTGAGCTTGAAAGAAGGAAATTGCCATTTTTTGTTATTTTGATTTTGCTAATTAAAACAGGGAAAACTGACCCACATAGATTCTCTAAAGTTAAAGAGTCAAAATGGGATAATAGTTATGCAAATTTCAATGCATTTCTGTAAAAATTTTCTTTATTTTTCCTTATATAATCTCCATTGTTTCCTAACCCTGCTTTCCATGTGCTGTACATAAACTTTGGGAAGGGAGAAGCTCAAGTGATAGTGATGTTCCCATTATTTTTAAGGAGCTGCGAGGTTACATAACAGGCACATTGCCTAATTTGGTTCTGTATGATTCCACAAAGCTCTCCACAGGGATGATACAGTACATAAAGAAAAAAAAAATAAAAAAAAATGGAGAGAACCTCTCCTGAGAAATATCTTGCTTATAACTTTGAAATAACTTCAGTGTCAAAAACAAATGACTTTCTCCAAAATTCTGCCTGTCCTCTCTCTCAGTTCAGTGCCCCCAGAGTCATTATTCAATGTAAGGTTCTACTTATAAAACCATTTTCCTGCCTGTACATACTCTTTACACTTGAAAAATTATGGTTTTGTGGACAGTTTTAGAGGATGAACTGGAGAAAGAGGAAAACTGTCCTTTTTTGCTCACTGAATTCCCCTGCCAAGAGGGTGGAAGCACATGCAATGCAAACTGTGATCCCACCAGGAGATGGCTGGCTGTGTTCCAGCTAATCTCTTCACAGGCAGTTTTATTACAAGATGGTGTTTTCACAGGAAAAAAAAAATAAAATTCTGCAAGCAAGCCAACCTGAAGCAGGATATGACAAGTGTCATTGCAAAAGAGCAATTAGTCCATACCATGTAAATGGCTATAGCCTCCAGTATGGCAAAGAAGGCTCTTTGCATGAACAAGTTCTCTCTTTGCTTGGGAAGCCCTTGATATGGTGGTGACGGACCAAAAACTGTGCTCACCACTACCTGTGTTGTCTCTGAGCACTTGCTGACATCACTTTTCCTCCCGGATCACGGTGTCTTTCTCCCTCATAAGGGACAGTACTTAAATCAGCGTGGAAACATAAGGAATACTTCATGTGGGGTAAATTCAGCTGAACAATTTAAATTAATTATCCTCTTTTACACCTCCAAAAGGAGGGTGCAGCATGAACCCTCATCGATTTGTGCCCACTTCAGCAGCGCAAGTGGTGTCACAGCAGCACCTACCAGCTGGTGTGGGAGATGCTGAAAGCAGCGCTTGCCCTCCAGGAGGGAAGGGATCCTACACTCACTGTTAGCCATCTGGGACCCAGGAGCCCCATCTTTTCCCGGTTCAGCTTCCTCCTGCTTTGTCATTCCCAGGCAGCTGTCTCTTTGCTGCCCTCTTCCCCTAAACAACACCTGTAAGGGCTTGCACGGTTGTCCTTCTCCCGTCTTCACCAGGAGTTACATTTTCTCCTTCTTCACTACATGAGGGAGCACACACTTCACTACATGGGATGAGCAACATCATGGACAGCTTCTGAGACTGAGTGGGGGTTGAGTAGATCTGCTCCCTATGCAGTGGTTAATGAAATATAGGCAGCAGCAATCAGGTTTTCATGGTCCCTACCTTCCTTTGCCCTCCAAAAGAACTGAGCATGGTTTCAGCATGAAAGTGTGGGTAGCTAATTTTAAAAAGGGTGAAGTTTTGGGAATGTGGAAGGAAACGCTTATCAGAAAAAACACCAAGGACCTTTGCTCCAATGTTCATGGGGTAAATGTAACCAGGTACGAAATTCATTTTTTTGGGGGGATAACTATGTTCTGTAGGTATTTCCGCTGGTAGCTTATCATCATGACCTGAATCCATTGACCATTTTCCTGTCACTCAAAGGGCCTGGAGTGCTCAGGAGGCGCTCAGAATGCTGATATTTAGAGCAATGATATTTTATGATGTAAGCTTCTAAATTACAAGGAGTGGGGAAAAAACTTTTTAAAATGCAAGAAAATTCCTGCTGTTCCTTAACCTACTTGAAACCTGATATGCCTTAGAGCTAATAGGTCAGGCACTGCTGAGAAGCCCACAAACTATTTCAAAAGGCAGGTATCTCAGCTCTAATACATCTTCCTTTGTTTATCTTCTGGGGTGATTGTGTTTTTATTTAAATTCCAGACTTTAAGCGCAAGACTAAAAGCCACCTGCACCCCTAAGGGTCTGAATGGTTTTTTGAGTGTATCTGTAGTCATACCTTTTGCAGTCCGCCTTTTGTTAAATTAGTGTCTCTTTGCAGGCTATGAGAAGAAAACTTGCTTTTGCACTCCCCTTTTGCAAGCATTTGAAACCATTAAAACCACTTTGTAAATAGATTATGAGATGACAGTGTAATCTTTTTAAAGCAAGGCTTCAAACACATACACACACACACAAATGCATGCATGCATGCATTACACTTTTATGACTTTGGAATAAAAATGCAAATGAATTTATTAGCTTAAGCATGACACCAAATAGAAATTTATGCACATACATTTAAAAAACAGACCCCTTGAAAATAACGCAGTTGCAGCCTATTAATTTTCTTTTTTGACAGTTTTTAAAATTCCCCTAAAAAAATGAAACAGCATGAATACTGTCAATATATCACAACAGCCACATTAGGTTTTGTGATATACATCATAATATAAAGAGCACTATTAGAGCACAACCTGGGAACCATTAAATCATTCTAAATCACTGTTACATTCCATTAGTGTCAATGGTGAAACCACATAATAGGCTTTATTACAAACTTCACCTTGGTAGGCCATTGTCTCTAATAACCACTTCTCTATGATGTGGTATCATACCCAGAAATCCAGGGAGATAATAAAGGCTCCCTTATTTCTTTTTTATTGGATGGGTAAAGTTAAATTTAGCTGTAAGTAAAAAAAAATCTTGAAGCTTTGTTCACTAACTGTGAGTTGCTGCTATTTGGACAAAAAAAAAATTCGGCAGACTTGGGAGAACAGTTTGAAATAAATTTAAATCCTGGTAAATGCTTGAGGCCAAGGTAAGATAGGCAGTCCTGCAATTACGATGTCATTTTTGAAATGCAGCTTAGTGCATTTATGCCCTTCTTTACACTTTTGTTCAGATACAAAGCATTGATTATAGAAACATTATAGGAATTAACTATGTGTTCTCATCTCTTCAACCCCTACATATGCAGTATCCATTAGAAAATGAAGAAGAAAGAAAGGAAAGAAAGGAAGGAAGAAAGAAAGAAAGAAAGGAAGGAAAACAGGAAGGAAGAAAGGAAGGAAGGAAGAAAGAACAACAGAAAAGAAGGAAAGAAAGAGAAAGAAAGGAAAGAAAGGAAAGAAAGANGAAAGGAATGAAAGAAAGAAAGAAAAAAAAAGAAAAAAAGAAAGAAAGAAAAGGAAAGAAAGAAAGGAAGGAAAGAAAGAAAGAAAAAAAAAAGAAAGAAAAGGAAAGAAAGAGGTCTGAACATGCTAGTGTTTTCTTCCTTCCTGAATTTTTAGAAATGCTTTGGAAGAATATATTGTTCATGATTAGGGATCCTTCTTGCAGGGCTAAACCTTGCTCTACATAATACATATGATGGCATAGGTCAGCTTGGCAGACTGTAGTGTGGTCATTTGGGATTAGCATAAAGAACCTCCCTGTTTTAGTGAGCTGGGACACTTAGTGCTACCTGGATGTGAGTCTGTAGGCAGCCGTGGAGGGATTCTGAGCCTTTGAAACTCACTAGACTTCGCTTTTAACTGGAGTAAGGACTTCAACCTCATATTTTGAAAACTATTTCACATAAGCAGTTTGTATTTCCTGTAAAGAACATTGATTAATTTTGATAAATTATTAAGCCTCCATTATCACAACATTTCACTTAGTCATTTTGCAAAAGTAGACTTGTGACTTCATTTTGCACAGCACTGCAGTCTCCCACCATCATTATTCAGATATTGGAGTGTCTGAAATTATTTCTTATGGTGACGCCTAATGTATAGTGCCTGTCTTTATAATTCTTTCATGTGAGTTCACTACAAGTCTTGGAGTAACTGGGAGGTATATGTGAAGAGACAGGTGAATACACTAGCCTTGTACTGCAGCTGAGTTAATGAACTGTATCCTCTTGTCCAGCTGACTGAGTTCTAGGGCCTGATGGCATTTTATCTTTAAATTTTCCTGTAGGGGCTGATTAGGGATGGATGTAAATAAGAACTGGTTCTTACATCATAAAAAGTCAAAGGTTTTTACAAGGTCAAAAGTCCTTTCTGGTTGGATCAGTTGCTATCACAAAGAAAATATACCCCTTCCAAAGAAGTAACCTGCAATAAGATGAGATAAAAAACCCCACCAATAGTCTCTGTTAAATCCATAAAATAAAAACATTACTCTTTATTCCACTTATTCTAGAATTTAACCAATTCCTCAGAGAAAATCCTCCTCTGCCTATTATTTTACTCCTTTTCTTTCCTGCATCCTGGGTTTTTCTGCATCTTGCTCAAATGCTCCTGTTTTAAAACAATGGGGTTATATATTTTTGGGTATATCCCATATATTTGTGGTATTCTTGCACTTAACTTTTCCTTCTAAATGGCAATTTTATGTAACAGCTCATAGAGACTGCAAATCTCTTGCATATACTGGGAAAAACAGTCAACATTTGTGTTGTGTTTCCTTACAGTCATTCCTTTAAAATGTGAGTTCAGTACTTTCAACACTAATTTTAACTTCCACTGATCAGAATTTCTTATCAGAATATCTTGCTATGCATGATATACTGTTTTAGAAGTATGAATCTGGTGTTTTCGTCTACATAGTATGAATTTACCAATCTCCCAGTCAACCTGTACTGTGAGATACAGAAATCCCCTATCTCCAGTGTGTAAGATCTGAAGTTAGAATGTAAAACTCACTCTGAACTTGGAATATCCCCAAAGGTAGCCAGATCAGTCACTGGAAACAAAGGAAAAACTGTATGAGGAAGGGGGCTATAAAAGGATAAAAAGGTATGTCAAAGGAGATAAAAATGACAATAATTCTGGGTAGCACAGAATGATTAATTACAGATTTACTAATAAACAATAGCAACTGGCCTTGCATTCATTTACTTCACTTAGGGTAACCTGAGTCCATGGTCACATTCTTCACCTGTGGATGAAGTCAGTGTGGTTGGAACTGGGACAGGAAGTTGGGGAGAGAAAGAGAAAGATGTCAGCAGACCTGAGAGCTAGGAAATACATCTAGTCCTTTGGATACTTTTATCAACGTCTAAGCTGCCTTCCGTATTGCCAGTTTACAATTCAGCATGGCAGGCACCAGGCCTGTTCTCAAAGTCAGCAGTGTGTATCCTACCCCTCTCACTTGCTTTTGTCATAACTTGAAAAATGTTAGTGGTTTGTTCCAGTGTCTAAAATAAGCTATAAGATAAGGTCAGTAAGACAGTCACGAGAACAACAAGGAATAAAAATAAGGAATAGGTGAAACAGAACTTTGCCTATCAGACTCTTTAGGGGCTTAAAAGAGGGACTGCATGAACCTTGTTTAAATTTGGCCACACTTGAAGAAAGTGTTTAGCTAAACTATAACCCTTGACCTTGTTTTCTATTTCCAGTGTATATTGTAACTTTATTTTTACTGTAGTTTTTTATGATGCCACTGGTGTTGATGAGGATCTGAGCAATTGTTGATGCTGTTTGAACAATCTGTAAGAGCTTTAGTTGCTCATTTTTTTATTCTGGTGCTTTTGTTGTTTTTTGGTGTTTTGTTGGGTTTTCTTGTTTCTGTTGGTTAGGTTTGGTTTGGTTTTTTTTAACTAAATACATTCTAGGTAGTTAAATATTTAGAAAGTCGAATTCTGGGGGTGTATACTACATATGAAGCCAATACAAGGGCAATAGTGGCGATGTGCTTAGCCTTGGCTTTAATATTCCTGTGGTGTTAACTTCACCTGAGGCAAGTTTCCTCTCTTGAGGAGTGTCAAAATATATCATGAATTAGTATCAAACATAAAATAAGTTCATTACTCATTTTAAAAAAGAGCTGACTCAATACTTTAGATGACAAACATACAATGTGAGCTATATCTCGTTACCATGTACAGCACTCAGCTTAAACATAATATTTAAACAAGAAGCCAAATAAGGAGAAGAGTTTTAATTATCTACATTCTTTTTCCCTTCCCCCCCCCTTTTTTTTTAATTGATGCTGTGATGTAACATGGTCCCTCAGATGGTTTCATTACTGGCATTAAATGGTGGAGCAATGGACAGATTTGCCCTCTTCAGGTCAGCTCATAACCACCTTTCTTTGCTCTTCCCTCCCTCTCCTCCAAAATATTGCCACTGATAAGTGTGTATGACACCCAGATATTAGTCTCCACTCAGTACATGCAGAGGCAGTAAGGAATGACAACAAAAGACCTGCAAAATATGAATGCTGACAGAAACCATTCTGCAGATGCTGAGTATCTCATGCTACTGCACCTAGTGACAAAATACTCCTTATTCTCTGACCGAGCCACATAAACATTTATTGGCATCCTTACACCTATGATCTCCTGGTTTTTTGGTAGTTTGTGACACAAAAGAAAAAAAAGCCAACAAAACAAAAAACCTGGTTGAAAAAAAAAATCACTTTTCTCTCATAATATCTATCTTCCTTCTGCTCTCTTACAGAATGGTGCTCAGAGAGCAGTCTGTAGTCTGTGGACAAGTCTTTAATACAAGTTATAATAATTCTCAAATGTCATTTAAGTTTGCAAAATAGGATGAACTAAGATGGATCCAAGACTGAAGGAGCACACAAAATTATTTATATCCCTTTTCTGGATAACCATTCAGCCAAAAGGGATGAGGATACTTGCTTCTGTTACTTATTTTCAGTTGCTAAAAAACCCTATCACCTACAATAGGTTCTGTGTCGAGCATGCTGGCCTGACAGACCAAGGAATTAAAAAAAAAGAAATGCCTCTTCAGAAATTAGTTCATGAGACTATGTCCATAAAGTGCAGCCCAGGAAAAGAAGCAGTAAGATATTAATGATGGATCTTTTTACAGAAATATTTGAGAGCTTGATATGTTATGAAATATATGCAAGCATTTGGTGCTGCATCGTTTATAATGCCCCGAAGCAAGTTGTAAGCCTTATCAGCATCTGGGAAGATCAGAACTTTCCGTTTGGGTTTTGATTAATCAAATATATTATGAAATCTTTGCTATGCCCAATTTTTGAGAAAGTCTATTTTTGATATTAATATGTCTCTACAGATTAGATACAGATTAGATACAGATCAGTTGTTTCATGAAAATAATTCTCTTATCTTTTTTCTCTTGTACAAAATATTATGTTTTTAAAAATAAAAACCATCAGATAAATATTTAAACACAGATTTCCTTCATGTAGGTGTCTCTTACATGCTATTTCACTTATAAGTCTTTTTATAAATGAGGCACTTTGAAATGTAGGACCTTTAAGAGTCTCAAACTTTTGAAACAATCACTAGAGGCCTGTAGACTGCTTCCTAGGGAAAGACAGGCAGTTGTATTTCATTCAGCATCTTTATGGCTGTATGTTAGAAGCATGAGTGTTAAACCAGGAGTTTCATCCTATTAACACAGTCATATAACCTTGAGCTATCCAGACTTGCAGATAACAACAGTACCTCTAACATGTATATCAGTCAGAGTGTGAGCCTTTTATCAGGTACAATTAAAGTTTAAAAGTATCTGCATTAAACAGGCAAGTATGAATATTTTGAATCCAAAACAACTACAGCAAATTTTCCAGCATTAGAATAATAATGTCAGTCATTCTATCACCGTATTAAGGGTCTGTTGGTAATTATATCATAATCTTCTTTCAGTCTTTTGGAAAGGGTTAATGAACTTTTTTGTAATTTCACCAAACTGGAGAAAATTGATGTTTTAATGTTTTAAATGTGCATATCAAAAAGGAGTATCGAAACAAGTGGTCTCAAGGACATTTTTGCTCTCTCTTGCTGGTCATGATGGCTCAATAACTTGCTTTTAAAACAAAACATTTATGCACAAATGTCTCTTTAGATAAAAATGAACATTCAAGATTTAATATTTTAAGTTGAAGAAGGTCACAGCTTTCTGGTTCAGAAAGCAGATATGCTATACAAGTGCAATCTTTTCCAAGCAAAATGGCAAAGAACTCTGCCACAGAGACTGGAGGTCCAATCCCGCCAGCTGCTGAGCAGCTTGAACTCTGCTGAAAGCGGCTGGCAGGGCCCCAGATCCCTTCAGGATCAAGTCCATAATGCCAACGTGCACCAGCTACTTTGATATCAGTGACCTTAAATGTTTTGGTCTATGGTGTCAATGATCCATGAACTAAGACAGATTTACTGTACACAAGTGACTGTAGTGGTTTAAGAAGAGTAAGTAAGGAAGTTGTGTCAGCCTTCACTTAGACTCTACTTTCTCACAATGCATACCTTAAGCTCTGGGTTTACCTGTGTGCCTCATGGTCTTGGTTTTACTGTGGAGATCTCTTCTGTTTCTCTGTGTATAATCCAGCTTTGTAAAACTTCACACCAAGTAATAAATTTTACTAAGTAAACAATCAGTACTTTAGTAAGCATAATAATTGTACTGACAGGTTTATAAAATCACTATTACACTCCCTGCGGTGTGAATATTTATAAGAGGTACATTTAGGACATCTATGTGGCTTGGGGCTTCTGGATCAGCTGTGTGCAATGTCCCATATCTGTGCATGTACAGAGATAAGTGACCCAGGGACAGCAGTTGGATGCTCCTGATTCCTGCCCCGCAAGCCTGCCATGTGGCCCAGAAAGCACTAGACATACTACCCTCTTCTTATGCTGCATTCTTCCATTCTTCCTTTGGATGTCTTGCATCTTAAAAGCTATTTTATTTTATTTTATTTTATTTTATTTTATTTTATTTTATTTTATTTTATTTTATTTTATTTTATTTTATTTTATTTTATTTTATTTTGTTATTAACTTTTTCGGGTTTTGGGCTTTTTGATGGGGGGGTTGTGTTTTGTTTTGTTCATTTCATTTTTTCATTCTGCCCAGAAGCCATTTTTATTGCCTTTCTGTGAGCAGAGAACTTCCTAAGCAAATGGATTTTTTTTTCTTTCAGGTCCCCTTGCTCCCTAGGACACATGGAAGAGGTTCAAGAGGGCTTTGACATCTGGAACTATGTGGTCATTCCTGTGCAAAACTTGAATTTAGCCGCATTGCTCTGTTGGGACTTCCCGATACTCCGCGCTCACTCCTACTGACTGCTGCGTGACCCAAAGAGGCTTGGGAGGGGGAGCTGCTCAATGCAAAAGACATTTGGCCTCCTCCACACTCCATTTTCTTTAGACTAGCCTGCTTTCTCTCCCAGACACACAAATACTGCACATGTATGCACACACATGTGCAGTGCCATGTAAATCAGAGAACAGCCTGAAGGTAAATGACTGGTCTTAAAGCATTTTAAAAAAATTACTGTTTATAGTTCCCACTATACACTTTGTAAACCTGTGTTTAGGCAGGCAACAAATGTACAAACGAATATTCCTTTTCTGTTTCTCTGAAAGAAAAGCAGATAATTTTGTGACAGAGCTGACAGACAGATAAACAGTCCCAGTTTAAAAATACAAAAAATGATGAATTGAGTTTTAGAAATGAACCATAGTTTATCCTGCTAATTCTTACTGTGTCTGAGTAGTGATGAAAGGAACAGTGCCAGAACTCAAGGATATGATGAATAAGAAAGAGCGAAATGACAACGAAAGGCCCTGGTGACCAGAAAACAAGCTACAGTTTGTCCCCCAGAGAGAGACAGTGATGGGTTGAACTTGCCATTAGAGGGAAGATTAAGTGTCCTTGGTTCCTGAGTTAGTTAATTATACACTAAAATCTTCCCAGTATATCAGAGAAGCCGGGTGTTTTGCTTTTGAATATCTGTATACTGACTACTTGGATTGCTTATTGGTTATTTCTCTTGACAACTCAAACCTGAACATTAAATCCCATTGGCAACAACTATCTGTCAAGAGCAGAAAAAAAAAATAAAAAAAATAAGATTTGTGTATTTAGTTTTCATTATAGAAGTGCTTGTAGTTGAAAAAATATGTACCTGTCAAGTTTTCGACATCTCGCTGGGGATGCAAGCAATGCTGTTGTGATTTCAAAACCTGGCTGACAAATTCACGTTCCAGTAGTAAAGACAAATCAAGGGGTTTTTTTCCCTTTTTTTCTTTTTTTCCCCCCTCTTTTTGCTTTTTTCACCGCTTTGACAGTCATACATAACAATTTGAGACCTAAGTGGCACTTTGATGCACTATTCCATTATTAAGTGGTATAGTCACTATAGAATAGATGACGGGCCTGTACTCAAGCCGTTGTGAATTAAACAGCTTTCAACAATGGGGGAAATTGAAAGGCCTAAAGAATTCTGAAACATAAAAAAATAATGATTAAAAATGTGTTTCAGAATCAGCAAGGCATATAATTTAAAATAATGTCAAGTACTGAAATTCAAACTAAAGAAAACAAAGTATATTTTAGAAGAATCTTTAAAGTTCAGAGGAAACATTAAATAATTAGCAAACCCCACTAAGCCCACAATTACAAATTTTAAATAGGGCTCTTTGATGATTCTTAGAAAATTAGCATGACATAAAAAATCCTGCTTAAAATTTAAGATGTGAAGACATAAAGCCTGTTTTCATGTGACAGTACTTTGACAGTACGTTAATTGACTGGTTTTGTACTGGTAATTCCTTGTGCCTAAAGGTAGAGTTTTCAACTAAAGTAACATTGACTTAAAGTACTTAAATTAATTCTTTTGTCAATAACTATACAGCTAATCAATACACCTGGAATTAAACAACAGTTTTTTGGCCAGAAGGCATGCTAATCCCTGGTCTCTTTTTGTTACAATTCATTAATCATACAGCCCCTCCCAATAAAAGATTTTCCTGTTTGAATCAGAAAGTTTGATACACCGAACAGCCCATCATGGCAAGTAGAATAACGAAAACCAAAGAAAGGCTTCAAAACATTACTTTTTTTACTGGGAAAATAAAAATTCAAAAGCTATGTTGATAACAATTCATGCTATATTTTTAGTTAATAAAATGTAAGTAGATATTTTTTCCTATTAAGATAAAAACCAAAAATGTAATACTTGTTATACCCCAGAGCATAATTGGTCATATATTATCTTTTGTTTTTAAGATTTTTAAAGGCTAAAAAATTACTTTTCAAACATTGATCCAGTAAGATTACCGTGAAAAAAAGACACCAAGCAATGGAAATTCTATTAATCCACAAAGTTCTAAAATATTTGCTACAATACTTATCTTTCTGCAGTTCTGACAACTGTATCAAACTGATCTCTATCTCTGAATAGGATGTGGATTACAATTTCAGTGCTTAGTACTCCAAATCTTTTTTTTTTTGGCCTTATTCTTCACTAGAAAGAAAAAATTGAATTGTTTCTTTATCCTTTTCAAGTGGTAATCCTACAAAGCATGTAAACCCACATTAGGAATGTAGTGTACTTTATAAGATGGCATGGGGTATGACTCATACCTGCAATAAAAAAACCCAAACAAAACCAAACAAAAACCCCAAACCTTCCAATTTGGGTATGATAATTTAAAAGATAAAACTGATTTGAGCAAGTTACTGAAAAAGATTTCATCAATATCCTGCTTTTTCATTCTGAGGCACTAAGGGAGAAAAAAAGAAATGCAATTATGTGAAATAAAATAAGGATTTTCTTAGTTACGATTCCTGGCCCTCCACTGATTGCAGTAAATTATAAATTATGCAGTCAATGTAGGCCAACAAAAGAAGACATCTTCAAATCTCAGTCAAAGGTAATTACTTAAGTCGGCTGAATGTTCCCTTTTCATAGAGTGTGATCTCTCTTTGACAGCTCACACTGACAGATGACCTTCTCAGCGACGTTCTTATCCTTCGGATCATGAGCAGTGTGCCTCTCTCCCTGAATATCTCTATATATTTGTGACACTAAGCTTTCAAATACAGCTATTGACAAATCAGAACATCAGTCTAAGTGCTGGTCTTCCTATCACTCACAATAAAGTAGCTATCACTTGTGGTGTTGTAGAGCAAGCACATCTCTGAAAAATGAGTTCTCACCAAGTGCTAATTTGACACAGCTCGCTTGCCTTCCCATAATTGCTCTGTCATTGTCAGTTGGCAGTTCGGGCTCATTCCTGGAAGCTGTGCCGTACAATTGGATACAATTACTCCCATTTACCACCACTATTATGCCACTGATGTTGCCCAGTTCGCATATTGACATGCCTCATTAAACCTGGATGCAGGCCATTAATGAACATTGTTAGCATTTCTCTTAAACTTTTTGCCTCTAATAAACAGTCAGTGTTCCATGAAGGAGCACTGCCATCCTTGTGATATGATATTTATTATCTTATGGGGGAAGGGGACTCTGCAAATGGAAACTATCCAGATGCTGTGAGAGAGATATATGGTTAGATCAGTGGTGAATAGCCCTGATCAGGAGGACCTTTTCCATCAGGGGCATCCTGCCATTAACCAAGTGACCTCTCCTATCCAAGAGAAGACAGGAAGGATAAACACGATAACCTCGGGGCGGCCCAGTCGCCGCAGGTTTCTCAAGGTTGCCCAGGCTCCTGCGGCTCCCCTCAGCCCCCTCCTACCCCCAGGTGGTGCTGCGGGACGCGACAAAGAGCATTTTGCCCTGGGTCCTCAATCCATTATGGCCAGCTACTCCAATGTGCATTTTTATTCAGAGATAATTATGTGTTGATCAGAGAAGTCAGCGGCTGTCACCCATATGGCAGGCACACCTGCAGTGTGACATAGGTGGTAACGATGGCATGCTCTTGAGCTGTCATGACAGGGACAGGGACTTTATTATGTATATGTCACCATTTCTCTTAGGGAAATTATCCTTTTCCGCACAATGACAATAATGAATCTTACAACACTTTCATAAACCCTGTTTCCAGGCCCTTTCCTTGACCTTCATTAAAACTCTGCCTAGCAAATTCACTGCTTTATGAACAAAATGCAAACTTTCCAAGCAAATGCCAATGAGCTTTTGGAGTTTCTTTTTAACTCTTTGCACAATGTACCTGCTTGGACAGTCAGAGGCCCTTCAGAGCACATCCCACTCCTTCAACGGGGATCATGCTTAGAAAGACTACGGTGAGGACTAACTGGCTTTTAAGTCCTAGAAATCTGCTTGGGTCTTACAGAGTTCTGCACTAAAACCAAGTTTATGGGAGAAAGTTTGTATCCATCAGTATTAAAGGGGACCCTTCTGTCCAACATAGAATAGAATAGACTGTTTTCAGTAGGAAGGGACCTACAATGATCATCTAGTGCAGCTGCCTGACCTCTTCAGGGCTGACCAAAAGTTAAGGCATATTAATAAATGCATTGTCCAAATGCCTCTTAAACACTGACAGGCTTAGGACATCCACCACCTCTCTAGGAATCCTGTTCCACTGTAATATAATATAGAATTATATTATCCCAGAACTACTCTACCTCTCTTCTTGGCTCTCTTTGTTTCATTCTTTACATACTTCCTTCTCCTGTTTGGTTCATGGCACAACAGAAATTCTCTGTGGAACTGAAACCAAAGAAGAACAGACAGGCATTTTGTATCCAGGGAGAAGGAAGGAAAAAGAATGGGAAGTGAGCTTATGCTATTTATCTCAGGCATCTGCAGAAGTTGTAACTAAGTATCAAAAGGAGAAACTGAAAAACTCCCATAATAAACGTCTATTATTTAGGTGGGTTCTTTTTTAATGCGGACTATTCTAATTACACTGTTCTCAGTTAAAAATTAAAGAGTGAGGCGACAGAAAAATGTAAAGAAAATTGATGCTGTCAGTGTCTTTTTTACAGCTAGCTTTCCTATTTTTTTAAATCTTCAAAAGTTTGCATATACAGTTTCAGTTGACATTCTTCAGCTTTGGGTTATCTTTCATATTGATATTTGTGTGAGACTGCAAGTGTGTAATATGCCTGCTTGCTGTGGTTGTGCTTAACATATTTTTCCCATTTTGACATATACAAATCTACTTTCTGCAACATTCTTTCAATAGCAATAGAGTACTTCAGAGTACAAGTAATTTCTTACATGTGAATGCAGTCTATCTGTCTAGGGAGAATTGAGGGACCAGGGAATTTAGCTTTAAATTTGCATTTTAACTTTAAATGACTTTAGCAAAAGTTACTAGCAGAAAAAAGTGTAAAATTTGGGACAGTTGCAAACTTACGAACTTTCTTAGTCTCTTTTAAATGTAAATATTGTACTGCTGAACGTGCTTATGGGACATGTATATGAATTCTGGAATAACATGCCCTTTGGTTCAGCTGTGGTCTAAATAACCTTGTAGAATGCAGAAGTGTATCAAAAAGATCTGAAAACTTTAACTGAATAAGCCAATTTTTATACTTAGTAGCTTACTATTTTGTTCGTATTGATTTGAATAATTTCCTTCATGATGACCTCAAATTACTTTGACAAATACTAAGGCTAGGATATGAATTTGAGGTTCTTAGCTGTATTTCTAAGCAGTTATAATTTTTTCAATTAGATAACTACCACAATTACAAATAATATCATGATGCTACATTTAAAAATGGAAACATACAATACCGCAGCAGTCCCTAAACTTCCTGTTGGTATCCTGGTCAGTATCTGAAGAGGCTATAGATGTATTGCACTCTCAGAGGACGCAAGCAAATGAGTATAACAGACAAATTCATTAAAATGCGTATCAACCAAGAAAAATTACCTGAGATGAAACTGCTCAGAATACAAAAGTTAACTGTTCTGAGAAACAAAAAAGGACTTGTTAAACAAGAGTGGTCAAATCTGCACCAACACCCAGAAACAGCACTACAAATAGCCTAGTGCTGTCTACTTGTGCCATATTGCTCAACACATATGCATCAGTGTCAAATGAATACATACAAGCTGTCCCATTTTCCAGTCAAACATTAACTGAACCCCATTTTATTGATTAGAAATAAGCAGATTGCAGAACAGCATACCATAGTTGCTGAAAGTTTGATTTTCAGATCAGGTTAAGGCAGTACACACTTAAGTATCTTGAATAACTTATGAGATGCAATACTAAAAGTAGGCAGTGAAGCAGTAATATAACTGAACTTTTTTCCAAGCTTTTTTTTTTTTTCGTTTGAGGTAGGAGTAGAATATTTGCTATCTGGGAGGCATACTTTGCCTTGTATTGATACAATTTTGCCTTTTCTAAATCTGATCACTGTTCTTCTGTCTTTATGAGAGGAAAAAATCCCACAATTATCTATCATAGAATAGAGTGTCACGCTGGAACTTTGGGGAACAAACAGCCCATAAAATGCATGGACGAATGTTACCTTATAGAGAGATTTTTCCTCAAAGGAGTGGATGCTTTTTGTCCTGGCTTTCATATGTCACTTGTATTAACTAAATAATACTTCCATATAAGGATATTAGTGTGCATGTATTGTACATTTGCATATTGTAAATGCAGTTGTACTTTTGATGTGCAATATAATTTCGATAAATTTCTTCCAGCACAACATAGACACCCCATGTATGAGTAACCCAAGGCCACCAGGAGAACAATTGGATTACGTGCACTTGTATTCATGTCTCTCTGCAAGAATGGGCACCTAGGGTAGCTCTGTCAAAGAATGAAATGCATCTCACTTTTTCACAAGAGGTGAAGGAAGCTTAAGAAGCATTATACCAAATAAGTCTTTGTGAAAAATCTGGGAATGGGCCACAGTCTCAGTTTCAGCCTTTTGGTACTTTTTCCTTTGCTGTGTCTCTATAGTCTTGGTCCAAATTTTGGTTGTTCAGTAGCTATGGTTTTAATTTATGCCATTAATGGAAAGACTTGAGGACTTTGATTTTTCAAAAGCCAGAGACATTGAGAAATAGAAACACAACCAGTATAACAGGTTTTTTTTAAAGCATGAAAAATCTGCTTATTTTTTCCAGGTTTTTTTTTTTTTCCTCTTATTAGAAAGAATTCAAAAGTTTTAGCCAAGATATATTGGAGGAGACACATGAGGATAAATTTTGTCCAGATTTGTTTCAATGACTGAAAAGAACAATCATGTGTTTATAGTTTGACAATACAAATAAGCCTTTTATTAATCTGATCTTTAATATAAGAAAAAACAGACTGTAACAGCCATAAGGAGGGACTATTTTACAAATTAAAATTGTTTTCTCAAAGAACAACATCAACAATAAATAAAGTCCTAATTTTACAAAGTCTTACACATAGATGTAGGTCATACTAATGGCACTAAGTTTTTGGAAAGCCACAGGAATATGAGCTATAGAGCAAATTAATCAGCTCCTAAGACAGGACAAATTGGCAGAGCAAAATTCGTTGACACTGGCTGATTAGTCAGGTCAGAAGCCGAAAAACCAAAAGAGCTGATCAAGCTTCCAATTGACATTCTGTGCAATGCTGCTTCATTGAAAGCATGTTTTCGTCATGAAATGGAGCCTCATGGATGCCTGAGGTAAAAGGGATTTGGATGGAAGGTCCATAAGAGGATGTGCAATTTTGTGCCGGTTTACAGCTTCATGCCAGATGTAGGCTGTCAGGATTTATATGTGTAGTCATCCTGCATTCAGCCCTAAACTGGCTCATGTCCAGCCAGCACTGACCAGTTCTGACCCATACTTTTCAAGTCTTCGGGCTTCTCTCTGGCAGGAGAGGTGGAGAGTCTCTACACCTCAGGAGTTTGGGGGTTACTCTGTGCATGAAGCTTACTACAGTTTCAGTGCCTCAGAGACAGACCTAGCTGGAATCCGTATGAGTCTTTCTGTTAATCTCCTGGTGCTTCAGACTCACCTTTAGTGACTATGTGGGGATTGTTCTGCAGTTTCCTTCAATTGTTAAAAAAAAAAAATTAAATTCCCAAATAATTTAGCTTTTATGGCATAGCAATCTGATCTCCATGTTGCCTTATTAGATTGAATAATTTTACTGGGTATTTTTCATACATGTACAAATATATATATGTATATATTTTCATGTAGAACTAGAAATCTGACTCATTAATTTCCTTTATGAATTGTTTAATTTACAATTTAGTTTATTCATGTATTTTTTAAAAACAGACTTCAGAGACTTATTTAAAAAGGCTCCTTTATTGCAATGATGGATTGTCCTGCAGCAAATAACTGTACATGCCATGAAACCTATTTAAAATACCCAACCTAAAGAAATGGACTCACGCATTTGTGTTCTCAAGCAAACGTTTTTTTTGCAAAGGTAGCAGTAGTACCGTATTATTTATTACATGCATGCTGTCATATTTGAAAACACAGTAACCCTTTGTATATATTACAAATTAAATTAACTCTGCTGAAGAAAAAATAAAACAGCAAATGGAGATACTTGGAGACTTACGCCATGAGATGTTCATCAACAGAGTCTGAGTCAACAGTTTCCTAGCTAACTCTCAGAAGCATAGTGTCCTCTTAGGTGTATATACCCTGCTGATCTTAAACAGAGTCCCTATTCATGACCAAAATAACTGCATTGGGCAGGGAAGTTTCTGTTGTATTTGGATTTCAATACAGGAATGCTGCTATCTGATAATAAATATAATAGAAGTTCTTTGTTTCTGCCGAGACTGCAAAATATGAAGGTCTCTGTTACTGATCTGCTCAGTGTTATTGTTTAGAGACCTAAAATGTACATTGACTAGTGTTTAATGGCTTCTGTATTTACATTTCCCCTCAGATTCATTTAGTTGGCAGTGTTGAAGACATTTGTACTGACACATAATTTTTGTATTATTGAAACATGCTGTCTTGCTCATTTTTGTGAAACAAGTGCTCATTGTCTGAGTCACTTGAATGAAACATTTACTTTACAACATCAGCCCAAATAGGTTGCCATACTCAGAGATGGTACATAGTAAAAGATGGAAATTCAGGTTTTCCACCAGTCTAGCAACGCAAAATGCTTTTCAGTTGCCAGAGACCTCAGCTAGTTCGCTCTAGACTCAATTATATATTATAGAAGGGGTAAGTAGACAAAACTTAGGCATATAGATAAAAAAGTTATTCCTGCAAATGGCCCAATGATTCTAATGAAGACAAAGACTCCAGTCTTTGTGTGGATGGCAGGCAGCACAGCTAAGACTCCTCTTCAGCTGAGTCTCCAAAAGCATAATCATTTACAGCCTGTTTTGATGACAATTTAAGAATTCCTCTGATTTTTCCAGCCTTCTGTGGCCCCTCCAGAAACCCATGACTCCTATCAGATTTGTTCCGTACCTGCAGATGTTTCAGATGCCCTATAATACCTACCCAGAATCCTTCTGCAGCTGAGCTAGTCACCTAAACATCCATTCATGATCAGAGGAAAGAAACAGGTACTTTCATGCTATTATCCATTTTTCTATTACACGTACCTAATCTAGAACAGCAGAACAGAACCTTAATTCCCAGTGATTTCATTGAGAAGGATGTAGTTGACTTGTTCTGGTGACAGCAACACCTGGACAGGTGAATCCTGCACTCCATTTCTAGTACTCTCCTAAAAGGTGTTACCATCACTGAGAATACCTAGCGCATAGCCAACACTGTTGTTCCTGAAAGTCTCAGCTTCTGTTATGTCATGAGTGCTTCCAGGTTTCAAAAACAGTGGTGGTAACACGTCTCAGGCCTAAACTCTGTGCTGTTATAATCAAAATTTCGACTTAGTAACTGTCACAGCACTTCTCTGACACTGAATACTACATGTGAATAATTATTTCCATTTTGGTGCTGATCACTAGTGAATACAAGGGGATACAGCTCAGTCCATGAATTTTTGCAGACTTTTTTTTGTGCATTGATCTGTAGCAGTACAAGAAAGAATTCCTTCTTGTCTAGTCCTCCAAGTGCTACTACTATATTTTTATAACAATTACCTTACTGTAAATGAGTGTTTCATAATTCTACATTTGTAAGAAGGCAGTAACCAGCACTCTGATTTGACAAACCAGGTAACTGGGGTGTCACACAGCCTCAGAATTTGGAGCAGCTCCTACATTTTTCATATGGTAGACTGAAATGTAAACCACTTTATGCTGCATTTCAAAAACATCTGCCAATTATATATTTGACTGAGCTGTCTTTAAGTACTGCTTCAGACTTAGATGGCCATTCTCATTGTAGGGCAGAAATTTCAGCACCTCATTGCTATCTTCCGAGCAGCTGCAAACCACAAAACAAAAGTACATTGTTTCCTCCTCTAGAGACCCATCTGCCTGACGGATAATAGCTTGCGTCTGCTACTTCTCAGACTGGGGGCCAAAATCTATGCCATGAGTTGGAAGATATTATCTTCATACCCCAGTGAAAAGTCAAGTAGAAGAAATAAATGTACTCACAATTAGGCCATATTAAAATGTGTACACCTAAAGAGTTAGAACAGGATTTTCTGGTAGCCCTTTTTCTGGTATCTCACTGGTTTTAAATGTTTGATTTTAATGACAATTTAATCTTGTTTCAGTAATTATGTATGTGTGGATGTGAGGCTTCCACTCAAAACACATTTCTGCCTGCAAACATTACCAGTTAGTACTGTCACGAATGTCTCTCAGTGATGTGTCTACTTATTGCACACTTTTGTTCAACCTTTTGTTAATTGGTAAATTCTTCAGATTAAGGTTTATGGTTTATATTTCTTTCTGTAAGACTCATAGCACTTAGCACATCTAAACTGTAAAACATCAAAAGTTTTCCAATATATCATGTATCATTCATTAAGTTTCATGGTAATGAGTTCAATTTTCCAAAATAATATGAAAATTATCAACAATAGATGGCATGCACTCATAATGCTTTAATTCTCTTCTATTATTTTTTCCAGTCCAAAATTTGTGACAGTAGTGTGTAGTACTGTATCTCAGAGTAGAAGTTGTATTATTTTAAAAATATTCATAAGTACTTAATATGCAATCACTGTGGACCAAAGAGCTTTTGATTAAGGAATTCTCTCTTTGTAGAATGGTTAGAAAAAATAAAGATTGTTGTTGTAGGTAGAATTTTGGGATGTTCCCATAATGTATGTACAGAACACTAATAATCAAAATGAAATGTAAAGAAAGCCACCTTTCTTCTCCATATATTGTTTCAATTAAAAACACTCTGAGTATGTTTTTTACAAATTCTCCGTTAGTCCAAAAAGTTTTCAGATTTGTCAGTGCCAGACATGGGGCACTTCATGCCAGATAGATTTTTAAATTTGAGTGTTATAGAGAGTGATTATTTAACATCTTTTTAACAATGAATTAATGGACAGTAAAAACACTGCAATCCCAATATGTACAGAACGTGTGCTTAAAGGCACATGTTCAGTAAGAGTTGTTCTGTGACCTTTGTGGTACCTGTAAAGGTTGGGTTCAGCGCAGGCAACGTCCAATCAGTCTTTCAAGGTTAACTACACATGCCAAGCTGGGAAATGAAACAATTACTAACAAATTTTATAGGTATATTCTGTCAAATTTAAAAGGTAATCAGAAGTCTAAATTAAAATTATGCCTGAGGAAAGCACAGAAAAAAAAAAGCAAAAAAAAAGAAAGGAGGAGAAAGGAAAGCAATGAGGAAGAGTTTGTTTGGTTTTGTTCGTGGTTTTATTTTGGGTTTTTTTTCCCTTAAGTCTTAATTTTGAGCTAGGCACTGAAAATATCGGTAGAACTAAAAAAGGTATGTGGGAGACACCCCACAGTGCTGGAGGGAAAAACCCACAATGGAGAGGGAGGGAGTACTCAGCAAGGATGACATCAGTAATCACCTGGGCAACATTGACACACTGAGTGTGAATGATTCATTATACTGTAATTAAGTTTTAATTAACTTTACCCTGCTTTCCTTATTTTAGAAAATTAAATAAACTTCTTTTTATGGTACTCACTAAACCAATGAGCAGAAGCTAGAATTCTGCTCTAATTAAACTCAGCAATATGGCAAAACTGTGTGCAAAGCATAATGAAGAAATGTTTTTTTGCAAGTAGAGCCATTTCTTATATTTTGTGGCATATCGATTTATATTTTTTAACTACTTCCCATCAGTGGCAGTATACTGAAGTCTCACAAAACATTTTATCATAGGCATGCTTATTTCAGAAAAACCAGCAAAGATATTTCTTACATAACTAAATGATTTCCCAAAATCACAAGGTCCATTTCTTTTTCATTCCTGTTCCCCCCATGTAACTGGAAACACCCTCAAAGAAATAATAACAACCAGAGCAGGAAGTTAAAAAGACCAGATCTAAAGTTGCTGTTTAAAAGGGTTGGGTGAAGGGTAGAAATACCTGATACTGGAAAAATATATTTCTATGTGTTTGTGGGCTAATTCTCAGTCAATGAATTCCACACATTGGATCCTTTAAGATCTTTCAAAGCTGTGTTTTTCCACCTGATAGCAAAATGAGCTAGATTCTAAATTCATATCTTGTCATAATGGAGTAAGTGGAATTTTGCCATTGACTTCAACTCTAGGTGAGCTATTTAAACAGATTGAAACACGATCTTTCCACACTTTAAAACACCTCCTTTATTAGAAATCAAATTTCTTTAACCAAAGGTATTCAGTTTTGAATATGTCACTGAATGACTGCGTACAGTTCCCACAGAGAAGCTGAGACTAGCCTCTAGCCTCCATCAAGGAGATTACCACTCTCCTTCAGCTTTCTTGAAGGAGTTCCCCATCTATAAACTTGTGAATATATTTGAAAACTCTGATTTTGGCAGGTTTTTTTCTGCCTCAAAATCTCAAATAAATTTAAATAAATATAAATTCTTAGGCAAGAGAATTCTTGTTTTCAAGCCAGCTGTACCCTCTACACTTCTACAGACTGTCATCTTAATCTACCTGACTGTATGTTAAGTAAAGTTCTGCCTGTATAGCTATGCCTGTCAAAGGGGAAAGCTTTGCTGTGTCTGTTTTGCAACTTGACAATTGGAGAAAGCCCTTGCCTTTTCTAACTGCACACCAGTGTGTGGACTCCTTGTTGCTCCAGTCACCTATAACAAACCAGCACCACTGTATGCCTAGATTCTGCCTCCATTCTTCCCATTGAATTGTAACTAAGTAATAGATTGTTTCATATGCCTGGGCAAAGTAGGTGATCTGTTCTCAAATTCAACTAAAACAGAGGTAGAAGAAGTTTAAGGGAAGAAGAGAATATTTTAAAATGGGGAAGTCAAATCAGTCAAGCCAGAGTAATTCTGAGGAAGAGAATAACATTTGAAAGAGGCAATGAGGGGAAAAACACAATTATTTTTGTGTAGTATGAGCAGAGCCATAACAGAAGAAGGTGTTCAAATAGAAGGTGGAAGAGAGAGAAAAATTCTTGCTGATGGCCAAGGCCTTGGTTTTCATTTAATTTGTAAGGAAAAAAGATGGCAGTGATATGTGGGAAAAAAAAAATACAAGTAGTTGGTAACCTGCTGCTTACTTTTTCAACATCCTCACTTGTTATGAGCTACCTGAGGAAGGGAAAATCACAGAATTCAACAAGTGAAATATAAAAGTTCCATCCGACATCTGTTCAATTATGACTTTTATAATAGCATAGAATAACAAATGCACCTAGGTAACAAGTCTTTTTTTTTTNATTTGAAACTGTTGTCGCTTTCCACATGATAACCTGTATATTCCTTCATCTTACTAGGGATGTCAATTAAATTTCAACTTATCAGCTCTGTGCTTCTTTCTGTGTTAGTCTGATGTATAGATTAACATGCCAGACTTAACCCCCAAGGCCTTGACCTCTACTCTCCTTTAGGTACTTCTTCAGGATTTTCTTCTGTAATGGCATCTACACAAAATCTGCAGTGGAGAGGTTGCGGTGCAGTTAGGGAGAGCTAATTTTAATTAATGAATCAATTTATTAATGCTTTGGAACATTCAAGTTCTATAATGGCTCCCTAAGTAACCTCATTATCTTATTTTCATTACCTTTCTCTTGTCTATTTCCTTCTTTCTTTTTGTGTCAGATCTGCTTGCTCCATCTAGTTACAAATTAGGTTCTTCAAGGCAGGTGCACTGCCAGACCTTGTTTGTACAGTAGTCAGCATGTTTGGGCCTCATCCTGGCCAGAGCTTTTGGACACAACTGCAATCAATTATCATTTACAACTCAGCCATAGTGATGTTAAATGCCGTGTTCAAGGTGTCAAAGCAAGTAAGCAGCACAGCTGCAAATGAAACCCAGATGGCATTTTTCTCTTCTTCAACCATAAGACCACTGACTAGTATGAGGGATTTCTGTGCTGAAAAACTGTCCAAAAATACTACAAAATTTTCCCAAGAAGAAGGATGGTGCTTTTGATTTCCCCAGGCTTCTCAAATAAAAAGGGCTCAGATACCTCCTATGTTAAAATACAGATATTTTTTAATCTATAATCACAGAAACCTCCTGTTGCCACAGAATAACTGCTTGCCTATTCCCAATAAAATCTCTTTATTTAATTCTATCCAAACGACTTTCAGTATGGAGTGGAGATACAAAATATTTAGAAGATTGAGAGAATGTGATACAATGCTTTGGCCCTGAAGAGGGGCCTGGCAGTTCTGGGGTAGGTGTGTTGTACTGTAGGGATATCATAGGTAAGGGTGGCTGCTTTTGCATACACTTATGCAACATTTGAGACCATGGCCACTCATGCAGGAGGTGTCTATTTCAGGAATTGATTCTTATCTGTTAGTAGTTTAGTTCTATACCTTCAAGAACTTAAAACTATATAAACTGATAAATATTCATCCAAAGATAGAAATCCTCCTGCTTCAACTCTGAATTCAGTGAGCTACACAGTTGAATCAATTCAACTGTAGTTTTTCCAAATTGTGGGATACAGACTGCCATGATCAGATCTTTTTTATTGTTTCTACTGTCAACAACAAGCTTGAGGGAGTGACACTGCTATATTGTTCTTACTAATTAGTTGGCAGGAGACAGACTTGCCAAAGGTGTAGCAACGAATAAGACTGTACATGAAAATCACTGTGCTTATGTGCATCTGCATGAATGAGTGTCATGTAGTGTGCTTTTTCAGGGGTGGGGCAGAAATATTCCTGGAAAAGAAACATTACTTAAAATAAAGCTTTCAAGTCAGTTTTAAGAAAACCATAAAGGTTTTATGAGAGTGCCTAAGTACCAGTGGATCTTAGACTATAAAACAACAAAAAACTGTATAAACCAGTCTGAGATATGTGAATAAAATTAATTGTGACACTAAACTTCAGATGCAGAGATTATATCGAACACCTGCAGTGACAATGAAAGAAATAAAATTATTCAAATCTGCATCTTAAAAAAACAAATCAAAACAAAAGCCAAAATAAAACCTTTCTCAGTAATTTGCAGATATCTAGATTGAGCAGGCATCTCCTTTTGGGGTTTGAAGTTCTTTAAATTCCGGCGTTTCTCCAGTGGGCATGCCCAGAGCCACTATGCCCGGCACACCTGCAAAGCTCCTGTCTTCCCCCTAAGTGTTGGTCTGCCTTATTCAGCATGACATAACTGACAGTTTAATATGTAACAGAGATATCTAAGGCTGTGGCTACACAATTCTTTTAGTCCAAAATGGGAGTGCTTTTTGGAATACAATCTCACCGTTATCCCAACACAGCACACTTCATTTGGCATCATGGAGGGGCTTTGAAGCACGTGAGTTGCATTGCGTTCAAATAAAAATAAATCACCACATATGCTCCAGGAGTGCCCCTAGATTTTTACATCTGAAGTTGGATGAAACTAATGGTTTGTAAGATGCAGTTTACCCTTTCCTCGTTAGTTTGGAGAATGTGCATTGGAGTCTTCCCCGCTTAAACACTGAGATCTGCCAAGAATGCCTTATTGACCCTGATCTGACTCTCCTAATACTCTCTGACATGGCCAGGCTGCTAAAAAAGAAAACCACTTTTTCTTTTTCAAACAGAAATGCTACTGACTGTATCTGATGTATTAACAAAACAATTTCCTCTTTGGTGGTTTTTTTTTTTTTAGTTGGAGGTTTATTGTTTATTTGTTTGTTTTCCTACTATAGCTGAAGGAACTGATTTCAGAAACCAGAGTACCTAATTCTATGTTTTAGCTAACTAATTACAGGAATAATATTCTCCTAGGCAGATTCTCCTTCTGAAACTAAAAGGAATTTACCCTAGCTATGCCATGAACATGAACACATTTTTAGTTCCAAATATAATGAATTTTTGCTGAAAAAAATCATGTCTGTCTAATACTTAGCCCTACTGGACAGACTTCACAGCTTGACATTGATATTTAACTTCAGTGCTAGAAACCAAGTCTCACTGCCTTCTCAGTAGTGTCTCTCTCCTTGCTTTTATTTCATAGGGCCATTTCATATATGAATTTATTAGGTTTTTCTAGTTCATTAGATAATATTTCTACTCTCAGAACCTGAAACACAAGCCAACTTTTCTTTTACAGATCACAGCCTTTTACTCCAGATAAACATATTGCCTTATTTTTCGGTCATTTTTCTTTATCCTCCCTATTTAAGTTGTAGCTGCTTACACCCCCTTCTTTGAAGGTAATTATAGACTGATATCATGTCCTGCATTAATCTTTCCTATTATCAAGTATATAAAAGTAGATGCCTCATCTCTTTACTTCCATCTTTTCGTCAAGTGTAGTGTTAGTATTCTTGCTACCATTGTTAACAATATTTGTTTGCATTTCACATGTAGATCTGGTTGCTTTTACATAAAAATTTCTGTGAACTCTACTCTTGTGGTGGGTTGACCCTGGCTGGATGCCAAGTGACCACCAAAGCCCTTCTATCACTCTGCTCCTCAGCTGGACAGGGAAGAGAAAATACAAAGAAAGGCTTGTGAGTTGGAATAAAGGCAGGGAGAGATCACTCACTGATTACTATCATGAACAAAACAGACTCGACTTGGGGAAATTAGTTAAATTTATTACCAAACAAATCAGAGCAGGATATTAAGAAATACACCCAAATCTTAAAACACCTTCTCCCTACTCCTGCCTTCTTCCTGGGCTCAACTTTGTTCCCAATTTTCTCTACCTTCTCATCACCCAGCAGCACATGGGGACTGGGAATAGGAGTGGCAGTCTGTTCATCGCATGTGCTGTCTCTGCCACTTCTTTCTCCTCAGGGGAAGGACTCTTCATGCTCTTTCCCTGGGGTTCCTCCCATGGGAGACAATCCTCCATGAACTTCTTCAGCATGAGTCCTTCCCACAGGCTGTAGTTTTATATGAACTGCTCCAGCATAGCTCCTTTCCACAGGGTGCAGACCCTCAGGAACAGACTGCTGCAGTGTGAGTTCCCCAATGGGACCACAGGTCTTGCCAGGAGCCTGCTCTTGCATGGGCTTTCTGTGGGGTCACAGCCTTCTTCAGGTACCTGCTCTGGCATGGGATCTGCCAAAGGCTGCAGGGGGACAGCCTGCCTCACCATGGTCGGCACCGCAGACTGCCTGAAGCACCTCCTCCCTGTCCTTTGTCACTGACCTTGTGGTCTGCAAAGTTGTTTCTCTCCTATAGTTTCACTCCTCTCTTCACAGCTTGCGCTGTGCTGTTGGTTTTTTTCTCTCACCTTTCTTAACTAGGTTATCCCACAGGCATTACCACTGTCACTGATGGGTTCAGCCCTGGCCAATGGTTCGTCTATCTTGGAGTCAGCTGACATTGGCTCCATCAGGCAAGTGGGAAACTTCTAGAAGCTCCTCACAGAGCTATTCCTATAGCCCTCACCCCCCAAAAAACACCCTTGTAATGCAAATCCAATACACCTTTCAACCTTTTTAAAAAAATATTAAGTTATTTTTGAATCTCCCTACAGCTAACATTCCATCTTTCCGGCTAATCTTTATCTGAAAGACCACAGAGAGAGGAAAAACTTAGCTAGTATTTGTATAATATTCCTTTCAATCCTTAAGTGGTTTCCAGAAAGTTACCAACAGGTAAATCTGTCCATAGATTATGGTAATTTGATTCTAGGTGGTTTTTTAAAACCTGTATTTCTGGGGAATGGATATTATTCCATCAGGTTCCACATGTCTGCACTTCTTTGTCTGTCTGCTCCTCTCCAGTAATTCCCTAATCTGCTGGCAATTTTAGTTTCAGCCACATTTGAGAAAGGAGTAGAATCATGAGAAGTATGTGATTTCTATATTATTGATGAAAACAAGTGATTGGGTAGAAAAGATGGAGGGAGTTACTGACATCGTCTTCACAGGGAAGAGAGATTTACAGTAAGCACAGTTTTATTAGACACCGGAGAATCTAGTTTGCATTGATGATTTCTTTCTCACACAAATTCCCTAGTATTTGATAAGGCTAACCCCATAAACAAAGTTTTTCCCATGCCTAATTTTGTCAACAACATCTGTTCCCTGTAGTGTCTCTATGCTGTAATGAGGCATGAGTTTATGCTGTAATCTTAATTTAATTCAATTAAGAATTTTCAATCAACCACAAGTCACAAATCTATTGGCAAGCAAGCTATTTATTATTTCTTTTGATACTTGTTATGTGTATTTGTCACCCTTGTTCTTTCTTAGATTTGATACTTTTTAGATAGCTGTAATCTACTCTTTTTTTTTTTGTAGTTTCCTTCAATGGAGGTCTACATTCACTTTCCCCTCAAATGAAACTTTGCTTCAGACATATTGGCCCCACATTTTCTATGCAGTGCTGATATTTGGAACGTACTTCAATCATTTGGTCCTGTTTGGTGTCATGTCTGTTCCAGCTCCCCAGTTCATGTCCCACTCATTGCTCCAGACTAAGCAGCACAAGAAATTGAAGTGGTATTTGCTTTGGAAAGAAGTTGGACAATCATGCTACTTTAAACCTGACTTTTGCTCATCTTCTGCCTTTAGTTTCCACCTTTGGGTGTGTTGGATATAATTTAAATCGTGAATGCAAGTAGATACAGTGCCTCCTGCTTTGCTGTTGAAACCATTTTTTGCATGATGGAAATTGCAGCAGTGAGTTAAACAGCCAAACCCTCTGGATTTCATGGCAAATAGAATTGATGAAAATTGTCATGTTTGGAGCTAGACTAGCTAAGGAAAGTCACTCAAAATATGAGTTTTGTCTTAAGCCAACACTCTCTGGAACTCCGAGCTAGATACACAAAAAGTTGCTGGCACTAATTGCCACTACAGGTACCTTACTCCAAGATGAATTCTCAGATTGCTTGCTAAGGTTTAGCACTTCAGGCTCAAGCTGCTGAGGTTATCACTTGTAAATTTCTTCCTGGAAAGACTGGCTGCTGGATATGCTTAGAAGAACTTACATTCTGGCAGTGCATTTCCCATTAAATTTTTTAACAGAAGATCTTTCTGCTCAGCATGCTGACTACAGAGTTTTCAGCACTGATCTCCATTAAAGCTCTGGATCCTTAACTTGGAGTCCAGTATTTCAGTATATGTAACAGAGTACTTAAAAGACTAAGAACTGCAATGTGGTACATCAGTCTCCTGTGAGGATTTAACTCTGAGCATAAAAAAGAAAGATGCCCAAAAGTAACATCTGCAGTGGCCTTTGGATGCCTTCCACATGTGAAAACTTTATGGAACAAATCCCATAGGATCATTTTATCTGTTCTTTCAGTGTCCTACAAGTTCGTCTACACTTGGAAGTGTCTTCTTTCACATGCAGCAATAGGATATGTAGAACTTTGTTGATCTAGGTCTTCATAAGTGGATAGCACTCAGACATGACATTATGGAGCCTTACAAACTCAAGTCCCCTTATGGCCCATATCCTCTGTATAGATACAGTTTGTGTCTTCACAGCTAACACTTTGAGGGCTTCAAGCTAAGCAGTACCTATGCCAGCTGAATAAAGGGACTTTAAAAAGTGGACAAAAATATCAAACGAAAATCCATTCTTTAAAATAACAAATTATCATTACTTAAGTAAGCCTCAATAATTATTCACCTATGAGTTTAACCAGCTCAATTCACAAAGTAATTTGAAGTTTTTTAAACTTTAGTGAGAACTGCCAATGTCAGTTGGGACTTGGTCATTATTTCTGATAGAGCAGCTCAGTCATGTTCTACCACATGCTTCTTGGGCATGGCATTGTGCACTCATTCCATACCTATCCTTTATGAAGTGGTTTTCCAAGCCCACGTTTTGTGCCTGACTTCAAAGTTAGACACAAATAGTATCCACAACCACAGGACTAGAAGAAGGCAAGGATCAAAAAACAGCAAGGGACCAAATCTAAGCCAGCTAACAGGAGACATGGTTGTATCTGGAGTGAGACACACCTTCTCAGTTTAGGCACTGACCCCAGAGTTTATGTGAGATGGGCCATTAGAGCCTTAATTTCTCCTGCTTCCCCAAAGCAGAGCTTTCCATTGGATAGTAAACTGAGTAATTTCTTGTGAGAGGAGATGGTAGTATAGCCATTAGACTTGCATATAATCTTCCTTGTGCTTTTCTGTTCTCACCTCCCCTCCACTGTTCGTAGTTTTCATCGGAAATGCCTATGATCACTGTGCATTTTGTTATACTCAAAGATTTTCAAGGGTTTGTCTGAATTTAGATATCAAGGAGCTTGCTGGACTCTAATTTCTTAAATTTGAATGTTAGATCAGCATTATGGACCATTAGTTTAGTCCATCCAAGTTGGTCCCAGTTCTGCACATGTAAAATGATAATACTTAAACTATAAAAATGAATTTTCTGACTAGCACCTAGCAGACTAATAATTTTCAGAAGTAACAATTTTTAATAGTTCTCACTTTGTGTGTAAGTGCCTAAATTCTTAAAAAATTGCACTTCAGGTGCTTATCTCTCTTTTTTTTTTTTTTATCTGTGTGCTTCAGAAATCTGATACTTCTTTCATACTTGTCTTTTATTGTCAAGAGCCAATAACTTGCTTTTCGATAGGTGCTGTACTGTCCAATATATCTCTATTCCAGTACATAGCCATTTCCTTGGGTATTTGATAGATACCAGGTTGCAAGCAGGGTCAGAGCATGTTCTCAGCATTAGTTTCAAAAGGACACTCTTTCCTATATTTTAAAAATCCTACTCATGGCTTCCTGGATTTCAAACTGAAACAGAGGTTCAAGCAAATTGTTAGCTAGTATCAATACTTTGTCTAAACACAGAAATATAGAATCAATACTTTGAAAATCCTCTTGGTAGTTTATAAATACTTTGGTACTGGAACTGTGGAGGCAAGGGAGAAGGATTTGTTGGCATGTCACCTTTAACTCTGAAAATATCAGTTATATCTGCCTAATGGACATGACTACTCTCTTTAATCTCTTTAAAATTTGCCTTTGGTGCCCAAGTACAATTAGTGAATCTTCTGTACTTTCCATGGCTGAGATAACAAAGTTGTCATTAGAAATAAGATGGATTCCAGTAGTGACCACAGTGATGCTGCCTGGCACTCCTAGATAATGCTCTCCCCTGAGAAGCCTTACCCTAGTAATTACTTTCTTCTCCCTTTTGTCAACCTATTTGAAATCTATCACTTTTAATGAGTATTTATCTCCAAGTCAGTAAATCTGTATTAGGTAGCGCTTCATATAATGTCTTATTTTAGTCCATTATCCATGGTACTCTATCCCATGTACGCAGGCTTCATTCCTACAATTTGCTCCACGTTGACTGAACCCTTTGTTCATGCAGAGTCCCTTGGTCTCCAGCACCATTCCGTATGGACCTAAGACTCCATCTGCATGGATAAATGGTGAGATCTGGGTCAGTAATTACAACACAGAAAGTGATTAGATTTTTTTTAACGCATTGACTATTTTTAATAAGCTTACTTTTAATTATTAATTGGAATCTCCCCAAATATTCGCATATCGATTCCCTTGTATGCCTGAATATTATGCCTAGAATCTATGAAAAATTAATTGGCCAGATTTTTCCCTGTTCTTTCTTCCTGCTGTATAGGGTTATTTTTAGTCTCTGAGTCCCTAGCTTGATTAAAATTATCTGCAAAGTTCAAAAAGTCCTTTGGATAGTTCCTTAAAATATTCAGGTGCACCATTTTTAAATGTCCAGATGCGTCTTAATTTTGTGTAATAGTAGTTAGTAAGCAGAGAAATTACTACAGGGCACATTAAGAGAGAGGATCATCAAAGATATTCAAGGCAGTGAACTGCAACTTGCAGGGTCAAGTACTAGCCTACAATCAGAATCTGCATATTTTTACTAGTATTAGCAAAGCTCATGACTGCTTTTATCCTTTGAAGTATTCAGCCCCATTCAGGACAGGAGCCTTTTTGTTCTTGGTACAAAACAGAGGAGGAAACAACCCTTCTCAACAGGCTCAGGCTCATCACTGAAGTTGGCATGTGACTAAATCATTAATTTGACAGACATTCCAGGTAGCCAAGAAAAGGCTATCTCCTTAGAAAAAAGCTCTAACTGAACCAAGATGGAAATTTTGGGACAGTGACCAAACCTTTTGATTTGTTGACAAGGACTATCTTTGCAGCTCCTGAGGCGAGTAGAGGTCACTGGTGCTTTCAGTCAACAGGAAGCCTGTTCCAGGAAAGTAGTCATCTTTGGTGGTGACAAATGGAATCCATGAAGGAATGCTACAAAATCCACTGTGAGACATGATGTTTCTCCCCATAAGGGATGGCCAGTCAAAGATCATATCCTCTGCAGATCAACAACAGACAGCGCAATGACCTTCAGTGTGAGGAAAAGACAAACATGGGGGCAATGGTTTTTCATCTCTAATTGCTTAATGCATATTTGGGAAAAGTCCGTGGAAGGAAGATCATCTGTCTTCTCCGCTTTGCCATGGTCCACACGTGGATACAATTGCATTCACGCAGCAGGCTGCAAGACCTAGCCTTTAAATACGTTTAGTAAGTTACAGGCAGGCACAAACTAAAACCACGTGTATTTGCTTTTTAGGCAATCAGCTTCAGTAGCATTGTCAGCACCTCTGAGAGCCCGCCCCAGGTGTAGACGACCTTATTTGCTATAAACACATTCAATGAAGAAATTCTGATGTTATCCATTTATGAGGATGTTAAGAGGTACGACACAACCCTGCTCTTAGACATTTCACTGAGAAATTTTTGGAACCTGATTACACGGTCAGTGCTTTCACTGCATAACCATGAAACAATTTTTGTAGGATAAGTTTTTGTGCTGTTATAAACAAAGATTTCATAGGTTTTGTCCATGAAGGGACAAATTTACCTACAAGCAGTAAGCAAATGTAAAGCTTTTTCACTGTTTCAGATGTCAAAGTAAAGACGTTGGCTTCTGTATGGTAGGACACTTGATCTTGGGAAAAATCAGAGTTAAGAACTAGTACCTAGGCTCAGATCCTCAAAAGTGGTTTCAGCAACATGAAAGCCCATAGCCATCCTATGGGTTCCGCTGACAAAAGTTCAGGCCCATGAAACAATGAAGTGAATGAATGTTTCATTTCAGCAAAAACATAGACATCTACATTTATCAGAGCATTTCACAAAATTCTTTCTCACTGATATAGATTTAGTAGTGTCTAACAGGGCATGTGGGTTCTTTTAACAATTGTTTTTGAGCATATAGTGTTCTATGACTGCAAATAGCCCACAGGAACCCAAATCTTTTCTGTACTAAATGCTTTGATAACTTCTTAAAAACTGACCACCTATTTCATGTAGAACAATACTCCCTCATAAAAAAAGGGGAAATATTGACTTTCATTGTCCTCTTTTTCTGTGTGCTTGTCTTTACTACAGAAATATGTCATCATGCATTGTCACAGGCAAAACAATCGTGACTCTGGCCATTTTAATTAATTACATTTAATTTATTGACAAGAAACACAAACTTTGTGTTATTCAATTGAATAAACATTCCTTAAATTGTATATTAAGTAAACATCTGTTTCCTTTTAGCAGGCTCGGCTTTGGTCAAGCAGCCCTGCTTCTCCCTTCCCAGCCTCAGTTCCCCTTGTTTTCTCTGTGTGTTACATTCAGTCTGTCCCAGTTCCTTTGGTGTTGAGGGGCAGAGGTCGCTGAAGACACTGTGTGATGGTTGTTTTCACAGATCCTTGGTTCTTCCTGATGTTGCTCCAGAATGGTTTGCCCCGGGCTACAACGCCTCATGGCTTTCCCTGGCAGGAGTTTCCTGTGACCTCCTCTGACACAGAGCTCCTCCTTTCAAGAGTGCATCTTGAACTATGTCTCCAGCAATGTCTCCTTCAATGCACCTCCTTCATTTCTTCTTCCCTACAGCAACATATGATCTTTCTTAAACACCTTTTAGCAGAGGCGCCATGTGTTCCTGTGACTTGCTGAATTTTTGCCACATGATGGAGTGCTAGCACTTGTTTCAGGGCAGCTGAGCTCAGCTGTGGGCAGCGTAAGGCAGTTTGTGGCATAGTCCCACAGAAATCACTGTAGCATCTCCTCAAAACCCTGAAAGTTCTGCCCAGTACCTCACTAAAGAAAGTTTTGGAGTTTTTTAAAAGAATATTTAAAGAAGTTAGGAAAACTTGAAGACAAGAGATGAGAGAAGATTTTTTCGAAAAAAATTAGAGGAAACAAGGCTTTAGGAATAGGGTTTTGATCAAGGGTCTTGAAGATCAAGATAGGATGTAAGTGCTTAAAAGAAGTTTTAGTTTGGTGAACAGGAGACCTGAACCACAGTCACAGTTCAAATGATGAATTGTGGAGAGAGGAACATATAGCTACGGATTCAGTGGGTCATCAGCAAGCAAGCTGAAGTTACTCGAAACTGTGATGCACCAAACCATCATTTTCTATCTCCTGCCTTCCTGTTGCTATGCATTTCACACCACAGATAAAGAGTCAAATTCTCAAGAAGGGCTTAACACTATGACTTCTAATGTTAAAGCAAACTGCCAGGCAGTTGCCACTCACTCCCCAACCCACATTACACTATATGTCAATGGAAAAAAACTGAACCAGAAATTAGATGATAGGAAACAGTGAGAAAAAGAGTGGAGCGGAAAGGATTTTCCTTTACAGGAGGTGTCTGTGGTGTAATTTCTTTTTCAGAAAGAGTTAAAAGAACATGGACAAAATGCAAGGACCAGTCCAGTATCACTTGCTGGTGAGGGCATGTGGCCAAGTGACCTGTTCTCAAAACCTTGTTTTATCTGAGCTTGTATTTTTCATGAAAGATATAACCACAAGGCTATCTGCAAGTCTGAAGTTCTCATCTCACCCTATCACGTGAAGCTGTTGATATATTAAGAATACCAATATGAGGGATTAAATAAGAGAGAATAATTAAGAAGTGGGTATCATCCCTTGGTTAGGGTACTTTTCCACTGCAGGAAAGATCTCGTGTTAAATCACAGCTTGAAGAAAGTAAAAGAGTAAGAAGAATTTAAATTTATGCCTGATTTGAATCTATACTTTCCAGTCTCTCATTGAAGGACAAGGAGAATCTCTACCTTTTGTTGGATAGACATGCTCTGAAAATGAATATTGTGATGGATCTGTCACGTAAAAAAGGTGGAGGAACACATGATTTGTGAATCTTTTGTGAACCTAAACATGAATTGGAGCTTCAAGAAAGTCAGCACTGACTAGGCAAGAGACATTTTGCTCATATACACCTATCAAAACTTGGATACCTAAAGGACTTCACCGGAGAAAACTTAGTCTGTCACAGGCACTTGATAAATTGAAGGAATTTTAAGTGCTAATGATAAGTAAGTATTAACGACATGCTTAGAGACTTAATAAAGCCTCTAAATCGTGCTTGAAAATCTACCATAAAGTGGTAGGTACAACAGGCAGCCATAACACACAAGTAAAACAGTTTTTAAGAGAGGTAGTATGTAGACGGAATAGTGAAGAAGACAGATGGAGTGAACAATTGAATGACATTTACTAAACAGGAGAGGAAAGAGATAGGGAAAAGGGACAGCTGTAATGAACACATATATGTAGATAGAGGAATGGTGTGCTAGATTTAAGGGACATCTGTGTAAGGGACAGCTGAAGTGTATGAGTGACATGCCCTAGATATACGGTTGGAAGTGCTGTGCCTGAGTGACAGCTGGCTTAGCTATCATGGGTGACGCGTTCTCCACAGAGGAATAGAATGCTGGATACAAGTGACAGCTAGTGTGTACTTTATGAGTGAAATATCTTTGTCACAGCAGGCAAATATGAGGAAAAATTAGCTGGAGTGCCTGAGTAACATGTTCTTCACCAAAGAAGGAAGAGTTAGATGCAACACAAAGCTGTGGTGCATAGGTAACATGACCTAGAAGGTGAAGAGAGCAGTGAGGGCACGAGTGCAATAGGACCAGACTGGATTAAAGAACCCTGGTGAGAAGGAGATTTCATACATGTAATGTATGACTGGAGTGTCCAGCTGATACACAACTGACTGAAAGTACTGTCAGTGGCCAAAGCTGATGAAGTTGGCAGCTGGCTGCAGCCACCATGATGTAGCCGCAGTCCTTGATCTTTCTGATGTTCCCCTGAAGTGGGTCAAATTTTCCGTGGGGACCACCATGAGGATTTCTATAATCATAAGCATAGAGTTTTTAATGGTGTTGCTGTATTTTTTCCTTATTTGTACATTTGTAAAAAATATAACTGAGACACATCAAAGTAGTCCACACTGCTTTTTGGAAGTAATTTATAAACTGATTTTTTTTTTTTTCCAGGTGTTATTCTTCTACAAAGGTAAATAAGTGAAGACACTAGTTTTCAGTCTTAGGGGATTTTTCTTATTAATTCCCTCACTAAAAAGCATATTTCTTAAAACATGTACTCTGTAGCTGCTCTGTGATCATGATGTTGGAAGCCCTGATCATGATCAGTGTCACTGGAAAAGAGTTCTTATTTTTCTGAGACTTTTTCTCTCTTTCTTTGTGTCTATGTCCAGTCTGTACAAGCCCATATATACTTAAAATCTCTAGTCTTATATTTTATGTATCCATATATCCAAAATTGCGCATATATATATATACATATACACAAACACACACAGGTTTTTGTGTATTATAGTTGCAATAGTCAAGTTAAAATACAGAACAATTTGCCATACTGGGAATTATCATATATTAACACAATCAAAAATTATAGAAGTTCGAAAATCATCAATCAGAGATCCAGATTCATAAACTACGTTTAAAATTTATGGGATGCAAATCACAAATAAATAAAAAAATGAGGCTACATTTCATTCATCCAACTGTAAGGGTATTCTCAGCCTTGCAGTCTTCATGCTGCCTTTTACCCTGTAAAGACCAGATTTTTTTTTCTTTTAGTGAAAACACCAAGCCCCAGTGAATTGTATGACTTCAGGAGCCAAGGATTAAGAAAAATATGAAACATCATTAGACGTACAATAAAATCCCAATGACAGAATCACCTTAACCGACAACAGTGAGGTAGAAGGTCAGCTTTAATTTAACCCTGGAGTCTGATGCAACACAGTTCCACAATACAGGTCACATCTGTGAGGCAGAACTTAGCTCTCAAGGATACTCTAATTCTCTTTTATTGAATATTCTTCATAAGTATATTGCAGCTTTGGCCTCTGTGAAGACTTATGAAAACAAATACTGTGAAGTATAACGTTGTAGAGTGTTGTATAGGAACAGACAGGTTTTAAAATGCTTAATCAACGAGTCTCTCCACACAAATTTCATCAAGCACTGTTACTGGTGATCATCTTATACACTTATTAAAAGAACAATGATTGTTCTTACAGCTTGGAATAGCTTTTATCTTGTACTGAATGGACTCTATGAACCTAAGGCTCAGGTGTAGAGGAGTAAATGAAACCCTGACTTTTCTCTCAAGTGGGTAGGCAATGGCCAGATCCTGGGCTGCCTGCCTACATCCACGTATTTGCTGATCAGAATAGATAAGTAAGGATGAAACAGTAATGGCTTTTTGTTGGCGTAGTTATCAAAGAGTTCTTTGGAACTCAGAGACACCTGCTAGAGGTAGGATGTGTTCCACAGCTGCCAGGCAGGTAAACATGCAATGAGATTTTATTTAGTAATGGGTAACACCAATTAGTCTGTAAAACTCAAGTTCTCCAGGGGCTCTGGGTAGTGGGAGCTTGCAGTACATTATGCCTCTTTGAATTTCTAAAGCAAACCATAATCAGCTTGAGTGCTTAGAATGCCCAGCAGAAAAGCTGCCATTATAAATGTGAAGATAAAAAGGTGTGGGTATAAAAGAGGCAGCACAGGGAAGGAAATACATTTTACTGAGACCTAAACAAACCTACCAGTCCAGTTCAGGAAATGAGAAAAAGCCAGCTGTCTTTTGGTTTGTTCAAGGCACTTAGACAGGGCTACCCTCTCAAAGCCTTATAGGCACATGGATACAAGATCTGAAGAACTGAGTGATTGTGCTTCAGTAACTTCTCAAAACATATCTTGAAACAGCATAGGAATTTTTACTTCCAAATGTGATACTGAGAAGCTGTTCTAGAATCTCATTGCTCAGTTCTAACATCGTTTTTGTTCTTTTGAGTCTGAGTTTATTCCCGAAATCTTTATACCCAGGTATTGTTGTGCTGACATTTAGTTATTTTCTTCCTTTCCAGATCTGCTCCCAACGTATATTTATATCTGTGCTCAATTTTATTTTGTCAGATTATGATGGCTACATTCTGTTATTTCCCCCTTGTAATGGTGATCCACCTTGTCTCTGATTTTTTTTCTGTTGACCTTTTCCTGATTTTTACCAGTTTGGATGGATGTCTGCAAAACAAGTGACCAAAACGATGTATTGAGGAATGTTATGATCACCTTTAAGGTTTCACTTTCATAGCACTTTGCTGATTTCTAAACATTCTTCTAAACAGACTATTTGCTTTTTCTTGACATTTTTTAAAATGTCTGTACTTGCCTAAGGGAAAAAAGGACATAATATAAATATATAATCTCATAAGTCTGATCTTAGTAAAATTCCAAACTTTAGCTCTCACGTAATGAAATTGCTCATGACATTGTGAAGTATTGACAATTTTAAAAGGGCTTGGGATAACACATGGGAATAAATAAGTGACCCTGAGGAGTGCAAATGGGATGGAGTTCATTTGTAAGATCATGAATACCATGAGATATTTTTCTGAAGTTCTGAATAAATTTGCTTGGGTACCAGAGGTTAAATCACCTTGCTGCTCTAGTGTTTGGCTCTCTTCTACCAGTTCCACTTCCAGGACCTATGAAGATAAGCTGAAGATCCATCTCCATGCCCTCTTATAGATTTGACTCCTGCTTCCCCAGAATCCACGGAGCTAATATGTAAATAAGTAGTGCTTCAATGAACTGAGTGATTCTCCCATGCCTGCGGCTGAGCAAGACAATCCCTCTGAGGGGTGCCATCCCTCACTTCTTCCCTTTACAGACTCCATCTTTGAAGTAGCTAGTCCTCCAACTCAAATTAATCACTTTCTGTGTTGAATTACTCAGGGTCAAACAACCTGGCAAAATGCCAAATCTGATAAAAAAATAGGCTGGGACTAAATTAGCAAGGGTGTTGTAGGTCATGAGCAGGAGTGTTGTAGGTGCCTTGGCAAAGCCACCAGGGGAAGAAAGAACAGCATCTGTTAGGTACTGCTCAGTGAGCGCAAGATTTCATTACTAGCTTTCCAGGCGAAAAAAAAGTTGAAGTTTCTATGAAACAGTATTCCACAAGTATATAAACGTGAGAAAAAATAACAGGAAATCAGTGTTTGTTCAAGTAATAGAAATGGCAATGGGACAAAGCGATTCTGGTAAACCTAGCTGATTTTATTTAAGAGGAATGGCAAAGAAACACTGCAACAAATCAGCTTATGCATGTGCCTTTCAGCATAGTTCTATAAATCCTACCCCAGCATTGTATTTACTCCAGGCAAAGATGACTTCTATTGAGGGCTTACTTGCCTTCTAACTTCTTGCTTGAGTCCACTATGAAATCTGGGTAAGGCATCAGAAGGGGAACACAAACTCCTTATTGAACATTGCAGAGTTAAGCCTGGGTTCGGAATGGATTAAACGTATGTTGTTGTCACAGTGTTATCAGGCTGACAGAAAATACACAGAGACTCAGCTACCAGCTTCCTAAACTTAGAGGAACCTCAGCTAGCAAATTGGCACTTATTAGCTTCTCTCACCTCAAAAAGAGCTGTGGCAAGGAACGGAAGTGATTTACGGATGACAACAGGGGGTGCTCTCACTAGACTGAACTACAGATAATTTCTCAGAGCAGTAGGAAAGAAATAACACACTGCCTTAGTAAGACTCTATATGAGACTTTAGAAGTGCCTAATACCTGCCTGGAGCAAAGGAATTAATATGCTGTATTCTGCAGTCTGCCATCTTCAGCTTTGATAAATACTTAAAAATGTATTTTTAAAAAGTCATTAACTCCTGGAATATAAGACTCAGCAATCATACTTGCAGCATGTGAATCTGCTCTGAAATTTGTAGCAAAATATATACCACATTTTTAATCAGGGAATTGTGTCTCATAAAGCTCTAATACCTGTAAGTGAATTAAAGTATTTTACTCATTCAAATATTCCATTCATTATATGATCTAAAAGGAAATCTATGGAATCCTATTATAAACTTAGAAAAAGGATAACTCTGAGTTTCAGCCATAAACTGAAGTAATGCAGATGAACTGGACACATATGTTGCACAATAGGTGATTCAGAGCAATATAGCACATGCTGTTTTATGATATGGAAAGCAATCAAATCTTATTTGCAAAAAATTCAGATCAATTGAATTTTAATGAGAAGCAGGTGCTGGAGTGTAGCATCCACAAAGAATTCTGGGAATGTTTAAAATTAGTCCCATATTTGCCAGGAGACAGTTGGGTACATAAACTTTTTTATTTCTTGATTCATGGGTCTGTTCGGACTGTAGATTGCTCTGCCATTCTGAGTTCAGCAATTTGAATAAATTATGCTGAAAATCACTTGGTGGTTCATTTTGTGTGAAATTATATTTTCGCTGGAAAGGTTAATTTTGAAGGGAGCTTGAATGGCTGGAAATTGTGCAGCTGGGGAGTCTGCATGTTCAGAAGGCAGCAGTTATTAAAAGCGATTGCATTTCCTCCCAGATTTCTCCTGAGACCAGAATCAGTGGAGATGTTAAACCTTGCTTGACACCCCAGTTGGATAATTGTGGGTGTGGGAGCTAATCAGCAGAAGATGTCTCCTCAATTTAAATCTTGTCAGTTAGTCAAGATTAGGGCTTCCTGTACCGAGCACCATTAGCTTGGTTGCATATCAATGTGCTTGTAAAGATGTCCACAAAGCCCAAATGCAGCACTAAGAAAGAAGTTAGTGGACATCAAAGACTGAGAAATTAAACTACACCATTCCATTGGCACAAATGGTGTTCCAGAGTGGCAGACAGAAATATGTACTCTAAGGCAAGATCTACAAAAATATATAGCTCTGAAATGACAACACAGCTCCTAAAATTATAACTTTCTTTGAGAGGGAAAAGTGAATGAAATCTAGCAAAATCAACAGTTAGGAAACCCTGGCCTGCTGCTGTTTGCAGCAGTTGGTAGGGAAAAGGTAGAAATGCTCTGATTCAGAGAGATTATTTTAATTTTCTTTCTTTCTTTCTTTCTTTCTTTCTTTCTTTCTTTCTTTCTTTCTTTCTTTCTTTCT
>VWZG01011433.1:292374-294874 GCA_013396735.1 Grallaria varia
TCCTTCCTTCCTTCCTTCCTTCCTTTTCTTCTTTTTTTCTTCCTCTTTCTCCTCTCATTTTCTCCCTCTTTCTTTCTCTTTCCGTTACTACAGCAAAGTTCTGAATTGTCTCTTTTAACTCAAAGCATTTGAGGGAGTCTCAAGCACAAGTAAAACCATCCTGCGCCGTATTTCATTTTTCAAATGGAAGCATCACCTTTTGAAAAGCTAGAGTGTCTCAGTCATCAGACGAGCTGCGGTTGTTAAGGGATGCAGGCCCTTATCCAGATATTTTAAAGTAAATATTTTATCTAGGGAAAAGTATGGAATTCATAATTTGATGGCGCAAAAGGCCAATAATATGTGACAGCATGATCTCATTAGAAAAAGGAATTTTAGCCCAGTGTGATCTGAGTGACTAGTTCCAAAATGTGCAGTGAATTTTATAGTTCGTCTGGCTGGCAGAGTTCCATGCTCCTGCATTCCCCAATGGTAAATATTTGCACCAGATTTCACATTGTAACACAAGGGCTCCTTTCACAGAGCAGGTCATGTAACACTGCAAAAAAATCAAGGCCAGGGCAAATAAACAAAAAGTCATGCCAAGTTCACCACTCCCAAAGATTCCTAAGACTGGCTGTGCATACAAACTTCACTTGCTACTCATCAACATCAGCAGTTTATGGCCAGATGGTTATAAATTTATATTCTATAAAATTTTAGAGGATGTTATTTTTTCCACTCAGTTTGTTAATTAAGTTTCGGTCTTTTTATTTCCTCAAACATAACAGTTCAATTTTTTATTAATGATACAGTATCATATTCTTTCCTGTCTCTTAGTACACCTACTCGACAGTACTAAGAAAACTTTCATTAAATGAAAGTAAAGCTTTTGCAGACACCCAGTCTAAAAAACTTGTGGCTTTTGATCTTTCTTTTACACTCCCAAGGCAAACTAGCAATGGATAGGGAATCGTTCATAGAAAACAAATACTGGAATAAAATTTCCCGTTTAACAGTTATTTTTAAAACCTTTCCCTTCCCATTTTGAAATAACACAGTATGCTGTGCTTAATGTGCTGCAACTTGCTTCCATTCAGAAAAAGTGTCTCTCTCACTCTCATCACTCTTATGCTGTAATTAACAGTACCAAGAAAGCTAACATTAAGATCATGAAAAATGTAGCTCTGCTCAATTAAAGCAATTCAGAATCTTGAAAACAATTTCCTAAGTGGAAGAAAATTCAATAGGCAATAACCAAAACCCCCAGATATTTCTGTAAATTTGGCAAAATAAAATTCTGCCTCACTTCCTAAGTGTGACTTACATAAAATAATACTGACAACATTTGTTAAGCATTTGCAACAATACTGAATACACTCAAAACATTATGTGCTATGAAGCTTGATTTATTTTGAACAGAACAATTTAACAATGAATTTCAAATGTACTTAATTCAAGTAATCATTCTGTAACACTGAGGCTAGTTCACTTTACAATATTTCACAAGTACTTTTGCTGAGTTCCATATTTTATGTAGGTAATAACGTGTAGAATAGCAGTTCAAATATTTGCATATACAAAATATAGGAAAAAAAGGTCTTTAGGAATCTATTTGTGTATATTTTCCCTCCTAGGACTTTAATGTAAGCAGCAAGGGTTAAGATTTGAGTAAATATACAGGGCTAAATTCTCTACACCCACTCAACTTTATTGGCTTCTGAGGAGTTTCATGGGGATATAAGACATCAAGATTTGATTTGCATGTAAATAAGATAATGTCAATAATCCTCTATAACATCAAATTATTGGTAAGTTTATAGAACTGCCTTTGTTTATTTCAGTTAGAGTTTATTGTTGCTGCATACATAGAGAGGTTGGGAGGGGGGGGTAAAATTTCAGTCAAAATGTTTAGGGTTCAGGATGGTTCTTTGTATTAACTCTCCCCATTTAGAACATTGAACTGGATGTTATTTTGGCTGTTGTTTCTGTATTTTGATTTGAGAACTTGGGACTTCTTCACTAATGGAGTAAGGACTATACAGGGCTTTTCCTCTACAATTGTGCACCATCGTATTTCCTTTTATAAGTTGATGAAGGGAACTAATCTCAAACATAGATGTGAAATGTTTATAGATGTGACAGTGATCCACACAAATAAAGAAAAAAGCCCATCCCTATTTACAGCAAAATGCAGCATTTATTGTGCCAAGCCATTCAGGTAACAGTACAAAGAACTGAAATATATGTACTGTACTGCCTTCCATTTAATGTATTAATGCTGTCACTATTATCAGGACGCAGCAATTTCAGTGCAGTCAGAAGGTGGCTCTAGTGCTTTAATTTTGCCGTGTTGCCGACAGTAAGATCCAAGGAGTAGAAATTACTTTTGTTCTACATTTTTTTAAGTCAATTTAACTGATGTTCCAACTGGAACAAAACATATGATTTTATATATCAAACAACTTCACACTCATGGACATGTGCACGCTCATGAATTTTTTTCTTTTTAAGGTTCAGC
>VWZG01011433.1:299874-322374 GCA_013396735.1 Grallaria varia
CTGAAGTAGTGAAACTTCTTTTGACAAGTGCTTTAGCTGAAAGAAACAGAGCAGAAGGAGTACATTTTCATGGAAAGAATATTAAAACATTATCGAAACTTTAAAATTCACTAAGAGGTCAACCAGTCTCTCTTTTCACCTAATGGCAAGGCAAATCAAGATGTAAGAAAAATACGCACAGAAAAGAGGAAAAGAAAAGGGACAGTAAACTGGAACCCAGACAGACATCAAAGATCTCAGCTTATCTTGAGGCAGACATGCCAAAATGGGCAGATGGTCTATCAGAGGAAAAGGAGATTGGGCTGCAGATATGCGATGACACACGTGTAAACTGTCCAATGCCTCTGCAGGGAATCCTAAAAAGCACTCTGTCTTCTAGAGGCTACAGCAGGAATTTGATACCCTTCTAAGCGATTGCCATTTTACAGCAGGAAAAATTGCACCATAAAGCTTGGCTTTGATGTCCTTTCCTAAAAGTAGAAATGAGGGAGATACACCGCAACCCAGCTATTTCCCCATCACAGTATCCATTGCACAAGCTGTGCAGGGAGATACGACACAGTATCTTGCACAAGAAAATGTAATTAATATCAGAAAAAGTGTCTTCCCTGTATGCAAGGGAGCTCTCTCATGGTTCGTGTTTCATCTGAAGAGAAGCAACTGCATTGGCTAAGAGAGGAATTGACAAGCAGAGGAAGTTGGAAAAAAAAAATTGTCTACACTCTCCTCACAGCAAAAATCATGAGAAAAATAAAAGATTAAAAAGTAGAATCTACATTCTCCCTCCTCTATCTCCAATGTGTAAGGAGATTCACACTAGAAGAAGAGCCCAAACTGCTGAATGGGGAATTGGGATAAAAGGAAAGTAGAAGTTAGTTTCTTGCGCTGTGGTGGTCATTTGAGTATTGTTGGTGTATAGCAGAGAGGAAGGAAGGTAACAGTGCTGATGGAGGACTTTTGCAGAGAAATCCTGAATTAATATCCTGTTTCCAGGTTACTGTCGACACCCAGAAGAGAGTTCCATGATAAAGCCAGGAAGAGAGTTTAGACAGCCTTCGCTTTCCTGGTACATCAAGCACTAGCACACAGTGTCTGCTTGGAACTTGTCTCAACAACAACAACAACAACAACAACTCAGAGAAATGTGACTACAAATTTAAGCAACTAAAATCCCAGGAGAAATACATTAGGAATGGAAATGAGCTTGATTACATGTTGAAGAGTTTCAGTGCTTTTCCTGACCCGTCACACTCCTTCCCACTGGCCAGCGGAAGAGAGAAAGAAGGTGAAATAAGGGTGAAAGAATTATGTGGAGAGAATAGGATAACTGAAAGGGAGAACAAAGCAGGCAAATAAAAACGGGGTAAGAAGGAAACAGGAAAGAAAGGTTCCAGGGAGTGTTGAGTTTGAAAAAGAGGATTGAGAGGATTAAGAGTAAAAAGAGAATTCTAATATACTAGAAGGTAAGAAAGGAGAACAAAATTAAAAAATGAATTCTAATTACATGATAATATAGGATTTTCCATATTGGATCACACCATAAGTCCATCAAGTTGTGTATCCTGACTGTAGTAGTGGAATGAGGGATTAAAGAATCAACAAAACAATAATAATGCATACATCCAACTAAGAAAAGAAGAAAATTAATTCCCTGGCCTTGCAGTAATCAGTTTGCATCCCAAAGCACAAGATTTGGTTAGTGTTAGGAAATGTTATTAGTGATCATAAAATTATATGGGGTTTTCCATTTGTTTTTAAATGAACTCAGACATTTTACTTGGCTAGATTAGCTCCTGCATCAGTGAATTCCTTGAGATGACAGTACTACTAGTCACACTAAGTAGCCATTCTTCTCTGAGTGCATAACTGCAGAAGGAGCAAGCAGTCTGTATGATACAGTAGGTACCACAACAGAAAAGTTTTTATGTCCATTTGCCTATTTCACTGTCTGTTCCTGTTATGGCAGTCTTAATTTTCTTTCTAATGGGTCACCATCAGCTAAAATATCCTCTTTTGAAAATAACATCCTTGTGCATTCTGCCTGGGTGTTTAACTTTTCTTCGAGCTCTGCCTGGTGATGATTGTGAGCCTGGGATGACACTTGGAGTTTTTCCTTCTGAGCAGTCATCTGCAGAGGAACACAAACTGCTCAAAACAGATTAATGTGACTGTTCCCAAAATAACTTTGCTGGTGCCTGGTGGACACTGGAGAATGAAGACAGAACTTGAGACCAAGTGTCCTAGTCAGGAAGAAAGCAAGAGGTTTGAAAGAGATTTTACCCATTTTTTTCCACCTGGGAAGCATGGATATGAATTTGTTACCACGCACAGGAAGGTTATAAAAATATCCAGGCTGGATAGAAGGTTATGTGAGCTGCTCAAAATGGAAAACGAAATTATGTTTCCAAGAGAGCAATTATCTCTCAGCCTGAGGATTCACAAAAGGTGTTACCAGAGAGGCCTATAGCAAACTATTACGAATCCTCTTCTCTCCAAAAACACCAAATTGGATGATCTTCCCTATGTATTGTTTTCACACCCTTTCTCTGTTATTGATCATTAAATATCTACTTTTTCGGCAATACACATATTTTTAGCCTTTTTATGCCATTATTGCAGTACCACCTAAGCAATTTTGTCACACTCTGTATCATGGAGACCAACACAGCTGCCTTCCTACCACAACCTTTTCAGTGAGATCATGAAAGAGAGTGCCAATCCCAGAAAGTACAAGCACAGCTTCTCAAACTTTCTGAAAAATTAATGACAAACAAAATGACAACAAAAGTGCAAAATCAAAAGTAACTCTCTGTTTGATATTTTCAGTGTCTAAAGCAAAACTAAGAGAAGACATATTTCATTTTATTTTTTTCTGAGATCCAGAACTTCCACTGTGTCATCAAATTCATTCATGTTCAGTTCTCTCATCCCATTCTCTGAGCGTTCCTGAGTGTTTTGGTACTTAGAGCTAGAGGAGCAAACTATGTGAGACAGCACTGGACTTTTTCTTGTGGAAAAGACACCTATTACCTTTGTTCTCACTTTCTTGGCAGTGGAAAGGCAGCTTCACATCACAGGCATGGTTTTGTAACAGGAAGATATACAAAGTGAGAAAGGGGAGTGCAAGTTAGAGTTGGAGAGAGAGCTGGAAAGAAAGCGAGGGGACTAGAGAAAATATCTCTATAATGTTTCAGGAAAATAGTCTGCCTTCTTAAGTGCTCTGTATCTTTGGTTTTATGAATGAAGAGAGAAATAAGTGCTTATGACTAGCAAAAAATTTATTTTTGCCAAAAACCTTAATATATACTTTTCCACTTTAAAGTTGGAGACTCTGTGAACATTTTGTGAACTAGGCCTAAAACGTTTTATTTTTTTTTTTAGGCTCAAAACAGAACTGTCTTTTCAGATTTATGGATTTGGGTGTCTTTTAAAGTGTAAATTACTTTTTTTGCTAATATCAAAATGACAGCCTAAGGAGCTTTTTTAAAATATGGGACTACAGCAAATAATGCACAAGCTTCCCACACTGTGCTGTCAGAAGGCCTCCATGGCATCTTACAACACCCTTGCTATTTCTGCCCTGATCGTCCTTCAAGCAGGAGCTGACAATCCTGCTAAATCATGTGACAGGTTAGTGATGTGGGAAAATGTCAGCATGTGATTACACTAAATCTCCAAACTTTTTTTCACGTTATGTGACTGGTTCGGGATTCAAATTTAGAAGCACAGTGCAGTGAAGACAGAGGAGAGATGGGCAGATTACATGTTCCCGGGTCAGCCTGACACATGGAACAGGGGTTCATTCAAGAGAACAGGGATTCATTCAGCGGATGCACTTTCCTTCGGGGTTTTCCACTGGGAATGAAAGGAAAGGGAAGACAAACTTCGGTTTGTAGCAAGGGCTTCAAGGGAGTCCACTGGAAGAAGCTGAATAAGAAACCCAGTCTGCTTGGAATGCCTGTTTAATCAGCAGCTCCCATTTGAAGAGCAGCTCCAAAAGTTGGTTCTGATAGTGCTGAGGGTTGCCAGCACAATCTCTCCCCAAAGGAATTTCCACCTTGGAAGTCCTCTGATTTCCTGATTTCTTCTTAATTCCCATGGGTGGTATATATTAGCAAATTAAACAAATATGGTTCAAGTTCCTTACTGGATTTCACTGAATTTTCTTTATTAAAAGAGGATTTGCTCAGAAAACCTTTCAATTAAATCATTAGTGTGTCAGTTAGGGATATATATTTAGTTAACGGTGAGAGCTACCCATGTTCCTGGGAAGGCTGTCAGATAATACGCAATATGAATTTCCATGTATATTACTTTCAGTTAAACTTTCTCAAGCCTGTTCCCCCTCCCAGGGATTTTAAGCCAAGTTGTGCATTCTGCAGAGCCCTAGAAATCTGCAAGTATGTGGGGAGGGTAATTTTGTGTGGTGTTAGTATAAATCCCCAAATCAGTAATTTCCATTGAGTATAATACACTATAGAGAGAAATCAATTCAGATTATCAGGAAAGAAAGGAAAAAAAAAAGAGGTCTATATTTTTTTTCTTTTGCCTCTTTGGTGACCAGGGACAAAACCCAAGGAATGGCATGAAGTTGTGGCAGGAGAGATTTAGATTGTGTATTGGGAAAAAGTTCTCCACCCACACGGTGGTTGAGCATTGGAATAGGATCCCCAGGGAAGTGGTCACAGCACCAAACCTCCCAGAGCTCAAGGAGCATTTGGACAGTACTCTCAGCCACATGGTGTGAGTCTTGGGATTGTCCTGTGCGTGACCAGGAGCTGGACTGTCAGGATATCCTATGATTCCATATGATGCTATGGAGGCAGTCATGGTCAAAAGTAAAGCTGGCATCAGCTAGCAATGACTAAAGACCAGAAGTAAGGCTTTGAGCCAACACAGAATTAGCAAGATAAACAGCCTGGGAGACTGAATTGGATGGAGAAGCAAGATGGACACAGCTGGAGTGCAGGAGTTAAAGGACCATCCAGCTGGTAGTGAATTCACCAGTCACTCAGTAACACCTCAGAAGAGAGAAAGGTGTTTCCTGGTGAGATACAGGCGAAAGAAGCCCTTCCTTATCTCACCTGTGCTAAGTTGCATTTATGTTTGTGCCCGTCCTGTCTTTGGAGATTAAGAGGCATCTCACACACTGTGCTACCTTCCTTCCCAATTTATGCATATTGTAAATAGTTTTTTAATTCAGTTTCAGGTCTGTTCAGGAAGTGAATTGTGTGTTTTGTTTTTAAACCTAGAAGCTACATGCTATAAAACATAAAATAAAATACAACACCACAGGGAGCCCAGCTGCCACATAGAAAGTTGATCTCTCTAAAACCCTCTGGCCTGAAAGAAAAAAATGAGTTTAGACATTTTTATAGGATTTCTCCAGCTAAAGCCTACCTTCAAATCCCACTTAGCTTAGTATGTTTACATGTGTCAAATTTTCATTATGTAATAAACAAAAACATGTGTACAAATATGAAGAAACTAAAATCAGATGGCTGGTGGACTGTAGGGAACTGTGATTATTCAATTCTCTGCTGATATCTTTCCAGAATGTCACATACAGCTGCAGATTTTGGCAACTTGTAGCTATTTCATCATTCTCAAACAGTCCTTTGTATTTCACAAAATTACCTTTTATTATGCAACAATAGAAACTCCATATATTTTAGAGTTGTATGGCTCTAGAAGACTGATACCATTTCTAAATATCACTGGATTTCACTGTAAGATGTTCTTTTTCTGAAATACTGTAGAAGAAACTTATCCTTACTGAACTTCTCACTTACAGTATTATCAAATTAATTAGTATCATAATTATACTGATTCCTTTGCATGTACTATTACTAGAAATGTTCACAACCATACAAGACACTTCTGTGAGACTGGATGTGTGGAGACAACACAAACCTCAGCGGCCACAGAGGATGAAGAACATACAAATGGTCAAGTGATGCATGAAAGTAACAGACAGCTCCTTGCCTGCAATGATAAACACAGAACCAGCAGCTGGAGCTGCTTAACTGGGGCAAAAGGGCAGGGAGGACTAAAGAGACAAGGGGGAGAAAAGGGCTTTGGGGTGCCGTCTGATGCAGAAATGGCTCACCTCATCCTCCAGCTGAGGAAGCCTGTTCTGCATCGGCAGGATACCGAAAGGTAAAGGAGTGACAATACTAGGTTCAAAACATTTCAGACATCAATCATTCTTATTAATGGAGGTCACTGGATAATGTCTTGTTCAACAGATGTAGCAAAAGTCACAAGTCTAAAAATCACCCAGCCAGTACAATATTATGGAAAGAGAGAAACTAAGCTGCCATCAGAGTGTGCACTACAAAGGCTGTTGTCATCCTCTTTTGAAATAGGGAACTTCAGCATCTTAACATATTTTTGAGAACTTGATACAAACAATGGGAAAGGTTAACAGCATCAAGGTAATTCTGTGGATGACAGTATTTTCCACTGGACCTCATATTTGGTAACAGGTAAACTGCCACTGCAGAATGTGCACGTTTTGCAGCTAAACACAGAGATCTGGGTAAGAATTGTTCTTTGTAAAGTGGTTTAACTATTTCTAGGACTGTCCGGAAATATGGGGAGGTACTTTTGCCTTTGTCCTATGAAATGGCAACTAGAGACTTCACTCACACAGCTGCCCTGCAGTCTCTTCTGACCAAGTCTTGTCTTCTTGGAAATTTCATAGACAGTAAGAATTCAAAATTTCTTCCTTAATTTCCCTCTTCGGAAAGCACTTTCATTCTCTGAGGGTGCCTGTTTACACTAGGTTGACCCAAACACAAAGCAGCAGCAATGATTCATGTCAAGATTGCTGCAGCAGGGTAAAACTCTCCTGCTTGCATTCCTTTTGTCTGTCTAAAACCACTCAAGCAACCAAAATTATCCTGGTACCTGATGTACAAGAACTTGCTGAGCAGACTGTGAAGAGGCAAAACAGTCAGAGATTTGGCTAAAAAAGGAACTGTTCTAGAAGTCCTTGATCGCCTCATCAAGACCCTGGCTAAAGGATAGCTGGCAGAGCCACTTTAATGGGACTCTCAAAATATCTCTGACAAAAATCTTCCTCAAAAGGATGCTAACAAAATTAAGCAGCCGTTGGTAAAATCCACAGCTCTGTCATAGATTAGAAACCAAAAGACATAAATCAAAGCAAAAATAATGTATGAAATTTCAGCATCACAGAAAGTTAATGTTTACGTGTCTCTAGTTTCCTGATCGGGCAAATGAGGGTCACAGCTTTAGCAGCAGTATAAAAAGGAGGTGAATATTAGTACAATCAAACCACAGATAACAGTTTATCACTTCAGATAAATGCCTCACATTTAGATAAACCTGTACAAATTTTTTAATTCATGTTTACATGCAGGGTAAGACAGACCACACTTGCCAGCCTCTGCCTGCAGCAATAACTAAACCATTTCATTTGCATGTAGAGATTTAATTTAGGGTTTATAAACAAAACTATAGATTAGAAAGATTAAAAAATGCACTGCTTTATCTGCTGAGTGTCCTCAGGGCCAGCAAGAGAGATGATTTCCACAAATCATCTACAGAGAATCTTATTTTCCTGGAACAAAATACTCCTATGCACCATTTTATGATGCTTAACGAAAATCCTAAGCTGCAAGTTCTTCTTACATAAGGAGAAGGACCTTACAGTCTTATAGTTTTTAGGGGGATTTGAGCCTGTATGCAGCTGAATGCAGCGTGTTTTTGTAAGGGTGCTCAGTACCAGGCAGGAGGAAGCTTCTAAACCTTTTATTGCTAATAATGACATTTGCTTCAGAACTATGCTACATCCATAAATTTTTCCGGCAAGAAAATCTAGCAGCCACTCAGGGACAAACCACAGGACAATTGCAAGGGCCTCAACAGCTTTGAGGCAGTAAAAGTCCTTCACAAAACCAACTGTTCAGGAGCAAATCCCATCACCTCTCCACCTCCCCCTCATCACTGCCTTACACACATAAGCAGCAATCAATCGGCTCCCAGCTGGCAGACACACTATTTTTTCTATTTAACAACCTCCAGGGTGGTCTGTTTCACTAATCCCCCAGGCTGTACAACAGAGCTGGAGCTGAAGTAGCTTCTGCAGTCAGCTGTTGGGAGGTACGTAAAATGCAGCAGCGTTACTTGTTGACAGTGAGACATTCCTACAGGTATTTTCCTCACAGCCCCCTCTCAAGCACACCTTTACACTTTTCTTGAATGTTGTACATTTGTTGCTTAATATTTCTAGGATTAGAATGAGATTCAAAAGATGGATCAGGCTGATGAATATAATATTTAACTGTAATGCTTCTTTACTATTAGCTCAGAACCATATTTAACAACTGTATAAAAACTTGCAGCTGGAGATTCTCACAGCATTTAGTGTGCCCATTCCCTGTGGTCCAACTGAAGTGTTGCCCAAGCTGTCCAAAGCAAGCTTAACATTTCAGCACTACAACAAAAGGGGGGGAAAAGGGCTTTTGAAATAGAAAAGTATTTCTTTTTGACATTTCAGTCACTTCAGTTCTTCTACTGAAAACTTCAGATTGTTGTTGCTAAATACTGTATGTGCACAGTATTTCCAACAATCTGTTTGGTTTGGATGTATGTTTATGGGAATTTGTCCACATGTTATTTTTAGACACCAGGACAACTCACAACTTCTATAAGGTTGGAGTGTGCTACCTGTCTTCCACTGAGAAGCAAGACAATAAGTCCTGAGCTTGAAAATTTGCTTTTTAAGTTCAAGCCTTAGGGAGGGAAAGCAAGGAGAAAGGCAACAGAATTCAATTCAAACTCTGGAAGCTTCTGTTACAAATCAAAGTTGAAATCAGAGATGAAACAAAAAAAAAAATTAAAATTAACCGATTTGAAATATCCCAATATACCATAAGAAATGTGAGTCCATGAATGCTCCAAGTGAATCCTGCTTTGCAGAGCCAAGAAAACTGTCTCAGAGTGTGGAAGCAGGTTACCCACGTGGCACTTCACGTCTTTACCACCTCAGAGCTAACAAGGTTGGAGTCAGCTCAGTGCCCGCAACGGGGTCCCCTTTGGCAGTGACATGAAGCGTAACTTCCTCTTCCCAGCTAAGGGCTCTTTTTGTTGGGCTTGAGCAAAGGCACAAGGCTGACCTTTAAATCCTAGATATAATCACCAGCCCAGCTTCTCACTGAGCAACTTCAGTACTACCTGACATTAACATCCAGTAGCTTCAGTGGTAGCTCAGAGACACATCATCTCCAAGCAGAACTCCCACCAATACTCCACACTCAGGTCTGAAAATTAAGGTCTGCATTCTCAGATAGTCAAGCAAATGCAACTCAGTTACTTTATGGTACTTTATACGTGCTGTGGTCCTGGCCCATTTTTTCAGCTTTATGCCTGAATCACTTGTGTAAGCAGTGTCAGAATTTGGTCCTAGGAACAAATAATATCTTTTGAAAACAGATTCCTGGAAGATGAGGTAGAAGTGTTTGATGCTGGAAAACCTTACAATAGGATTTAAATTAGCTAAGCTGATTGGAAGGAAAACCAGCTAAAATCCTGATAGTAACATCAATGCATAAAACAGAGCAGTCCTGAAATAAAATTAAAATAGGTCAGAAGTTTTCAAATTAATACATTCATTCACTCTGTCTGCTGGAATAGGTTTTGTGGAATCACTCATCATTTTAATGCCCTTAATTCATCCCGTTTAAGAACCAAATATTACATAACATTATCAAAGTTTTCTTGTAGCTCTTATCTTATTTTTAACAACTAAAGAATTATTACCAAATATATACACCACACACGTTAAAATGTGCAGAGACCACAAAACATTTAGATTAATACTAATGAGATAATCCACCTGCCTATTTCACTGCATAACAGCTGCACAGATTTAAAAAGGTTCAATTAAACTTTATTCAGTGCATAGATAATTGATCCAATGTGGGGAATGATGTCATTGGTAGGTTAAAAAATACATTTTACCGTTTAAAATAAAATTGCTCCATTAGAAAAACTGGAAATATAAACCTGACACATAAATAATTCTGGAAACTTTGTTTTATAGGACAAAAAAAGAAGGAAAATGAAACAAAATCACAGCAGATACAACATGCAAATGCCTGTTATTTCATTTCCTCTCAAAAAAGGATAATAGAAATATAAATATGACATTGCTGTTGCTCTCCTTCCATATGGGAAGTTCAGTTGCTCTTTGTTACTTCATTGCATTGTTTTTTATCTGACACCTTCCATTTTCTTACAGGTTTTGCCTCCCTAATCTCCACAGCAATGAAACACCCCCATTTTCCTATTTAAATTACTAACTTTAGGTGGCCTTAAACTTGTGTAAGATGCTTTTTTAATAAACAGAGAGGAATTAATCTTTAAAGATCTCTCCTGCCCACCGTAAGCCTGGGGCACTCTGAATGGGTGCTGTGGGAGCCATTGTTGGACCAGGAGGACATACTCAGACCTCTGCTCCAGGTTGCTGAAGACAAAAGAACAGCCTCTTGCCAGGTTTGTATCTCTTCATATTTATGGTAGTGGACTGCAAATTACATTATTTCTTATACAACTTAGCATTATTTCTGACACTGCTATTGGCAGTCACTAATCTATTCCAACCACTTCATGTCAAGATATTAGGAATATTATTAAAGTACAAAAGATAATGATCGTCTATCCACTGAGCCGTTATGATAGTTCCCTTCCTTATAACATTTCAGTAGCCAAATTGGCATTGAAATAACAATAATAATAACAATAATTGAAATAACTGTAATCCAAGACCGCCAAAGTTAATTCAGAAAGAAACTGAGGAAAGGTCATTTAACCTCCATATGCCATCAATAACACGTTTCCCCACCAGAAAAGTAACTTTAAACAACTTCTCACTCGCTAGTATGTCGCGTGCTCACCAACGTGACAGAACTACTTTCTCCCTGCTTAGTACAGGGCCCTGTATTATTCTGACCGTGTGAGAGCTGACCCTCAAGTGCAGCTGTTGGATGCTTTCCAGCAAAGCAAGATGTCCACAGTCCTCACTCCTGCCAGAGGCAGGATATTCTGCAGTGCCATTAGTGCACCCCAAAGTAATGGAGACTTTGGACCTAGTTCCTTGAATCACTTGCTCAATACATATCATACAATAAGGGTTGGAAATAAATTTTATCAAGCTGAACTCACCACTTATTCATGATACACTTTGATAGTTACGGTATGATATTGTTACAGTAGGTATGTATCTGCTTTCCATTGTGCCTGTAAAATTTTCTATTGGTCTGATTTTAAACAAGCAAAGCACCACTTAAAAAACTTCTCCTACTAAAATGGTGTGTTTCCTTTACCTGTGCACAGCTGTGTACTTGTTAGGCCAGTTTCTGTCAAGAGAAATAGAGTCAGCAATCATGTCAAGTGCATGTCTACACCACATACAGAGGTGAACATACACAGAAAGCGAATCACAGACCATGGGGTTTTAGTAGACCTTACTGAGATTCCTTACTATCCCTACCTTTACCTTATCTATTATTTTGGATTGTTGCTTCTCAGAATTCAGTGTAATTAAAGTTACTATAGATGTATTTCAGACAGATATGCACTCATTAATATACATATACATAGCACAGTTCATTGTTCTTGACTGTGAGGGGATATGACTATTGACACTGTCAATTTTTATCTCATTACTCATCACTGCTTACTCTGAGCGCTAATAGTATATTTCCACAGAGTTTGTGTGTGCTGCAATGTAAATTCTGACATGGCTAGTGTCAGTCACTAATCTAACTCATTCAGTTCATGTCAAGATGATACATCACAATGCTCAACAACTGTCAGTCCTGCTTTAAATAGATCTACATTTTTCTCAACTTTACAATTAAACACACCTCATATATGTATCTTTGGTTCCACATCCATTTCCACTTTTAAAATATGACCATGAAAGTCAACCAAAATATTTTTCAAAGCAATTACTAGGTGGGGTGAGGTTTCTTCTGGCTTTGGTTTGTTTGGTTTTTACAAAAAAATTTGGAAAACTAAAAGAAAACTGAAAAATATCCAGGCATGTTTAAACTTGTTTTATACTTTCTGATTTTTCTCCACCAAACATAAAACCCACTTTTTTTATCCTTGAATTGTCACTTCTGTGTGGTTGCTAGCACTGGTTTGTAGACCTTCCAAATTAATGTTTAAAAAACCATCTGTTTAAAAATGTTTACAAATATCATGGGTTAACTATAGTGTTTAAATTAACTAACATCACTTTTGTTTTGAGTAAAATTTTAAAGGAAAACCTAAGCTTGTTTCCATTTAATCTGCTCCCTTTTCTGGAGTTATTCCTCTGTGTCCCTGCTTCTGTGCTTTAGTTCATGTTACCTCTTACAGAAAGCCCAAACGATGTTTATACTTTCTTATGCTTCCCAAATATTACAACATTTCTGTTATGGAGCTCCTGGTGATACATTCTCTCTTCCTTTACTTTAGTTTAGTATTCCATCTGTGGAACTATAGCACTCCTTCTGTGCTTTAACACGTACTTGCTTCTTTCTCTTGCCCTAGTCTGGCCAGTGGTGTATGCGGTAGCTCATGGTGCTGTTTGGGCACTTGGGCACATGTCGGTGTTTTAGATTCGCAGGCTGAGCACTCCTCTGATGGAACAGGTTCATGTGTGAGACGGAAAGGACAGCACTTGTGCCTCTCTGCCTGTCTGCACTGGCCCAGGTGCAAAGTGGTTTGTTTGAATCAACAAGGAACTAAAAAGGACACAGGGTCTGTTAAGCTCTTCTTTCTGCTTGACAAGTGCTAAGGACCACTGCAAAGGGAAAAGCCACTGAGGAGGCTTGCAAGAACAGATTAGGCACTGAACCTATAAAAGTGGTACAATGTCATTGTCACATACTCACACATTTCTGGTGAATCTGAGTTCCCAACCAAACTATCCATACTAACATATTCCCCAAGAAAGTGTTTCTTATCCTTTGTGATTCTAAAAGGCAAGTTTCTGTAGTACAAAGAGCCTGCAAAAATAGGTATTTTGGCAATTTTTTGAACATGATAAAACAGTTTTCTCTCTTTTTTTCTTTTTTTTTTCATTTGCTTGTTTTGTTTTTGTTTCTAATTTTTATCACTCACTTTCAACTGAGGCTTAGTCCTCAGCTAGATTAGAACCTTGAATGTTTTAAAGAAATGAGATTTTTGAAACAGAGAAGCTATAAATAATGGAAAATTTAATGTGGCAGCTGTACAATATGGATACTATCAATTTTAACAGAAAATTTGTTCCGGACACAAACAGAGTTAAGCATGGGAAAATTTGTGGTGCACATGAAATGGCTATAGTTGAATCTATACCAATTACTTCATTGATTATGTGCATTATTTCCCCAACATATGAACTTACATGTGTACAAGAACTTCAAAGAAATACATTCAGTGCCTAGCAGGATTTTCAAAATAATCTAGCTTTTCAAAATCCCATTGGGAGCTTATATACATTTTCAAATGCCTAAACGTTCTTTAAAAGATGGCCATCTGCAAGCATAATTTTGTCCTCATATAAGAATATGCAACATAATGTTTGAATCTTCCTCAAGATTTTTATGGCTTTCAGACAGTACATGCCAAATAACATTAAAAAAAAAACAAAATGAAAAAAAAATAAAAAAGAAAAAAGAAGGGAAAAGGACAGTCCAGGGTTTTTTTCATACTTATTTATAGAAGAATGTATTAAAACATGCACGTTATCTATGTGAAATAAGCAGAAAAAACCCCAACAAACCGATAACATGCTGATCTATCTTTTTGCTTATTTAGCATCAGTGGAAAGACATAATGATAAGAAAGACCAGTGGTGATTTAGTCCCTTGATCTAAGAAGTAAATGCCTATTTACAATAGGCTAAGCAGTATCACAGATGAACTTGTATGGAGAGCAGTAGTTCTGTTCTAGTTAGCCTAAGAAAGCCTAAAAAAGTTTGTTTATATTAATTAAATTACTTAAATCTACTGAATCACTAAAATGAACCTGGTTTTACACGGTGTAACTGAGAACAGGTTTTAACCCATAAAGCCGTAAAGCTAATTTAAGTTTATGGATGAGCCTTCACAACACACAATAATAGAAAATCAAGAAGTCATCTTTCCCATGGCAAATATAACTTCTCTAGATCACAGAGATATAGAATACATGAATGATTAAAATGCAGCAGTAATAGAAAAATACTACCTATGCACTTGGAGGTCAAATTTTAATTCCTGTGGGAACCATCATTTTGAAATTTCTGAGGCATGTATCTAAATTCTCAGACATCATGTTGATTTTCACATTGAATATAATTTAGTTTTTGAAATCACACATACCATTCTCATAATATTCAATTCATCGCTCAGTAAAGTATGCTTTTGAAGTAACAGTGTTTAATATGATAGCTCCAGCATAGATCTGGTTAACTGAGCTGCTTTCTAGCAGTTATACACACATCACTTGATACCTAAAAATCTGATCTGCTTTGAGTTAGGACTTGATCATCACCACTCATTCCCTTCATGAGCAAACAAACCTAATGACAGTGTTATGGATTCAGATAAGGTTTCAGATGCAAACATGGTAGGCTGCACGGCTAAGGCATACATATATCCTTTATTTAAGATGACAAAAAACTTAAACATATCTTTCAGTACTGTCTCATGCAAACACAGTACATCACTAGCCTGGACACCAAGTTATTTAAAGCTATTATTTAGTAGTGTAATAAGTAGCAATTTAAATACAAGGTAAAATCATTACATTGTCTTGTTTACTACCGATGTTAATGTCAAGCTGACGTGTAATGCTCCAAAAAAAGGCAGCCTATGATTTGTTATCATTAAACTGTCAGGTCTGTCATGTGTTAGGCACAGATTCATACTATACTTTTTTCAGCATATCCCTTTATTTCCTATCAGTCAAAAACCGAAGTGTTTTAATTGTGTCTTTGCTATTTTTCTATTAACTGTTTCGTGCATTTTTTCTCTGGCCTTTTAATTGCAGCTTAATAGTGGTCATTAACACATTAAGGGGTGTTAGAAGAACATTTGAAGTCCTCTTGACTTCTACCAAAGTTGACACTTCAATGCTAGAGTAATTTCAGCTATTCATTTATTTAATAGTGACCTATGCAAATGTGGAACCATGTCATTTTACAAATTGACTGTAATAATTAACTAGAAAGGCAGAGTAAAATGAAACAGGTTATAATTAGAATAAAACTGCTACAGTATTACGTCAGCTAGAATAAAATAATCTCAAATGATTAAATTGGTTTCAATTATTAAGAATCAGTTTAATGTACCCACTGTTCTGATTTTTTACATTTCTCTTTTTTGTGTGCATTAGATGTCACCTCATACAATTTATGCATTTTATTCATCTTGGTAAAACAGGCATTACAAAAGTTTAATTAAGTAGTAAAAGACTTCATATTATTCCCTTGAATTCTAAATTAGTTGCAGAAAGAAATGATAGTGCATAGTACATACCATTCACACACATTTTGATTAGATGCATCTTTTGTTAGCTAATATTTCTCTACACCAGTCTATAGATAGAGGTACTGATATAGAGAAATATGTAGGTATGCACGCAGAAATAATGGTGCTGGGTCCCACAGTATGTTTTTAACTCACACAAGCAATATAATTTTCAATTATATAATTTAGATCTTTATCTTCAGGGCACTCATGTCACTCTTTGTGATAAATATGGAATTTTGAAATTACATTTTCCTTAAAAATTTCACCTTGCTTATGCAGTTCCTTTTGCAGATTTTGCATATGCAGATAAATACATAGGTGCTTGTAGGGAGAGGGAAGCCTACATGAGATAGAAATATTTGATAATAGGCAGTACATACAAAGTTGTATGTTAAAAATGACAAGAAAACATTCTTTTGACCCCACTTTTCAACCCAGTACTATATTGGCAAATCTGTTTTCTTTGGCTTTACTTCCCAGTTGTAAACTCAGCATTGAGCATGCTGCAATATAATGCTATACAAATGGGCAGTGGAGTGGACACTTGTGTTTTAAAGCTGCTGTATTTAAGATGCATTGAATTTCTTCTTTCTGCTTATACAGTTTAAAAGTATTGTTAATTAAAACTAGTCATTTTTTATTTGAACAAATCTTACTGTATTGCTTGCTGGACTGGTCAAGTACCTTCTGCAGAGAGGCCACAATCTCTGATGCTTAGATTTCAGACTGTGAGATCATTGGCTAAAGTTACTATTTTAAAATATATTCCTCATTGCTCCTCTGATGTATTGAATTCCAGCATGGGTAGTTATATCAGCAACTGAGTGTTTGTGTGCTGTATTCATTATGGTTTTGACAGGACTTTTACAGTCTCCCTTAAGCAGCGGTAAACAGTGTTATGTGAAACATATGAGTGATCTCGGGAACACACTATGCAAGTGCCTCTGTCAGTAGACAGATTTTTAAAAAAATATTCATTTGGGAAAAAAATTGGGGATCCCGAGATAGTATCATCAGCAGAAGAGCATTTGGAACAGAGACCTTACTGGTAATTTGATGGTGGTTTCAGCATAACAAGCTTAAAGGAACAAAACACTATTAGCAACCTACATGTCCAACAGATTTGGTTATGAAATTGAATGTGCTCCATGACGTCTCAAGATCACTGGAAGTCCTGAAGCTCCAGACCGTTAGCCTCTTCTTCAGCGCCCCAGGAAATGGTTCTGGGAAACCATGAACCTTTGACCACAGGCCACCAAAGAAGCTGTTCAAAATCTCAGACATTTAGATTCCATACTTTTCATGAAGCAAGATGCGGACAAACGAGCCAATTTTGCAGCTTCTGAAGGAGCTCTCTGACCTACCTGTCACACCCTTACCATTTCTAGGGGTCCTATGAATTTGCTAAGAGCATTTCAACAGCTTCCAAATGGAACTAGACTTCTTCTTTTTGCTGTATCGAAATTAATTTTTTGCAGTTAAAATAATTTATTTGTTATTAATTATGTTTTGCAAATGTAATTAAATTTCTTTGCATGAAAAAAAGACAATCAGTACATCACAATTAACTGTATTCGTTCCACAAAATATAATTAATATGCCAGATTATGATAGCTCAGTACAAATAACCCACGTCTAAGATCTGGAAGTCCTCTGCTGTTGCTCTGTGTCAGCAGAGAATGAAAGGCAGCTACCCTGAGCCATAACAGCTACCTTAGCTTTTAGGCAGCTATGAGACTATGTAAGTTAATGATGGGATTTAGTTTAGATAGCCTAGCCATCTCTAAATGACTTAGGTTTAGTTCAGGTCTGCTATTTCCAACATTCAGCCATAGCATGAAGTGAAAAGAGCCTACTTATCCTGTTCACTACCCTGAAACGTACCCAGTTCCTGATTTATCACTTCCATGGCGGTAGAAGGAGGAATATAAAATTAATCACACATGTTGGCCCAGAAAATATGTCTCACAACATCTATAAGATCTTGGCTGAATAAGACTTGCATATTTTGAACTGAAAAAAAAAAGTCAAAGTAAAGCTCTGAGACCAGCTCCTTCCTTTTCTTTCTCTAATTACTTTAAGGGAGAGAAAGTGAGAGAAAAAGGTAGGCTATGAAGTCCTCCATCCCAGAAAAGAGAAAATACAAAGCAAGTATCCCATAAAACAATACTACTGTTGCAGCTCACCTTTCAGAGTGATGGAAATATTCAGTTCACTTCACATCAGCCCTCAGCTTTCAACCTCAACAGAAGCCTGTCATCAGTTATGTCATCCCCTTACCACTCAAAGCTTTCCTATTCTTCCCTCTAAAGAAGTGCCTATTTCATGAAGTAACTGTGCTGTTAAACAAAATCAAAGTTTCTACTCATAGATGTCTTTATTTTCTTTAACTGTGTCGGCAGGAAGGATGGTGGAAGAAACACTCACCAAAACAGGGAATGGAAAAGAGAACAATCTAGAAACATCCTTTATTGCATGTGACTCAAAAAACTCTTTCCATACCAGTTGTGGCACATGACCGGCAGAAGCTGATCAATCCTTTTTTGCTTTGTCAGCTTTTTATAGAATATCTAGAGAGATCTTCCTACTTTTTCTGTCTAGCAATCATTGTTTTGAATTCTTTGATCAAGTTACCTTCAATGATCCATTGTGCTTACATGTCTTTTCATAATTTTTCATATTCTTCCATGGCCAAAAATAAAGCTAAAAATCCCAAAACCTGCTTTCTTTTTTTGAAAAGCCTATAATACCAAATACTGATGTCTAGGAGTAGAGTCCCCAAGTTCAACAGCACTATTTGCTAGACTAAGCAGTACACTGTCAAAGTGGTGGAGAGATCCCAGCTGGGCTATAAGCTGAGGTCTTCACAGACAGAAGGAAAGAACACTTAGCATGAGACAGACACACTTTCCCTTTCCTCCATTTAGCTTGATCTTGTGGTCACTAATAGCTGTGTACCCGCAAAGAGCAATTTGCTATTGAATAAAAAGTTTCTTATAAACCTGACTCAGTCTGAAGTAGGTGAGCTTGTACAAGCAGGGATGGTATATTTAGACATGGAACACAATTATGGCACAACAGAAGTCCATGGCATTTTTATGGAAGAATTGGGGTTTTTCTGGCAAACATTACTCTCATTGTGAGTTTTTTCCCCCATAAGAACTTGTCTGTTACATAAAGCAATTTGTGTCTTCAGAAACAGCAGTAATATCAATGATGAGTAGCATTATAGATTGTCCCTCCCGTAAAAATTTGGTTGATGAAGTGAAAATAGTTGTTTGTAGTTACAGTACTGATTGCGGCTACTAGCTTTTTCCTTTTGCAATTCCCATTTCTGAACTTCATATGAGATTGACACAAAGCTTTGTCACTGACAGCTTGCCTATTTCAGTGAGATTCACACAATGAAAACATGTGAAAAACTGAAATGAGAAGGTTCTTTTTGTAGATTGTTGTAAAGCAGGAAAATAATACGTGTTGAATGTGACTAGGCAGAACGCTGGAAACAAGAATCCCCCTACTTCTTTCCTTTTTGCTAAAGGCGTATTTGACTTTCTGTCAATAGCACTTGCAACAGTGAAACAGAAAGGATAGGGTACCCAAATTGCAAAACTTTGACTACTGGATCAATATATCGCTGCACATTTGAATATGAATGTCTTTTTCTGGCAATGAGTACACAGCAGAACTGATTATCACAGTAGTGATAGACATACCCCAAATTTAAACTTGTTTCTAAATTTTACAGCTATTTTTGTCAGAGTTAAAATACCAGCTATGGATGTCAAACCCAAAGAGTCAGTCTGCTGTCTCATATAACTCCCGATGTACCCATCTCTTTATGATTTACTCGAGTATCGCTATCTTCAACTCTCCTTGATTCTTTTTCTTGATTTGCACATAGTATTAGTCTGCCATTTAACTTTAATTTTTTAAGCTAACTAGGAAGAAGGGGCTGAACAAATATCAGAAACATTTTCTTTGAGTATCCATTTGAATTAAACAGCCAGGTAACATTTGACCATGTTTGTGACCCTGTCATGTTTGCTTTTCATGAATTTTCAAGTGTTTGATCTCTGTTAGGGAATGGATTAGCAAAAAGCAAATTTGTAATTCAAATGCTGGAAACTCCACCAGCACCAATTTAAAATTGTATATTCAGATGTTATATTTGAAATTTGAAATTCACATTGATTTGATTAATGAAGTGAGTTGCAGCCAGCTCATGTGTCTCTGTATGCCTGATATTTCACCTGGGGAGGAAAGTGATAAGGTCTTTTCAACAATCTTTATACCTAAATCTAATCCTGTTTTTTCAATTCTGTTTGTGTCCTGATGTGATTTAGTGCAGCCTCTGGGTTGTTCTAATTTCTATCATTTGTGAAAATCAACACCAGTGTTGCTACCATGCAGGGATGGTGAGCAGATCAAACTGTCCAGGCTGGCACCTGGGTCTTGAAGTCAGTGAAGAAGGATATGTATGACTTAATTATTTGTAATTTTGGTATGAAGGGTACCAGAAATATATAGATTCTAAGTGCAGTATATTGATTCTAAACTATTAATAATTGATTCTAGTAATCCTTACTTAATTTTAAAATGTACAGTTTCACAAATAGTTTGGGAATATCCAAAAGTTACATTTAAGACTGAATTATTAATTGCAAATTATTCACTGGGTTCTGATAACATGGATAGATGAAACTGGCTGTTCCTTACATCTTTGTTGTCTTGCAAGGACAAGTGCCAACTGTGTGTTGTCACTTGACAGAACATGAGGGATATGACAAAAACATGTTCCTAGTGAAATACAAACACTGCAATTGTACTTACTGTATTCTGTATACATGACTGTTTAAGCAGTAAAGCATGTGATATGGATGAACCTCAAAACATTCCTGAAGCTGAGAAGTCTCTTAGGAAATTTTTAAATTTTTTTTTTTAAGATTACTTTTTGATTCATCTTCTCTTGCCACCCATTCTGCCCCCGGGCCCATCAGTTACTAATATCCATGGGGAAAATGTTCTTTCTTACTATGCACAATAACTTCACATTAAAACTTCAAAGCTGTTTAAAATACACTAAGAGAAGTTCTAATTTTCTTTTTTTTTTCAACACTGGAAAAACTCCTTGATCTCCACGTTCTGTCAAATTCATGGCCTGTCCCATATTCAGGAATATGTTATCTACGGACAGTGGAGAATGTCAGAAGGAACTGGCTTTCATAAAAAGAGCTGTTGTCTGCCCTATATACACTCGCTATTTTTCATAAACATTAATTTTTGTCTGTCAGAATTTGTGGCCTCTTTTCTGATAAAAAGAAACGCACAAAAAAAGAAACAGTGATGTCCCTGCATCATTCGTTGATATAGTGCTGAGATCAGCACATCGAGGATGTCGTGGAAGGAGAAAAGGCAGAAAAAAGAGGTGGTAAGTGAAAATATGAATGCCATATGGGAATATTTTAGAAGTACCAGGAGTAGAAAACATAACCTGAGCTACAAACACAGTTCTGCTCCATTAGTGAGCAGGGAACTTATGCTTCAGCATATGCCATTTTTTCCAACAGAGTTTCTGTCCAGTGAGTTAAGCAAAGAATGGGTTAAGACTTTCTTTAAAAAAAAAAAAAAAATTAAGCTGTGGACACGAATGTGTTAATATGGAAGATATTTCTTTTTTTTCCAGCAGAGTTCCATAAAACACTTGTGCTTGTTTATTACTGTGAAACCATTCCTCGGGCTCAGGCGGTTGCAAGATTGTTGGTTCAAACAGATTGAGTTGATCCAAGATTTTCCTGTTAAAAGCCTAGATAAGCTGGAATCGGCAAGTACTGTCCATCATCTTAACACATGGACACAAAGAGAGAAGTTTTAACAAGCACTGGCTGAAGTGGGGAAAGTTAAATGTAATAGATTATCCAGCTGAAAAAACAGACTGGAAATTTACTTTAGAAAACTCACCTTGCAGAGTTTCACCTAATAAACCACAAACACGTGCAGTACTAAAAATCATTTGGTTTCAAAAAATCTTCACAGAGACCTATTTTACTCCTATTCCTGATAAAAATTTTGGTCCTGCCCCAGAAGTTCATGTACCTTGGTTATGAACGTTGCCTCTTCTGTTTTTCCAGACTTACTTTTTTATTCTGAAAGGCTTCAGAAACAGAGTGGGTGAGCTTTTTGGGGCATATTCTGAGCAAACTTTAAAGTGAACCAAACCCCAGAAGGATTCTCCTTGAACAGTGGAAGCACACGCAGTTACAATTTTTTTCAGCTAATTTCTTGTTTTCACACACCTCCAAAACTGCAGGTTGTATTTGGCACTGAAAGTGGGAGCATGGAAAACAATGGAAAAGTTTGTTCCTGGAGAATTTCCAGCCCAGCTTTGCAGGCTTAGAGAGACAGACAGTTTGAATACGTGTCAGACTGCAAGCGGGTTATCTGACCCAAATCAGCTCTTCCCTTATTTATGTATCAGAAGCTTGGCATCAAAGTAATCTCGACTTTCCCGTACAATGGCAACTTTCAGAATACTTCTGAATGCACAGGATTGTCACGCTGGGAGATTATTCCTAGAAAGATGACACTTGAGGGGTTATAGCATTTCGCCATTCAATCCACATTTCTGCTCTGCCCCTGACAACGACACAGGTCTCTCCCTCTATAAAACATGCATATGTATTGAAAAACATGCACTTTCAGAATCAGGCATATTGTTAGAAATAAATTATTGCCAGCAATACCTAACTTCCATATTCTAATAATATGTATAGACATATATTATAAATACCATATTCCTGCAATAAGCTGCATGAACCTAAACATTTGAAATATATATATAGTATGTATAGCAGCTATCCATCGTGCAGCGGCCATATACCTAGTGGTGTGTTTGATTCATCTTAAATACCTCGATTCAACTGTGTTCTACAGGTTTTTGTGCTACATCCTGAATCGTTTTTTATTTTTTTTAAATCTT
>VWZG01011433.1:327374-349672 GCA_013396735.1 Grallaria varia
CTCTCTTGTCTTTACCATCCCTTTATTATGGAATAGATGCTCTATGGGCTTAAGATGAACTCAAATCTGTTGCAGATAATAGAGCTTAACGAGTACCTGACTTTCAATTGTAGTTGAGGCAACAACAAGTGACACATTTACAGATTCAGCCATGCTGCTCATGCTAAAGAAACACTTGGTTTGAGCTAAGCATTGGAGACAACAGATGTGTGATGTAGACAGTACCAGAGAACATATTTCTTCTTTGTTTAACTGGGATACTCCATTTAATCCATATACATAGGAGGAGAACATAAAGAAGAGTCCATAATTTTTTCCATTTTTAATAGTAAATTGCCTGGTGAAACAGGAGATTAGAGTTGGATTCTGAAACTAAGAGAGGATTGAAAAAGAGTTTTTCCATAATTGATGAAGTTTTTGTCCCCGTAATGGATAATTATAGAATAACCCTCTAAGTGTTCTCAGCTCCTGCATCTTCTATAAAAGCCTGTGACTTGTCTTAGGAAGAAAAAAATAACCCTCACCCTGTATTTGATCTGCTTTTATTCAAATTTTTACACTTTATCAGAGATGTTCAAATGCAGAGGAGCATCTCCACATGAATGCAGTCATCCAACCATTTGGATCTCAGTAGAGGACTTATGGATCAATTCAGCAGTGCTGAAAGTCAGACTGTCCTATTCAGAGGTGTTAAGTATGGACTTGCGTGCCTAAAGTTAGAAAGCTACTGTGGACATACCAGTTACATGACGATGAAAGCACATGTCTAGTGAAAACATGCTCTTAAGGTTTACATTTGTTCATATTGTGTGGGATTAGGTTTACAGTAAAGTCGGGAGACTTAAAAAAAGAATTTTTTTTTTCTTTTACCTTTTGAAAATATATTTAGGCAACCCTGAGTATCAAACATTGAAATTTCTTAGTGCATAGTTCTAACAAAGGATGGAAGTGGGCAAAGGATACAGTTTATTTGTAAATTAAATAAATATGTTTCTTCCATGCCCTTGAGAGCTAGCTGATTTATCAGTTAATAAAATAATCATACACCACAGACTTGTGCTTCCAATTTATTTTAAAAAGAAATAACATTGCATTTTTGACATATATGAATACAAATGTAACACTAGAGGAAACTTTGTGAGTAGCCCTGTAAATATATCACCAGCCGTGCATGTATAACCTTGCTTGCTTTTTCTCTGCTATTTATGGGGTGGATTCTGCATAAACACTTACTTCTTCAATAATTCCTAACTTATGTGTATGACCCCATAAACCTCAATGAGACTTCTGACTAGAAAGAAAACTATTCATCTGAATAAAGAATGTAGAATGTTTATTTAACACAGGTGAAAAGGAATTTAGTTTTAAATCTGCATCTAGGCATCACTAGTATTTACACTTAGCACCATAAACTTAAAAAGAAATGTATTTATTAAAAAAACTATGGCTGAATTGACTGTTTTTCTTGCTTAAAAATGCTGATTGAGATTTCAGCACTGCAGAATCTGAACAAATCTACTCTGTGCTAGACAGAAATGTTTGCATGCACCTCTCTAGAAGAGGAAGGCTTGTGCCTCTTAGCAGATTCTTTGTAAATTTTCTTTGGATTCCTCTTTAGTTTTGTGTCTGGCAAAACAGCAAAAAAACCACATGGGAATGCTGTAAATAGAGGTAAGTGGATGGCAGAGCTGGCATGCCACATGGCAATCCAGCCCTCCCAGCAGTGACTGTGAGAGCACAATGAACATGGATCTGAAATCCCTTTATGAATATGAGGTTCATTCCTGCAGCCCTTATATGAGTAACTGACTTCAGTGTGTCTGCGTGCATCAGTAAGGAGTAGTCTCCCTGAGCAGACCTGTAATTTCTGACCCTCAGTTTTTGTGTTTGGTGGGAAGCTGGGCTTTTTGGCATTCCCATCCTGACCCCTTCTGCCCCCTGTTCTAATCTTCTTTTACTTTTTTGGACATATGCCTCTTCCCCTCTGCTCTTTAAATTCCCTTTTCCCCCTTCGGTGCATCAACCTCAGTCCTACTTTATTGTTTTTGTTGCTTGCTCTGTCCTCCCTCCATGAGCACTCCAGATACTTCTCTCCATTTTACTAGTCTGTTCAGTTCCCTGGGGACCCTCAACACTCCTCCACAGCTGAGCAGATTCACATTTCCAGTGGTATTTTAAAAACTCTAGGCTATATTCTTTTCTCATGAGAGAAAACCAAAAATAAAGAAAAAACCACAGAAAACAAATAAACAAAAAGCCCTTCTCCAGAAACTCCTCTAGTTTAAATTCTGAAACTTCCAGCCAAATTCTCTTTTCAAAGGGACAGAGAAGATTGAGACCTACAAGGATGCTGCAGCATGCCACCCACTGAAATTCACAGTTACAGGCAATTGCCAGAGGCCCTTGGGCTTTACTTATCAATTCCTTTGGTGGGGCAGCCTTTTGTCCCACAGCATCAGCGCAGCCCTTCTGACAGTCAGTACAGGTGCTGGTGTTGTGTCTGCTCTCTGAGGGCCAAACCAGGCTGCGCTCGATGGGAATCTTGCTGCTGACTCCTACAGTGTCATGATTTAAGCCCATCTGACAGCTCAGCCTCATGCAGCCTCTCCCCCACAGTGGGATGGAAATTGGAAAGGTAGAAGTGAGAAAACTTGTGGACTGAGATAAAGACAGTTCAATAGATAATACAAAAGCCATGCACGCAAGCAAAGCAAAGCAAGGAATCCATTGAACACTTCCCACGGGCAGGCAGGTGTTCACCCACCTCCAGGAAAGCAGGTTTCCATCACAGCTAAAGGTGACTGGGGAAGACAAACATGATCATTCTGAACGTCCCCCTGCACTTCCTTCTTTCCCCCCTCCCCGCTTTATATGCTGAGCATGATACCATATGGTCTGGAATATCCCTTGATCAGTGGGGTCAGCTGGCCTGACCTTGTCCCCTCAAAGCTCCTTGTGCTCCCCCAGCCTCCTTGCTGGTGGGGTGGGTAGAGAGGCAGAAAAGGTCTTGGTGCTGTGTAAGAACTGCTGAGAAATAGCTAAAATGTCCCTGAGTTATCAACACTGTTTAGGGCACCAATAAAAACCACAGTCCCACGCTAGATGCTGTGAAGAAAATTAACTCTGCCCCAGTCCAAACGGACATAAAAGTTGGTATTTGGAGCATCAGGCCTTTGGGGGAGGCACATGCAGGTGTGAGGCAGAAACTTATGCTTTCTCATGTATATCTGTGGAATAAGTTATCAGGAAATCATGACGTGTAGTACTGCTATTTCTCAAATTACATTCTGACAGTACTTTCTGCCAAAGCATGCAGTTTTTCAATATAAATTAGCCCATTCTCTTTTAGATGAAAACAAACCTGTGGCAGGTGTCCCTTTGGAAAGTTGAAGACTTCTTTGCCCATCCTACTCTATATTTCTTTGAAGTACTAAGACAGAATTTCTGTTGAAAGCCTCCAACTGAGACTACTTAAACTGTCAGTTGGACTGGTGTAAATCTGGAGTTAACCCCACTGCAGTGCTTGCAGAGGTTAGCCAAGGACAGATCCTTCCCTCATCAATTCATGTGCTGAACAGCACCTGGGGACCACCAATGCAAGAGAGCATAGACTCGTGCTGGCTACATACTGATATCAGGGAGAAATGCCTGGGGCAGAATGGCAATAAATAAACAAAAAAGAGAGTAAGGAATTAGAGTGGAGAGGGGAAAAAGGAAGGAGTCAGAAACTGGGTTTGTCATTTTGGTGCACCCTGAAGAAATGGGGTGCAGAGGGAATAGGATGGAACACTCACATACCACCCCATAAGACATTTCAGCTCAATAATTCTGCTGTGTTGAAATCTAGAATTTAATTAAATTATTTACTTTTTTATTTTCTCTAATTTTCATCTCAGTGCATGACAGTGGTGTAAGAATATGTTGTCATATATGAGGTTTTTATTTTTTAACATATATCTCCATTTTATAATCACACTAAGACACTTTGGACTAAGTCGTTGAACTGATTACTCCACACCTCAGATGTGCTGGAGGCATGAGGTGAAATGCACCCAAGGTGTGCATTAATCAGCCTAGCCATACAGTCTGTTCTGTTTCATTGCTTAATTAAATTCAAACCAAATAGTTTTGGTGAGAAGGTTATCAGGAACCACTTTTTCAAGTGAGTTTTGCATGAGCTGTCCACTGCACATGGGAGAAAAACAAGATATATTTAGAACAATATTTTAATTTGCAATACTTAACTAGATTAGATGGAAAGAATGTAATGTTTAAAAAAGGAAAATGTGATTAAGAAGCTTAAGTGCACAGTATATTACATGAAAATTCTGATCATAAAGAAAGGTAATATCTACTCAAAATTATAATTTCTGTACTTTTGAAATCAACTCAGCAAGAATTATCTACCCATATCAAATTGTAGCACTTGTCAAAATCAACTGTAAAGCATCTCAAGTGCTCTTCTGAATCAACAAAACAGATGTATAGCGATGTGAGGTTGCACTGAAATGGAAATAAAAGTGAACTAGATGCCAGTCATTGCCCTTAATCTCTTGAACCCAGCACTTAACACAGAGCATACCACAGGTCTTTGGGACACTGTTTAGAAGGGGGAGAAATCAAGACTTGAATCTTAATAACATATGCAAAAACACTCTATAAAATTATTTTCTTTCTGCTATAGTGGAATCTGATGTGCTGAAAGAGCACCTTACCTTGCTCATAAACGAGGCAATGTTTGAAACAGCATCCTATTTCAGCTTTAGACAGATGAAATATATGAAACTTAAAAAGGTGTTTAAATTTTTGAAATAGCAATTAAATATGCTTAGAGGTTCAAAAGTCACTGTCTCACTCCCTTCATGAAAATGTGAGCATGAAGGATAACACCTGCAACAGAGTGGATACAATGAATATAGCTTTAGTTAAGACTACAATATTGTCAATTTTAATTAGGGACTTACTAGATGAAAAATGTCCGCAAACATTGGTCCTTAGAAAACAACTCCAACCCCATTGCCTAGGACGTGTTTGGAAGTGAGTTCCTCTGCAAATTTGGCATAACCTGCTGTCCCTGGAAACATGATGAAATCATTGGTTCATTTCTTCGGCTTTTTGATGATGGCACCTTCCAGGAGTGTGCAGCACAAAGGGTGAGTGCGGGAAGCACAAAGGGAACAATAATTTCCTTCACTGGTCCTGTGAACTCATTAAGCCTCTGAATTGCAGGGGAAGGGATTTTTGTAGTCTGTTAAGTACTGAAGAATCCTACTGTTTATCAGCACCTTACTTGCTTCCCCATTTTCAATTACATTTAGACTTGTAGAATTTTTAGTAAATTATACAATGCTGAAAATTACTGACTTCACTGTTAAATATAATGAAGGTATCATACCATAAATTATACATAAAGTGGCCTGTTTTCAGCAGCAGCATTACAGAGCTGGCATGCGCAGATGAGTGTTGAGTCCTTCTTACCCCATGCTGAGAGAAGGTCTGGTTGAACAGAAACCTCTCTCCATGATGGACCAGGGAGCACAAGCCTGGCTCTGGATGCCTGGGGGATTAGGCCCCTGGACTCACAGTGACATGCTCCTGTGGCTCAGTACAGGGGGAAAAAAAAAAAAAGCCCTCACAAAAAGTCCTTGCTCTGCTTTTGCTGCCAATGTTTAGAAGGGAACACGCGCAGTTTTCCAGATGAAGATAGCAACGACCTACAAATATTTTAGTCTAATTTAAACATATCTTGGCAAAGTTAATTTAGCCCTTTCTACATTCCATCCGTCATTTGTCCTCATGTCTACAGCATGCAGAAATAGCAGGCTATCAGTTCTAACTCTTGAGACACAAAAAAGTGTTTGAGATCTTTTGACTTTACCAAATGTGGCAATTTGCAAAGTTTGTGAGCAACACTCCTCCTTCAGGTTATGTGCTGCAGACAGGATTGATTCATGCAAGAGAGGAGACAAAGCGGGATCTACTTTTAATTCATTTAAGACCACTATCAGCTATTTTTTTTGTTAACCAAAAGAGCAAGTCCTAAGGAAGAACAAAAGAGCTGGGCATGAGGTCTCAAGTTCTGGTTTCCTCTCCTGTCAATGATTCACTTTCCAATTGGTTTTTTAACATAGTAAAGATTAAATACACTGAGGATTACTCCAAATTTTCCAAACGTTAAAGTGATTTTGCTACATTCCAGAGGGCTCTGCATAAAAGCAACAACAGAAGAAAAGAGGAAAATCAAGGCTTTGGACAATATAAATATGCAGAAAATTCTAGTAGATACCTGCTCAATTCAGAATAACCCCCCTCCTGAGTAAGCAGGAATGGTAGCAGCTGAAAGGTTGCTCTGAAACACAAGGACGAAATGTTTCTACTCCCCCTTAGGTTCAAAGTGTACCCAGTTATGGCATCATGCACAGAGGTACAGAATATCTAAATGGTTCTCACATCCTTCCCCTTCTTCCCAGTCTTCCACCCTTTCACCAGCAGCAGTAGTAGCTAAGACAGAAAGCCTGACTTACTTCCTTCTATTTTCCTCTTTAAAGTGCAAGCTTTGAGGGTTTGTTTTTTGAGTTTTGGTTTTGGTGGGCTTTTTTTGGGGGAAGGAGGTGTTGGTCCTTTGGTTTGCTTGGTTGGGTGGTGAGGTTTGTTTGTGTGTGTGTGTGTTTGTTTGTTTGTTTGTTTGTTTGTTTGTTTTTAAAAGGGCATTCTGGTTTTGACACAAAAGTCAAAAATTGGAGGATTTCTGTTGTTGTATTCTAACATTCCAGGAAGCATTGAGAACATACCAGAGAAGTCCTTCCTTTCAGCCATTAAAGCCCAGACAGAAACACTTCAAGAGATCTACAGGGCTTTTACAAGACAAAGATCTGAGCTGTGTCCCGGGGCAGCTCCAGGCACCCTGGCATGCTTCAGCACTGAAGAAACGTCATGGACTGGATGGCCCAGCTGGTACAAAGCACTTTGCAGCAGGACTCCAAGCACAACATGGTGCATAGAATATTTGCACCCTCATCTACACAAAAGGTCATTTCTCCTTTCTCTCTAAATCCCAGAGGAAGTCCATGTAAGTATGTAGCTGGGCCATGGCACTGGTAGCTCACACTTCTGTGCTAGGCCATGTGTACAGAGGGTTGGAAATGTGCCTCCAGCTTTCTCTGCTCTCCTGTGGAGGTGGCAGCAGGTCCCAGCTGCCCACCAGCTTATGTTCAGGCTGTGCAGGAGTCATTAGTGGTGCAGTGGACTACTTTACAGAGACTTCCATCAGGAATACTAATTCCACTAACTCCATAAGCTTTTGAGACAGTTTTCAGTATGCTTTTTTTTATTTGGGCTGACATTCAGAATTCCTTCCCTGCACTATGTATGATGACACCTTGGTAAATGTATTATGCTTTTTGCCGGGCCATGTCTCCTTTCCAAATCAAACACATAACAGAAGTAATTTCAACTTTCAAGGCTATTGCCTGACAAAACTTCAGTGGCTGTGAAAGGCAAAATGACATTACAGCTGCTGTCTGTTTTGGATTTCTTGGTTGGGTTTTTTTATGTTATTTGGTTTGGTTGCTTTCTGAAATGCTGAGCAAAATTGCATTATCTGTTGCACCACGGTACATATATTGTTGTTCCCAAAGGTTTACTTATAACATTCATGGTATCATTTATTTTTTTTTCCTTTCCCCCCATTGTCATTTCTGTACAGATTTAATACAACAGAAACATGGCTTCCACTGGGAGCTACAGGTAGAGCAGTTACAAAGTTCTCTATAATTGGTGTCTGCCATGGCTGCTCACTGTAAGTTATGTAAATCACAGCAAGGATCCACAACCCCTAAAGGCATGAATATTTTTTTCATTCAGTGCAGAGGATAACTTCAGAATCTTAGTAATAGTCCCCTCCACATCAGGGATCTCCTTACCAGGCAAAGTCAAGGTCTAGAAACTGGCCATGTCAATTTTGCAATTTAAATCCTACTGTTAAAGATGGTTGGTAGGTATTATAGTAAGTCAAGGCATTGTAGGCAATATTAATTTTTAGGGTGCATTTTCTCTTCATAGCCCTTGCAAATCCATCTGCTTCTGTTTATATTCACTGTAGTATTTCCAGCAAACCACAGATTTGAATATTTATTTCTTTAACAACTCTTTAATTTAAAATGAAATGTGGTGTTGTCAGGGTTTCATTCTGAAAATGGAAGAATAATTCCATCGATTTTCATGTGATGTATTTTAGTTAAAATCATATCTTCCAAGTGATCAAATGTGAGGTTATTATTAAATCTGTTTCCTTTAAAGAAGTGCTGCAAGTATGAGAATTTTTTAGTTTAAATTCAGGAAGTCAACTTCTGTCTCCTTTTAATTTTTTATTTCTCCTACAAATTTAGCACTTATGGACCATATACACCAGTTTATGCACTATTTATTAGGCAGCTGAATGAATCGTTAGAACACAGGAATTGTCTGCTTCTGCTATCAAGACAAGAAGATTTCCTAAACTAAGATCCTTGTTCACATTTCCAACTTGATTAGAAAACATCCTATTGACCTTTGGCAAAAGCAAAAAAAAAAAAAAGGAGGTTAAATGTTTTTAAAAGCCAGTTGAATCTGATTCTTCTGCTGCCTTACCAGCAAGAATTCTGACAAAGTCTCCTTTGGGCTTGACTTTGCATATAGCTCCCCACCCCCCCAACTGAATCTTAATCTAATCTAATAACATTTCTTATTTTACCGCCAACCACTTTTGTCTTACTCGTGAAAGCTAAGCTCAGCATATGTAACTGGTTTCCACTGAGCACCTGCTATTCTTTATATTTTTAATTCTATTTTTGAAAGTAGGAAGTAAGTACACACTACACACACACAATATACATGTACACACAAGCTCATATATACATTCGTGTTCTGTTAACACACACAGGGTCATGAAGAAAATCAGGTGTTTCTTAACAACGTGGTGTGAGGTGAGGCACTGTACCTTAAGCCTGTTTTGTAATGCACCATTTTTTCCTTTGTACTCTAACACCTGCACTGTGTCACTTGCTGGTACATGCAGCATGAGCAGGAACACAAGGACATGGCTGAAGGCCCCTGGTCTGGGGCTCCCATTGGTTCACCATGCTTCCCTAGGGTTCAAGGAAGCTGAAATACAGTAGATGAACAGACTCCCAGGAGAGCCCTGCTGAGGAAATGAAGGTGACTTAAAGCCTCTGTCTCCAAACAGCTCAGGGCCTTGCACAGCACAGCTCCAAGGGTACTGAAGAGTACCAGCCATTAATGCAACCTGGGCTTGGTAAATTGTTTTTCCATCAGCTCCTAAAGACACCTACTTACCCCTGTTTTTTCTCTCTTTAACGGTTAGACAGCCCAAAGAACAGAAATGTTAGTGGCTGGTACTATCATCTAGTACCAATTCAGTGGTTCAAATGTCTCTGCTCTCTATCATCTTAGAGGTAAACGTGAGCTATGATCAGCGAAGGTGGATATTGGCAGAAACAGCACAAAATTGAAATTTTGCCCAGTCTTAATCAATGACCTGTGTGCTCAGATAACCAAAGTTAGCTTCTTCTGGTAGAGACAGACAACCGCAGAAACTCTGTTCCGCTATGACATACGCTATATAGTTTTACATTACTACTGTTGCATAAAATTGTAGTTTCACTTGAAAAATGTTGCCTGGAAAGGGCAGCAAAATATACTCAGACCACAATGAATGTGTGCAGCTCCTGACCTTCACAGATTTTCAGTGTTGCAGAAATTTACAATTAATTTGTTTATTATTGATAGAACTTGTTTGAGATTCCTGCAGTCTCTCAAATGGCCTAAAAATGTGAAAACTATGATTATTTTACTTTGGTTTGCCAAAATAGAGCAGTTCTTTTACAATTCCTACTCTTCTCTGAGGCCCCTGAACTCCAAATATGCAGGGCCTGGAATACTCACTGCCTACTGCAATATGAACCCTAACGTAGAGTAAAGACTACCTGCTTTTCCAAGTGATTCAGGACTTCTAATTGCAGGTTAAATTTTGGCTAGTTAGGAGTCCAAAGACTTTCTGTGGACTGAAGCAATATTTGTCTGGAAAAAACTCTTGGGGAATGGGAGTAAAAAGAAATAAGTGTTATAAAAATTTTGCATCACTCCGGGTTATGTCAGATGAGTTATGATAAGGAACACTCTGTCTGACATGAAGAATCCTATCAAGTTAAAAATAAAATAAAAACTGGAATGGATTTGCTTGTGGGATGTTTTCCACTCTTCCCCTTCCCTCCTCGCCTCACTCCCTGCTCCCAAACTCTGATTTACTTAATTTCAGTTACTGGAACTGTGTTTTCTACCTTCATTTTTATGGCCTTTTATAAAAGGTAGCTGGTACTCACAAAAAATTTTGGGACCGTTCAAAACTTTTCACAGTTAATTAGTAATGCATGTAGCAAAACACCCGCCCTACCTCTGGGCCTTGGGGGTTGCCCTGGTTCACTTGTAACTGATTTATTTTTTAAGGTTGTCTGGCACATCTCCACCCCAGCTGCTTCCAAGAAATTTCAGCTCAACGTCAGCTGGGAAAGATCAGCTTCACATGCTGACATACAGAGGCAGCCTTAGGAATACTGGGGCCTCTAGTGGGAGGTGTCAATGGGAATCTTTGCTCTTTTTGCTGCTCCAGGGATAAAGTTTCTGCCACCACACAGGACTTTTTTTAGCGTTTTCCTTGAAAGAACATTCACCTTATCACTACACCATGTTTTTCCTCAATCATAAACAGAAATGTTATCTACCAGACTTGTAGTTCATTGCATAAAGCCGAATGGTACATGGTTTTGCAGGCATCCAAACCCATTGTTTATAGCTTACGAAATGCCAAAAACCTCCATGCTATTTTATAGTCTGCTTAAACTCTACAGAATACGAAAGAGGATAGAGGATGATTCTGGTATCTCTCCTTGTGTCTGAGCAATGGCTTACTCTGCAAGTCTGCCACTGAAACTGATGGTCACAAATCCTAACCCTTTCTAGAAATATGTGGCTTTACTTTCAGGCGATTCTTTTTATTCAGAACTTCTCTGAAAAAAACAAACACCGGTCCCTCCTTTCTCTTAGCTTTCTGACTAATTTTGTACCTAGCCCTAGGAAATTCTGTAGTTCTTTTTTTTCCAAACTTCAATGACCTTTTTTGTCATGTAAATAGTTTTAGAACAGCAATATAAAATTTAAGTTTTTTTCAGAAGTGGAGGCAATAATAATAAAAAGCAGAACTGCAAGTTTAGCACAATGAAGAAAACTGTGTGTTGATAGAACAACAGACCTTTGATTAAAACAATATTCTTAGAATTTTTTTTCCTCTGGCCAGATAAGCTGAAGGAGATCCCCTCAGTCAGCTTCACAATATGACTTATTTTAAACTGTTATTTTATGTTTGCCTGTGTTCAGATACTTATAGCAAGAGAACATTCCCAATCAGCACAGAGACCATATTTTAGGAGAGCAGAATTGTTTTATTCTGTTCAACTCAGCACTATTAAGCTTCTGGATCTAGTGTTTACTGTCTGCCACCAGAATTAATATCTTAGTATTGTGTTCCTAGTCCATGGTTACATTTCAATAATTAAATGATCATTCAGAAACTTGGCTTCAGTTTATGAGCTGTTAAAACTAAGAGAGATACAGTACCTCACAAAGAAAAGAAATAGTTGAAGTTGCAATCATTAATGTTAACTTTGTCCTAAGAGTCTTTATCACTTTAATGTGCACCCATTCCAGTTACAATAATTTCACTCATAATTAAAAAGATGATTTTCTGTGAAGAACTCAGAGGATAAGTTTGCATTGTTTTGTCCCTTGTGAGAAGGTGCACTGAGAAGTCTGGAGACAGAAACCTTGCATTTGCACCCCTGGGATGTCTGGCACTGACAGAGGAAGTGAAATTGTCCCCGCGCCCCTCCACTAGCAGACCTCAGGCTGGGTTTGGAGTCTGAGTGACAGCTCAGCTGTTGTATCCTTTCAGTTTTTTTCATCTCACTAAAGGTCATCAAGGAAGGAGACTAGTAGAGTCAAACGAAATTCTGGTTGGGCCCTACAGATACTCATTCTCTGGAATCCTGGCAGAAGCCGCTACCTGCCTTCACACTCCTAAAGAAACATCTGATGAAGGCAGAAATTCCCAAGCAACTCCAGGCTAGATTGGGCTACATAGGCCAGCTGGTAATCTCTTTCCCAAACATGACTTTTTCTTTGTAAAAATGATTTCTTATGCAGAAATCTTACATAAAGATTTCATTTGCAATACCAAGCTTTTCTGTGTATCTTCATAAAACCTCAAATTCATATCTATTCTTCCTAATGTTTTTTAAATGCTAATCATTGTCTGATGCTAATAGGATTCACTACCAACATTGTCTCTTATTGTGCTGTCACTCTCCTTTCCTTACATTAAATGTAATTTTTTTCTTTTGCTATCCTTTTAATTTTTATTCACCTAGTATTTGGTATACAGGTCCAAAATTCAGGCAAATATAACAATCGTTTGAGAAATACTCACCAGACAAGTATTCATGCACCCTTGTGTCATCTGACATATGGTGAACAAGCTGATGAATGACTCAGGATTTAAATGGTAATTACCATTCATCATTATAATAGACTTGCTAATTCATAAATTCTTGGTAAGCCCATTTTCTATAAAAAGGTTAATAATAAGAGTGGAAAAGAAAGAAAAAATAGCCCTAGTGTGATAAAAAATGTACAAGCTAGAATATCTTCTCTGCCACGTGTCCCTTCTAATGATTGAGTAGTTTTGCACCAAAATGCTTGCTTACTGACACAATACCACTTGCTGTACCAGGGCTCTGATGGAAACAAGGGGAGACAGGAAAAATCCAACCCAGCTGCTAGAGAAGGAGGCTGAGGTGTGTCAGATAAATAGAACTAAGACAGTCACATGTGGCAAAGGCAGGCAGGATCCTACTCTCTCATTTCCTAGTTTTGTAGTACTTGGTGACAATGTCATGTTCTCAGAACTGCTCACAACCTGCAGTTCAGAGAAAACTGTATAGGAATGTTCCTGGCGCTCCTAAGAGGAGCTGTGAGGAAACCATCTGAAGTCATCGCACTGCCAATAGCCACACTGACTGTTCTAGAAGTTCCTCTGAGAAAGAAGAACATTAAGTTGTCTCTGCTTTGGATAAAATAAGAAAAAAGGAAAAAACAAGGGGGAAAAAAGGAAAAAATTCTCATTTTATAATCTTTACTTGGAAAAGCACTACGTACGTAATTTACGTAATTTACAAAGCCTCTGCAAAACAGCAATGTAATATAAACTGGAAAGAACACGTACAGGCAACAATGAAATTCTATATATCCCGTGCTCAATACAGCCCTTATTTTCCTATTAGATAATGTACATAAGTATACATGAATGCAAATACTTCTTCCACCCCCAATCCTCATGTCATCACATCTTTTTATCATAAGAGGCAAATATGGAAAAGACTTTATTGCCCCACCAAGGCACGACATTTCTCTGTCCATCTATACCCACCTACTCCTTTTCCGAGCACCACAGATGTGGAAGCCACCCTAAATTACACAGTGGATGTACTCAGATGCAAAAGACTGAGGAGTCTGGGGATGGGGAAAAGATGCATCTGTTTGTAAGGACCTGAGGGATGAGAGGACCAGAGAATAAAAGAAGTGATGCATGGAAACTCAGTGACCTCCCCCCTGCCACTGTTGTGCTTGTGCAGGACACAAGTTCAAGAGAATGAAGTAGTCAAGTTAAAGATGAGTTTTTGATCATTTTAGCCGTCATTTAGAGCCATGCACATTAGGTATCAGGGTGTTTGGACAGATATTGGGTATTCAGGACCAGAGCATTTGGAAGGGAAAAAAATTAACCCCAAATTATTTTGCACTACATAACACCATACTGGGATTGTGAATAATACTAAAATTTACTACAATATACTGTATGTTTAGGAAAGTTTATAATGTGGTTAATGTTACTGACTGTTTTCCTGGAAAACAAACTCTCGTAGCAACAAATTGGAAATTCCTGCCAAGCCAGACTCCCTTTTGCATGCATTTCCTCTTTCTCTCTTTCTTTGTCTGTCCTGCACACATATATTTTTAAATTTCAGAACTCAATTAAAGTTAAAAATGGATGTTAAAAACCAACCTGCACCTCATATTATGGGAACATTTTTGAAAGGAACAGAAGTTTAAAGATATGTTTAGAGCTCCAGATTTTGATCCAGCTCCTTAACTATGGAAGCAAGGATGTAAAGCATTAATGTGCTCTACATGAAGACCAGTTTTCAGTGTGTGTTTGTATTTGGAATTTTGGATAATTTGCAGAAACAATTTCATTTACATGGTTTATAACAATTAGGCAGTGTGGAGATTAAAAAGAACACAGTAAGAAGGTATCTATGCCTTTTTTTTTTGTTTGTTTGCTTGACAATATGTAACACTAAATGTTTGTAAAGCAAAGCAAAAAGCATATGACATAACTTCAGAAAAAAAAAAAAGAAAAAATACAGAAAGAAGGCTATTAAGGCATAATTCTAAAAAAGAAAATGTTCAGGCCTAAAATTACGATGCAACTACATTTCAAGTTAAATTATTAAACTAAATACAAAGTTCCAGAATGCATTGAATGTCATTTCTATTTCAAAAAATATCAAATTAATTTAAAATGACAGTAAAAGTTTTAACCCTGCTTTCCAAAAAAAAGAATACATCAAGCCTTTATATATTTGCATGACTTTTGTCCTAGTTTTTGTGTATGCTAAGCCAAAAGCTTGAAACATATATTATGAAATGATTAACCAGTTTCACTGCGTTTTTTGTTTTCCTGGGGATACAAAGCATAAAAAAAGGTCAGGTTTTGGGTCAGCTGCAATGGGGAGTTAATTTGGAACAGAATGAATCAAAATGCTTTTGCTCGGCCAACTATATAATCAAAGGATAAAGATTCTACTGAAAAATTTAGTATCCAACTTTTCTAACTAACCTTTTCGTCATGAATCAAAACATTTCATTTTGTTGTTAAAAGTTAGTCTTAACATTGGGGATAAAAAGAAAGGAAGAGAACAGCACAGATAGCTGCGAGCAGCGTATACTTGTAAGATCACACCCACAAAGATTCCTGAGACATGACAATAAGCACAACAGTAAAGCTCTAGTGGGCTGTGGAGTCATTGAGATGACATGGAGGCATCTTTAGACTCAGTTTGCCATCACCATGCTTTTTGTACCTAGTCATTATATGAAAATATAATTTTTGATTTCTAGGAAGAATACATCCCCTTGCTGATCTGTATTTTGATGTCTTGGAAAGCTCAGTTTATTGAAGATTTTCTATTACTGAATGTGAGCATTGTAGGGTTTTAGCTTACATCACCATTCCAAGATTGAGCTGCTATTGCCAGACAGTGGGACATAGAAACGATGAATTGACATTAGTACTTAGGCCCACATGGTTGCCATTAGATGCATGAAAACCTCTTTTAAAGTGACTAATTTGCTAGCTTTAATGTTTCCAGGGTTAAATTCTAGAATTGGCCAAATATTTTCCAAAGGTCGAATGCTTGCAACTCTCATAAATTTACTGCTAAACACAAGTTATTGAATTTGATGGAAGATGAATGTAAATGTTTGGCCTCAGAGTCTATGTTGCTCCTGCGGAAAATTTGAGAAATGCATGTGAAGTTGTGTGATCTTATGAATATTTGAGGTTTTATATCACAGGTTTTTCTATGCTTTCACTGTAGGATTGCATGTTGCATTTGATGGCTGCTTTATTAACAGATTTATATTCTATTTTGTAATAAGGTTTTCTACTTACTGATATTTTGGAAGGAGACATCATTAATATTTCTATTTCTGAAAATAGTTATTTTTTGCTCTGCAGTGAGTAAATCAATGTTTTGTCCTTTTCCACAACTTTTGGAAAATATTATGTCATTGTATAAATCTGTAATTATTTCACTTACAATGTGTGCAGTCCTGCCCCAAAAAGGCTAAAAAAAGACAAGAAAGGTTACATATGAGGTGATGATGGTGACCATAGGTATGGAACAATTTCATGTAAGGGATACAGGCCAGAGTAGAAAAAAAGAGATTGCAAAAGAGGGTACTGCACGTCACAAATGGCATGGTGAAAGGTATTACAGAACAACTGATGACCATGATTTGTATCACAAGTGAAGAAAACAAGTTTGCTCTCTTATTCAATGAAAAATTGAAATTCTTGACATGAAGCATGAAGTCTGTTAATCATAGTGGTATACCTACTGTCTTCTGCACAGATATCCTCCAACCGTGAGTTGCAAGACAAGAAAAAGTGTCCAAAACCATTTTCAGTCTGTCCGTGACTCTTTAATATTTACAATTATGCATTGACACCATAATATAGCCTTGGGAAAATTCCTTGTTTTTTGTGGGCTGAATACCACTGGTAATTGTGGTGGTTTTTCCTAACTTTAACTTCTGTTAGTCTCTGGTACTCCTAACTGGTTCCTTTTTAACTGGCGGAGTCTTCTGGCTCCTTAAAAAGCGTCATTGGCACAAATGAAAGAGCCATGTGGAATTTTTTTGAGCAATGCAAACATATGGTGTGGCGTAAGCAGCAGAACACAGCACTGGTGTTCTTCCTGATGCTGGTCTTTTAGTCGGATGTGACTGTTTAACGCTGGTGTGTACATTTTTTGGAGAACTGCAGTGAGGCGTTTTCCAAAAACTGCCAGCCCTACACCTCAGTCAATTCGCTATGAAAGAAATCATTTTTGGGTTAAGCATGCATCTTCTTTCATTTTAAAAGGGAACATAGTGTAGATCCAAACTGTCTCCAGTTGCAAATAAGCAACCATTTGCAGGAACATCTTGATTATTTTTGAGATAGAAGTCTTCCAGTGGAGTTTTCTTCTTGCTCAAGGTCAGATACCTTTCACAGTACTCACACCATCTACAAGTTTTACTATCAGTTGTAAAAATAGCTGTGAAATATAATTTTATTCTTGACACCTGGAAGGGAGCTTGGTGTTGTAACTGGTCTATAAATTATAAAAGTAAATATACATGCATGAATACTTTGAAGCATAATGCATGTACTAAACACACAGTATATGTACCATCAAGTATTTCAGAAATATCTAATATGTTCTGAAATATAAATTCTGCTTTTATCCTTCACCTCATAAACTGAGCAAATGTCTCTGGACTCATGTATCTGCACTCAGGGTTTAGTCATTTGCTACCAAATCATCTGCAAACACAAAGGCATTCATTGCACCTGCTCTGTGGACCTATAGCCACAGACACCAGTATTTGTGGCTGGTTTGTCATTACCTCCTTGTCCCTTTCCTCCCATGTAGATTTGTGAGGGACTAACCCAGGCTCCTTCAGATTGTTTAACGTCAGTCAGGAATTTTGAGCCAGCATGGAAAAGGTACAGGGAACAAACCATGCTGAACAGAAGGTTGGCCAAGATTAGTTTTCCCATGGATTAGTGAGGGAGCAACCAAGCTAGCCACAGCTGTCAATGGAGCTCATGATGAGGGGTGTGAACCCTCAAATGATATCTATGTTCTCTTTTTTTCTTTCAGTAGCACAGGTTAGGTAAACGCCAGATTCAAATGAAGATTTCAGAAATAAAGCCATTGTAGAGATATGGCTATCTTGGAAGGTTCTGAATGTCAATTTGGTTAGAAAATTACACAACAATGAAATTACTTTAATTCAGAAATGTTGTTACCATACTTTTTTTTTTTCCTTTGATGATCTCATGTACACAATGAGTTTTCCCTTGTGGTGTAAATCTGTAATGCATATTACCTGCGTTTGACTGACAAAAAGTCTTCAACAAGTATTTCAGCTTGTTCTTGCACTGTTCGTCTTGGTTTTGAGCACTGAGTTCATAGTCCATGTTGCATGATGAGGGTTCTGCTTCATTCATCCACAGGTAAAGAGAAATTTCAATCCAGGACTTAAGCAGAGAAGCAGTTCTTTGTATAGTAGCTATACATTTCTTCATACTTTTGCAGGAAGGTTCAACCAAAATAAAACAGATACCAGATGGTGTCTGATTACATAATCATGTAGATCTCAGGGGTCTGTATGTAAAACCATGTTCTGTGAGGGCAGTGTCATAGTTTAGAGCCTTCAGCCTCATTCTTAAGTGCTGATTGTACATTCCTGAAAAATGAAATTTCTCTGTTCTCCCTCTGAAAAAGGCCACCCCTTTGTGCTCCTGATAGCATGGTAAATCTGAATGGAGGAGGACCTCTTGACTGTTCAGAAAATAGACACTGCATAAAGCTTTATTTATGCTTTCTTCAAAGAACCTATTTAAGCCAAATTCTCCAGGGCTTCATTGTGTTTGACTCTCATGGGCTTCAAAACTCCTATTTACTCTGAGTCAGTTTCATTCTACCTCATGAAGCTTTAGTGCTTCTCTGTCTTCTTGGAACATAAGGAACTGTACCTAGTGCTACACAATGCTTTGATTCTTAAAGCCTGTCTAAACACCCATTACAACACAGGAAGTGTCTGGTATCACAGGATCTGAAAATCAACCCATATGCAGTTTTAATTCAAAATATCTGGTAATCACAGCAGCTGATAGTTATTAATTAGGATCCCTGGCTCCAAGGAAGACTAAGCTCTGAGAGAAGTATGCGTGATTGTCTAGGTTATTTCAGATAGTTTTCAGTGATGTTGCAATTACAGTGAATCATAGAACCAGAGAACGCCTGAGTTGGAAGGGACTTACAAGGATCATCAAGTCCAACTCTTGTTTCTGCATAGGACAACCCCAAGAATCCCACCATGTGTCTGAGAGCATTGTCCAAATGCTTCTTGAACTCTGGCAGACTTGGTGCCATGGACACTTCTGTGGGGAACCTGTTCCAATGCCCAACCACTGGTTCTTCTCTGGGTGAAGACTCTTTTTCTAATATCCAACCTAAACCTCCCCTGGTACAGTTTTGTGCCATTGCCTTGGATCCTATTTCTGTTCATCAGAGAGAGATTAGTGCTTGCCCCTCTGTTTCACCCGGCGAAGAAGCTGTAGACTGCTGCAAGACCTTCCCTCAATCTCCTCTTGTCCAGGCTGAACAATCCAAGTGACCTCAGCTGCCCCTCATATATATCCCCTCTATACTGTTCACCATCTTCAAGAACAGTAATATTCTCTTCCTGGGTTTTTTTGGTTGTTCTTTGTTGTTGTTGTTGTTGTATTTTGGGTTTTGTTTTGTTTTGTTTTGTTTTTGTTTTTGTTTTTGTTTTGTTTTTTATTTTTTTTGAACTGCAAGTCTTTCCACAAAAAGATGTGTAGAACCACTGACTACACAGTAAATATTCACTAGTAGATATAGTGAAAATTATTTTTTTTTTTTTAAAAATAATGAATTCCGGAAAAAACAATCTAACGACTTTTCTCTGTTTTCTCCAGCCTTGTTCCCAAAGATCTCCAAACACTTTGCAGACTTGATTTCAGTGGCAGTATATCCTTAGTTCACTCTCTGGTAGAAGGGGAATAAATAATTAAGTAAGAATGCCACCTTCTTTGAAGCACCCAGCACCTGCAACATAAAGAAATGAGAGCTATAAAGTTCACTACTTTGACTAAAAGTGTCTTCTTAGATGAAATGGCTAGCACCATCAAGGCCAATTAAGTATGTAAGCATGTTTAAATTTAAACCTTGAATATCTCTAGTAGCCCAGTTTCTCAAGACGTCATAGGGTCTAACTCCTGTTGGAGGCAAAGCAGCTCAGCCTCTGGGAACCTGATGTTTTCTACAATATAACGAAGTCCAGTGTCTCAAGACAAACACCACCTCAGCCATCTTCTCTCGCATTAATATCTGGACCAAGCTGTTTACTAGCTAGGACAGCTAGGACAGCTCATTTTCTGTAGGTTGCACCACAGGTGATCCATGGCCAGATAACACTACAGCTTCTGTAAAGGTCTCAGTCACACGGTTGTCAGCAACTAAGAACAAAAGCTGCAACACCACAACTGGGCACAATAGCCCTGAGTTGAAAACTGCTTTGGTCATTTGGCCCATGCACAGAAAACTTGGAGTATATAAGGAAGTCAAGTTTCTTCACATGTTGCCCCAGGTCACTACAAAGTCTCTCGTGCCTCCTCTTGCCCTTCTGAGACCAGTAAACTGAGCCAGCTTGTGGAAATCTATTAGAACTAAGCAAAGCTTCTGGACCTCCTCTGCATAAAATATACAGAAAACCCCAGAAGTCTGCAAAGTTATTTCAGATGCTAGAAATAATCTTCCTATGATGGTGCAGGTATAAGAATAAAATGTTCTGTATATATTTTATGTAGCTGTATATTTTGAGAGAAAGTTGAGATCACTCTCAGAGGGGAAATATCTCTTATGAGTTAGGTCTGAATGATTTTGCTTAAAATTAATAAATAAGAAATGAAAGAGCAGGTTTTTTTCTCCCAATTCCAAGTTTTAAATTTATTTGTTTATTTTTTTTTTTTTTAAATTCTGTTTATTGCTCTTTTAGTATTTTATGTTCTTAGATGACTAAAAGGATTTAAATAGAATTTCTAGTTTTGGTTCCAGATGAATTTAAGAAAGAGTTTTCATAATCACAGTGCCAACTCAAAGTTACTTCCTACTAAAGACCAAACCCAAGGAATGCTTAGCTTTTCTGGTTTGAATTCTTCATTAAAAACTAAAAGTTTAAGTTGGCAGGAAAACCTCTGTTTAAGCTGCTAGTACGCCAACATCAGAAAAAGCCGAGGTGTAGCCTTTGGTACTCTGCCAGGTACTGTACTGCATATAAGCAAGATAAAAAGAGAAATAAAAAAAACTATGGAATAAGATTATTTTTATTTATCCTGTGTTACCCTAATGGATATAATGTAAATAAATAAAAGTTTATTAAGTATCTCTTGAGGCCACAACCAATGGTCTTTCAAAATCTGTTGATTGCACTAGGCAGCAAGTCCAAAGAATGGTAACATATAACTGCAAAGCACGGTCTTGTTTGGTCAAATGATTAGTGTATGTTTCCTTATAACTTACTTAAAGTTCTGCTTATGAGTTACAGGTCTTTTTGCTCATAAGTGAAATAATTATGTATGGTATTACACCACTTAGCTCCCTTAAAAGTTATAGCACCAGGTCCTAATGTTGTAGTTTGCCATTTCAACTGTAAGAATTAAGTTTTCACATTTAATATCTCAGTCACTCTGGATCCTAGCCACCTAAAACTTGGCAGGCAGGTTTGTCTGCCCAGATGATTTTTTTAATAGTTTAAGTTTAGTTAGGCCTTTTCTAGCTGTAGAATAGCCAAAAAAAATTAGTTTGGAGCTAGTTATATAGTATTGTTTTTAACAGTTTGCAATTATAAAATTATTCTGTTAAAAGAAAAAAAGGTACAATCTGCTATTTGTCATCAGTTTTTGTAGATTGTTGCACTTTGACATTTTAAGCAGAAAAAAAAAAAAAAAAAGTGCTTTAAAATACCCCAAAGACAAACCATGAAACTTAAATATTGGTCCTTGGGACAAGTAAATTCTCCATCATACTTTACCAGTTCCCCTTTACCTAAGCAACCAGAGTGGTCCAAAGGAAAACACTTAACAGAAGTTTAAAAATGGCATTCTGCTCTTGCACCACAGCAGGTCAGTCTTGCTTTTTGCTGTGCCTTACGCATGTCACCCGTGGGGAGAGACAACCACTCCCAGACTGGTGTGGCCAGGGACCCACTGTCAACCATAAAAATTTCTCGCAGGCTGCTGCTCACCCTCGTCATCAATCTTTAAAAGAAAGAACCTTTACAAACTCTCTGACTGTGGGGTCCTAATTTGTCAACTTCATGATCCGGCACTGTACTTCAGACCAGAGCCTTGGAGTCAAGAAGAGCAAGTTTTCCTGTGAGCCTCAAGATGTCCATACAAGAAATTGTCCCAAATGTTAACTGTTCCTTTGTCTGAATAGTCAGAATGGGCCAAACTGAAATATTCTAGACTATCACCAGTCCCTCGAGTGTCCCATAGTTTGCATTTTAAAAAAAAAAAAAAAAAAAAAAGGCTTTTTGGTTTGTTATTCAGCAGGCAAATCACGCAGATTTTGAACATAGGCATTTTTAATAGACTGGATTAAGAAGAGGATCTTAATCCAGCTGAAGCCTATAATAGTTCTTATAGTCAGAGATGTGCACATCACTGATCCTTTGATTCACTGTCTGAATGGAAAAATCTAGAGAATACGTACTATTTTGTTCCAAAACTGAAACAGTATGTTTCAATGGCTTCTGCAGGCTAA
>VWZG01011434.1:0-13743 GCA_013396735.1 Grallaria varia
TTGCTCAGGCCACACACACTGGGTGCTAAATTTGTCTTAGAGTAAACTAAAACGATTTAAAATTCCTTTCTCAAATTGACCTCGCCTCTTTTAGTTGTAAAACAAAATTTTAATTTGGAAAATATGTAGAAGGAAAGGTAACAGTTCTTAACTACTATATATATATATTTATCTGTATATATATCTATCTCCAAAACACCAGAACAGAAAAAATAACTCTGTAACCAAAGCCTCTAAAGAAATGAGTCTCTGAAGGGACGGAGTGAAACCCTTAGGTTACATGTCCTCCTTTATTCTCTGTCTGGAAGGCGCTGGCCCGGCAAGTGAGCAGAGGGGGGCCGGGAGCTCCCACGTTGGTGTGTTTCCAATTTGCCTTTTTCCATTGGTCTGACCATCCCCACAGAGCATTGGCTACCATCCGGGAGTCAGTGTAGAGGTAAAGCCTTGGGCACTTCTCTCATTCAGCAATGTCCAGGGCCAACTGAACAGCTTTGNTAGTAACTCCAAAGCGATGAAGATTGTCTGTCCCTCTGGAGCACAGGGCACGCCGGGCTAGAAGCAGGAGGTAGGGAAGAAGCCCAAACCACAGGAGTCCCCTCCGAGGTGCTTCCTTCTCCAAAACCGCCGCCGAAAAAGGGAAGGAAAAAAACTCCCCAAACTGAAAGAAAAAATTCCCCCCTCCCCGCCACCTCCCACCCCTCCGAACCATTAGGTTGGAATCTGAGTGATTAGCTGAGCCTCTTTGTTTCAGTAGCTGAGGCGGGGAGGGTGTCAGCTCCCAAACTGCTGGTAGGGAAGGAAAAAATTCTGATAAATTCTGAAACAATAACACACATAAAGATGCTTTCCTTTCTTTTTGGCAAGGTATCGGGTAACCTTTATCTCAGTTGGTCTGATCAGGAAACATATTGAAGATTACTTCAGTGCAAATGCTTTCAAGTTCAGTTTAGTTTTAAAGTTGTTAATTCTGTTTTGAACTTGAAGAGGGGTTTGTGTGCCTAAAACTTATAGGGATTTGTCACAATGTGTTAGTTAGTTTAGTGAAAGATAATACAGTCCTTTGAAAAACTTTGCCTTACTTGGGTTTTTGTAACATTTTTGTACTGAATTCTTTTGCAAACTGAAAATAGTGTGGTAGCTTGAAATACATCTTTAAAATAAGACTTGAAAGTAGATGTTGTATTTTTAACTCTGCCTTCAGACTGCGAAAATATTGCCACTTCTATAATAACAACATAGCTGTAAGTGCAGAAGTTGCCAGAAGGAAATACAGACTCTTAGGCAATAGCACACAAGACAGCTGGGAGCTTTTTGCACCTGGAATCTGCAAGCGGTGATGAGTATTTTGGCACCCAAGAGCTTGAGAAAGAAAAACCTAAAATGGCATTGGTTATGTTTTGAGTTTTTAAAAAGATTTTCTTCACAACCAGTGGAGTTGAAAATGTAAGTCATGGTCTTGCATTTGTTTTCTCATTCATGTGGTGAATGATGATTTTCAAAACCCCGGCTTTTATATTTAGAAAATATTCAGGTTTATTTGTAAGATAGCGATCTGGTTTGGATGTTCAAATAGACACACTTAAAGCATTTCTGGCCTTAGAATTTACAATTTGAACATGTTCTTAGCATTTCTAAGACAGTGGACTTTATCATAAATCTGATGGAATTAGGATTTTTGAGCTTTTCTTGCCCTGATTTTCTCATTATGCTGACCTGTTAAAATTTTGTTTGTTCCTGAAGTTCCTCTGCTCAAAAGTAGACAGTAAAGAAGTGGAAACCATCTTAGGTAGATGCCAGTTAATTTACTGGTTTCTTAAATGAACTGAAGGCAGCCAGATAGAGCTTCTAGTAAGCATAATAAGCTCCTAGTAAGTATAAAGAGTTCCTAATAGTAAAAGGTTGATATTATTCCTTAGTGGAGTCAAGAGGACTTGTATTCTTTTCTATGAAACAGAATTAATCTTCTATGCTTACTTGTTTTGTCCTGGAACTTACAGTATCTTCATTCAGCCAAAATAGTCTGTGCTACTTTCTCAACCTTAGATCTGAATTTAAACATTTTTAAAGGCTGGCAAGCAGAGATTGACTTCAGTGTAGAGCTATCTCTAAAGAAATTATTTATGTGCACACAAATTACATGAAAAGATTGTCGTTTCTTGCTGAACAAGAATCAGCTATAACAGAATTGTCTTTTTTTCTGGAAGTTTTGCACTGTTGTTTTCCAATAGCTTATAATCTCTTATTGTACTTGTTTGGAAGTCTTTTGCAAGGCTGATTTGTAATTAAAATCTATCCAGTTAGGTGGATAAAAGAGTTTTAAATAATGGGTGCTCTTTGTACAATATTCTGGATATGAGTACTAATGCTCCTTTACCTATTCTTACTTTATACTATGAACAGTTCCCAGACTTATGTCGTGAAACAGTCTATCGGCATTGCGTTGTCCTAGTTTTTCCATAACCTGTCATCTGGAAATAAATTTGACAGGGGGCTAATTGCCTTTAATTGTGGTAATGCTGGTACATTCTAACTTTCTTCTGAAATGATAAACTGATCTGATAAAGAAACTGATTAATTAAGGAATACAGGATTTTATGAGACATTGCAATTAACATGGCTGTTACTTTTTTAGGAGAATTATAAAGAATTGTTTGTTATGCTGAAAATAACTGTACTGCCACCTATAAAACTGCACTGCTAAAGGATTCATGTGCTGGATGAGTATGGGAAAGCTTGCACCTTAACTGTATACCATTAATTATTCATCTGCTTCAGCGGAATACAGAACATGCTGGAGCTTTCTTAAACTGTTTCACAGCATTGTAGACTGTTAAAGAGCTGTACTGAAAACAACATATTTCAGCATTTCACTTATACAAATGGAACTGTATGTACTTTTATGAGCCATTAATTCATCTGTGGAATTTGGAATGGGTCAGTCTGATTTTAAATCATTCCAAATTCAGAGAAATTTCAATTTCGTCTTGACCTGAGCATCACCTCCAAAGAATGCATATTTATGTCTGTCCAAAAGTCCTTTAAATGTAGTCGTCTTTAATGTCCTTTTTTTTCTGCATAAATTTGGACAAGGTGATTGTAACCTAAATTGCACCTACTAGAATATATGTTATCTGTTACTAGGTAAGGAACATAAAGATATTTATCCACTTCAGCACTTCAATAACTAACAGATTTTCACTTAAGTGTTAAGGTCATTAGTGAACACAAGGAAACTTTGTCTAGATCAGATTGTGAATAACGAATGGCTTTAGAGAAACCATATGCTTGCAGCAGTGCCTGAGTCTAAGCTTGGAGGTGTACAAGCTTCTGATGAAGCTGTGATTTAGCAAAGTATAAAGCAATTTCAGACTTAAATTAGGGAAATAAGGCTGCTATCACAATAAATAAATAAAAGATCTTTTCTCCATGCTAGGTATTGATAAGATAGAGTGTAGTTCAGTGTGGATGTCTAACTCCATGCTGCTGAACATACCACAGGAATAATGTGGAACAAGGAGAGGATTTTTGAAGGAGAACCATATAAAAGACCCAGGGGATAGAAATGAAGGTTTAAAGCTTAATTTATTAATTTGGAGAAGGTTAAAAAAATATGTTTTGATGTTTAAGTGAGGTGAAATTACTGGGATTGAGATTTGGTTACCAAAACTGTAAGTCCTGTGGTAAAACCCCTAAAATTAGACATACTAAACCTTGAAGCAAAGCAAATTATGCTTATTGTGAGGGACGGAGCAAACTGGAACATGCTACCAGTGAAGTTAAGAGACTCTTCATCAGTTGGACTCTTACAGTAAATTAATTAGTGTGTGCCAGTTCACTGAAGGGGGTGAAGTTATGTGGTCTGATAGGTTAAAAGTTTGGGCCACTTTCAAGCTTTCTGGGCACCAAATTTGTCACTGAATCTTCCTGCTGCTTTATTCGGGATCTTGAAGGAAACAGGATTCTTCAAATTGACTTCAACATGTTTGTAAAACTTTCATTTTTTTCAAGTAAAATAATGCTTGCACTTGATTATTAAGCTTCAGGAGGAGCTAAACCCCTTGTCTTCCGGGACTCAGGAGAGAACTTTTGCCTCCAATGCATGACAGTTTAATGGATCCTGGTGTTTTGTTGCTTTTAATACCAGTTGCTGTTGATATAGAACAGGTGTTACTGCTTTGTAATGATATTGAATGACAAGAGATGTGACAAGGAATTAGTGTATTGGAATAGGATTGAGGACCTGTGTATAAATGAACATTTTGTTACCTTGGCCATGCAGATGTTGCATACAGTAGTACTTCTATGACAATTCTTGAAATACAGAGTAGTTTTGTGGATGTATGTGTTGTACCTTTGCATTCTGGGCCAGTTGCTGATGCTCTCTTCATAAGTTCCAGAATCCATGAATGAATAGCTCTCAGAAGTGTTGGTCAGAGCTGTGACTCTAAATTGTAATTTGAAATGTATTTTAAAAAACGAAAGTATCAAGTCAGGGATCAAATCAAGGCTGATAGAAGTATTAACAAAAAACTCTAAAATGACTGTGAACAGGAGTGAACAATTTATTTGGTAAAGACCACCACCTACTCTAATGCAACTGGAAAGTGGTGGAAAGAGAAGCAACCATTTGAGTAAATGGAAAAATGACTGTGTGTGCTGTAAGCATGTAATTTTGGAAATAGACCTTTTTCCCTTCATTAGTGCCATTTTATTGTGTCTTTGACTTACTTAGTTCTTGATTGTGTTATGATAATTCTGTTAGAAAGGGCAGTAACTATGGTCAGTGGTTAGTAATGTTAAGGGTGTTCACATAAATGACCATAGTTCTTTTTAGCATTTTGACCTTATCTGCAGGGGAGAATTTACTAGCACCGGTAGAATTTAAATTGGTTTAGTTCAACTTGATTAAATTGCAGGATGGATGCTGCTACTCAGAATATGCAATCTTAATTTGGTTTCCCTTCATTTGTTTGAATTAAACCAATTTAGGCTATGTGTTCTGAATGAACACTCCTTTACAGGGTTGTAATCCACTCTAATTTGGTATAAATTTAGATCTTCAACTAATCCAGATTAATTTTCCTCTAGAGGAGTCTGTTTTGTTTTGAGTTGGTTTAAATGTAAGCATGCACAATTGAAGCAAAGAAACATAAATATAATATGAAAAAGAAATACGAAAGAATATGAAAAAACCCCTCACAGTTACTGTCATGCCAAACAAATGTTTGTCTTGAAAGCCAAGTTGTGTAAGCAACAGAGTGTTTTTTAAAAAGCTGTGATTTAGCCCCAGTAGTAAACTTGGCATTTAGCCACATAGAAGGCCATACTGCTAATTTAAATCAAAATAGTTTTACCAATTTTGCGTATTTTGTGTGTTGATTCAGGGAGAAAAGAATTGTTCACTTGCAGTTTATGCTATTTTGAAAATGATAGAAATAAATCCAAACCAAATAAACTTTTTGAACAGTGTTGCCTTTGGATAAGAAAGTTTATACAAAGAGTTACATTTGTATAATTATGCCAGTGAAACAAATAAGCGCAGTTCTAGAAAAGCTTCTAACAATTGAAATAAGCTTTTAATCGGTTGTAGAAATTGCTGATGGGAGCCATCATGGATATATTAATATCAAAAATACAAATTTTTATAATGCTATATAAAATTCAATTTACCAATAATTGTTAAAACCAGAAAAATAAAAAAAAAAACCTGTCAAAATTATCAAAGACAAGTTTTTTTTCCTTCAGCTATTTATAGCCCGACATAAACCAGCAAAATTGTACTTTCGATATATTTAATTGTAAGTAATCCTGACTACTTGAAACACATTGGAAAACGTGGAGTAGCCTGTATGGAGTGCAATCCCAGTTTAAGTATCTGTTTTTAATGTTGTAATTCTTTGGTTAATATATTTTTTTAGCTTATTATGTATTAATATTAACTAAAGAACTATCTAGTAAATAATTAGATTTTAAAAGTTGTTTTTAAAATTGATTGTAATTATGCTTTGCAAGATTTTGAAACTGCTTATAGAATATAATTGTGAAAATGTTTATATTTGTTTGTTCTATTTTGAGATTGGGATTGGAGGTTTGAGAGAGAGCAGGTAAAAAATGTAAGGAAGGATATACCTGAGTTTGTTTCTGTACTAGAAGCTATTTGGGTAGAATTTCAACATTGGATGCTATGGAATACAAAAACAAGGTACTGGATGAGAAACAAAGCTTTTTCTGTATTTTGTGTTATTCTGTTAATCATTGAAATCCCATCTTCTGCTCTGTTTCTGCAGTGACTGATTAAATGGAAGCCAATCCTAGGATCTGGATGGTTTCTACTGACGCAGACTTTGCTTAGCAGCTCCATCACCTGAGGAGGTTGCAATGAGTGGAGGTGGGGAGCAGCCCGATATCCTCAATGTGGGAATATTGGTCAAAGAAAGATGGAAGGTGGTGAGTATGCCTTCCTGCGATTGTTTTGCTTCTTTAAAACATGTGTTTTGAAAAGTAGTAGTTTGTGCTTTGAAAGTGGTTTGAAAATTCTTGTGAGATATATTTTACTTAATACTTAAATGGTGAACAGGTTTTAAAACAACTTGTTTCTCTTACCCTGGTTTAAAAAGAAGGTATGGGTATTTAAGGGGGGTTGTGCTTTTTTTTTTTTCCTGGTAAGTACTTGGGGAAGCTCTTAAATCCCAATTTAGTGCCTGTTCAGAGTACAACTAGAACAGTCCTGTTAATATATTGAATCTAGTCAGCTGCAGATTATGTCACTCCATTTTGGGGATCAGTCAGATACTCCCCTGAAACTAGTAAGTTTGTGAGATATGTTACTACTTGTAGGAAGATCTATCCGGACCTCGCTGCTCTTCCTTTTATTTGTTGGATTTTGTAGCGCAGATTTATTCCCGGCTGATTTATGTTCATTTGATTGTGTGCCAGCATTGGCTTTACCATAAATAGCTCTGTTCCCTTTTGGTGTTCATATCCTTGATTTTCATCTTGAGGGAAATAGTATCCATTTGAAGCTATTTTTGATGGGGAAAACAGTCTGAGTTCTCATAGTTCCTTCTCCATTCCCCTGATGACTTTTTTTTTTTTCCTTAGAATTAAAAAAAAAAAAAAAGGAAAACAGAAAAGCATTCACAGTAGAGCTTTTGGGGTATCTCTGTGTGTTTAGTAGGCTGTGAATGGATTCTGAATCACTAGCACCATCTTTGCTTTACATTACTCCCATATTTCAGGATTTTATTTAAAACTGTAAGACCGAACATTTCAGTTTGATGTATTTCATGTATTTCAGAGAAATTATTTCAACAGTCTTGTGCTCTGGCTTTCATTTAAATAGGCAGGAATGTTATGGCTTTGTATAGGGAACCTTTATATTTCCTTTTGTGTAAATAGAACGTAAACATCTATCTCTGGAGTATAAATATTTGTAAAATACCTTCTTATATTTCATCTTAATGCTGCAGTGAAGGAAAAAATGAAAGCATAGTCTTGAATCAGATGAAGTAGAATAAAACACCATTAATGAATAGATACAAGCACACTAATATATCACCATCCACAAAACTACTCAGTTGTCTGACATGTGCAACTGTAGTCCTACTTTCTTCAGGTTTATTTTCTTTCCTGTGTAATGTAGACTGATGATAAGATAGGTGTGTTCTGGAAAATTTTGAGAGTAGGCTGTAGTTTATTTTGTGGTTGTACATATTCACTTACATGTTTTCCAGATCCTCTATTACAGGTGGATGAGTGCCAAATATTTCTTGTGGGTAACTCTTCAATTTCTTAATTTCTGTAGCAAATAGCAAACATTAAGGATTTCTTGATGGCATCTAAAGTGATAAACTTCCTGAATTCAGGATTTCATATGACAGTCTCCCAGTGGAAGAAGCTGAAATGCAGTTTTAGGATTTTTTGCTGTTCGGGACCTTGGTCTTTACAATCATGAAAACCAAATCTGGAGTTTTTGGACACAAACATTTAAAAAAACTGTGGACAATTAAATTGAGGGTGATACTTTTTTGGAAAGTAAACATCGAAAAAGCATTATAAATTTTTTTTCACCCTCCTTTCCAACTGGTTTCTCTATTAACATCGGCTTTTATCCCTTGTCAATGCTTTTCGTCATCCTTCTTTTCTGCCTTTTAAACATTTATTACAATCCTGACTTGGAGAGACTTGATTGTTTTAGGAATGCTTAAGAACAGCATTCAATATGTAGTATACATGAAAGTACCAAAATAAAACTTGTTGTAAATTTTATACTTTAGACAGGAAGCATACAGAGAGATAGGACTTGAAAAGAGCATTGAGAGAAGGAATTTGCAGTGTGAGGTGCTGAATGCTAAAAAGAGAAGCTTGAAACAAATATCTAAAGCGGGAAATTGTACTGCAGGTGTAAACAAGGGCAAAGTGGTCCCTGTCACTGTAAAAGATGTTGAGCAGATATGGCAGGAGGCTGCTATGGTTTAACAGTCAACTCCTGTCTGAACTGGAAAGCAAAATGCAAGTGTACAGAAGGTGGAAACAAGGGTAGGCTGCCCAAGACTAAATTGGAGACATTGCCCCTGTGTGATAAATATAAGGAAAAGCCAGAGTTCAGCTGATATTTGGGATTGGTGAAGGATCTGAAAAGCAACAAGAAAGGCATTGGCAGCGAAAAGAAGACCAAGAAAAGCATGGACTCTTTGCTGAATGTGGTATGTGACTTAGTGACAAAGGATGGGGAAAGTATTTTTTCCTACTATCAAAGAGGGGTTTATTTGTGCCTGGAATTACTGACTGATGTCATTATTTCATGTTAACAGTCCTCGTGTACTTTATCTGAGCATGGGAATTCGTCCGTTTATTTTATTAATGGGGTGGTGTGGTTTTTTTAAATTTTTTTTTTTTTTAAAGCACATAAGCAGAGAAACAACCATTTCAAAGACAATCTCTCTCAGTCTGGCCATTCTCAAAGCTGGTAAATGAAGTTAGGTGATAAACTTAAGTTTGTAAAGGGGTGAATATGACTGTGTCTCCTCTTTCCTTTCCCACTCACCTTTTTGACCGTGCATTCTCACTGTTTCTGTTGTGCTTCTACTATGCTGACAATTCATGTACTTAGGCTGAAAACTCCAGTTAGATCAATGCCTGTGTTTAATTGTTGAAGCCCTATTAATAGCTCAGCCAAGATAATGGTAATAGCAGACCAAGAGGTGGAACGGAAAAGTGCAGGCTTAAAATGGCTGAATTAGTCACAGTACTGCATCTTTGAGATATACATAGATAAAAGAATGCATAAACATATATGTAATCCTGTTGAAAGTGGCTGTTTGTCACAATATTTAGATGACAGATCTCTTTCCTTTTTGTAAGGGCTAACGTTCTGCGTATATTAAATACACCTGAATGTAACCAAGGTTTACTGAATATTTCATGGGACTTCTAAGGTTACTATTTCTCATGATTCGTCATTATTTTAGCATTCAACCTAGATTCTTGAAAGATATAGGTTAAAGGGAATGGAGCTTAAGCCTAGGCTGGTAGGATGCATATTACCCCACTTCAGAGAAAGTATTTAGCCTGTGGAGAAGTGGAGATTGCACTTGCTAGCAGATAGTGTGCTTGTTAGAAAGAAATGAACATGTGAATTTGCAGTCAAGTGTTGCACTAGAAGAAAATATTTAGATGGGTTAGCTCTATAGATCTGAAAATGTAGTGTACTGTCCATTCTATTATGAGCCTTTTTAAAACTGGTAGTGAATTGTCCAAAAGTGAGTAATGTAGATAATGCCACATATCTTGGACCATATTTTCCTTAAGAATATTGAAGTAGGTGTTGTTTGCAATGGTAAAAGATCCTCAGGACAGAACATGCATGATGAAATACTGAGTATTGTTGCAATCATACAGAATAAAAATTTCATGCAATATGACTTGAAAAAGGCAGGTGAACAATATGAGTATTTTAACTGTTACCTTCTTCCATATTCATAGGGGCCTAGGCTATTTTAAAAAAATGTTTTTTGCTGCTCAGTCAGATGTCTGATTGTCTGGATTAGGAGCCATTGGATTTATTTTCAGAATCTGAAGATAGGTCAGGATACTGCTGCTCTCTAGAACCTCAGAATATTTAGATGACATTTAATACAGTGTAGTCATATAAAGTTAGCAACTGTGTGTTTTCAGATTACATTTAGAAAACCATGTCAGCTTTAAGGTAAGTTTTTGTTGTCTCCTTTTCTCTTTTATCACCTTTAGAATGTTAGCTACAGGAGAGAGAACCATATAAAAGTATTACATGAAATAACATAGACATTTTGGATACTGAAAACCAGACAAGTGTCTGTTCCCTGTGCATGCTTAAAACAGAGTGAAAATACAACTATTAATATTTGCTCTGGATGTAGTGCAAACTAATGAGTATGCCATGAGCACTCTTTTTACCTTTCCTAGCGCAGATAAAAGTTTCAGTGCTGCAGGTTTCTTTAGTACGTCTGTTAAGAAGGATGGTATTGGTGAACCATAAGTAAATGTGTGTAACATTTGAATTGTATATTCAAAGATAATCTTAGCCATTTCTTGTAATTTATGATGTAGCTGTTGTGTTGAAGTCACTCCGTATAATAGAAAATGCTGTCTCTTTACAGGAGTCCAAGAACTCATATAACTTTATACTTTTAGTATTCAGTGTGCATATTTCTGAAAAGTGAAAAAGATGGCATATTTTAGAAATGTTACAGTGCACTTGTATTTGAAGGTCTCTGGGTAGTGTGTGACTGAGGAACACTTTATTTAGCATGCTCACGTAGCTCAGATTCATGCTGGGAATACTAGTGCACTTTTCTGTGTTATATACAAGAGGTTTAGTGCAGACGGAGATCAGGTGTGTTCCTTTGCAAACTGTGGCTACCCATACCTTTATAGATTATTCAGTAGCTCTTTTATACTGTACTGAAGGATATGATTATGTACCTTTAAAAATGTACCTTTACAATCTGTTTGTAATACAAGGGTTTGCAGTGTGATGGGCAAGAAGTATTGATGTTTTGTTTCCTTTCTTTTCTTCTCCCCTCTTTAAAATGTTTTTGTTCTTTCTTTTTTTACCCCATCCAATATAGTTGAGGAAAATAGGAGGTGGAGGATTTGGAGAAATTTACGATGCCCTGGACTTGCTTACTCGGGAAAATGTTGCACTGAAGGTCGAATCAGCTCAGCAGCCAAAGCAAGTACTGAAAATGGAAGTAGCTGTGTTGAAAAAGCTGCAAGGTAGGGCTATACCTTGGATATACCAGAAGTAGAATGTCAGTGTATCTTGTTTAAAAAAAAATCATTATAATCTCTTATTTGGTCGTATTATAAGGAAATATTTCCCATAATCTCTAGGTTACTGCTAAATGGTTATAAAAAGTGGAAGAGAAACTCAGATTCTGAAAGTTTTGCTACGATGAACTTTTTTTTTTGAAATAAGATGACACAAAAATGAAATAAAGGACAAAAAAAAATTATATTGCTGCAAAAACCTCTGTTCAGCTGTAGTTTATTCTGGATACGTATCTTCTCTTTATATTTTTTGCTCTTGACTTTGTTGTTGTTCTTGTTAGCTTTTTATTTTTTCTTTTAAGATGGTCTCTTTCTTTCTGTACTATCTAGCAGTGAATATTTGAGGGTCCTTCACATAGCACCTGGGATAAGAGTGTTTGTGTTTCTTTGCTTTGCAAGTATTGCCAAGAAGATTTCTAATGTCAAAATGGGAAACATTTAAAAAAAAAATGCCCATGAACAAACAAAACCCCCAACTTCAAACTAGGAAAAAATTGTAGGAAAAAATTACTGGCATGTAAAATCCTGAAGTACTTTCAGGGATCAGTTCCTTGAATCAGAATTGAATAGCCACTTTATGTACCTTTAAATACTTTAATGTCTGAAGCTATCAACCCAGAGAAACATGCAATGGCTTCCCTTCATTGCTTTTCACAACACAGGATTATAGAAAGAAAGCTTAAGGGGTGACTTCTGTAAAATTTTTTTGTTTTAATCTGAAAGATTTTGAATAATACATGCGTTCCTGTCAACAGCCCCATTTTTCCAAACTCTTAGTTTGAATAAAACAAAATCTGGGTGACATATGGTGCTGCCTAATGTGCTGTAAAGGTCACACTGCAGCAGAAATTGACAGCCTCTATAGATTTAAGAGGGCAAGCATGTCAGATGTTATAATGTTAACAAACTGCTCCTACATTCATGTCTGTTGAAAGAACTTCACAAGAAACGTCTAGTATTATACAGCTGAGCAAGGAGATTCAAGGGCTGCATTTTAGTTTGCTTTGAATTTTAGAGTTTCTAGCCCAGAGATTAATAGTAAATTTCAGTATTGTCAGTTGTAGGTTTAGAAAGCATTTGTCAGCATTCTTGAAAGAAGATTGTCTTAAAGATAGTGAGTTTTGGAGTACCAAATACTCAGTAACTCCAAGAGTTTTAAATGCTGAGAATTAATTTGCTAATTTTTTTTTTTCCTGCACACATGAGCTTGATTCTATTTTTACAAAGCCCACAGTCTTTAAAATGGTATAGTTGAAGTAAAAAGGAAAATAGTACATCTGAAAGAAAATATTGGACTTTGGTAGCACTACAATGCCAATGTATATATAAAACCATGGCCTTATATATGACTGCATAACTGGAGTGCATTATAGCTTTCTACTGTAAAGTTAAGTGTAGTGGAGTTTGAGTTAAGATATTAAAAAAATGATTTTTTCTTAGCAAAAACTCTTTCACCTTTTGAAATATTTTTGAAAAAAAATTTGCTGAAATAAAAAAAAAAGTGATGTGTGAGTAATTGCTATAGGGCCTTTCAGATGTTACACTCCCAAAGGAAGACTGATAAGAACATAATTCCTTTAACAGCCCAAGCCTTCCTGCTGAAGAGTCTTTGGTACTGTTGAATCATGGTAAATGTGCCTAGATAAAAAGAACAGAACAATGAAACACCTGAACGACTGATCCACTGACACAAAAAATTCACATAGTATATAATCTAAATTAATATTTCTGTTATTTATTTTATCAGTATTATTTCTTTGAGCAAACAATAAATAGAAGCTTTTGTATAACTGAAACTCAAATTGTGTATGAGATCTTTAGAAGGAGCTCTTTTGACATTTCTTATGAGAAAAAAATCTAAATATATTATTTCTTTGTTTTTGTGTCTTGTTATTCTGTTGCAGTTAAAAAAAAAGAAGTAAAAGAAGTCAGTGATCTCATGATAATGACACTAGAGGTGACCTTCAGTCATTGCTGTGGAAGTTCTGCACTTAACATTGTTACTGCTCTGGTTTTAGATAGGGAACATTGTAGGTGATCAGGAAAGCTCTACTGAGAAGAGATGGGTCAAAAGTGAAACTTTTGCATATATTGAGATTTATAGTAGGCACAGATAGAGTACTTTGTTTTTACACACACATACTTTTATCCATTCTTAAAAGAATTTTATTATTTTATTAAGATTATGGTAGACATAATTTTATGTTTTACATAAAATCTTTGCTCCAAGCAGCAATTTCCACTAATTTCGTTCCCTTCACAAGTTTTCAGTATGGAAAACCTAAAACTTTGAAGCATAGAGAAAATCAAGAAAAATGGTTGAAAATGGGGAGTAGAAAACAACTTTATAATTGCTTCTTGAATATTTTTTTAATTAAGTGCTTCATTTACCATGTAGACATTTGTCTCTTTTTTTTACATTTTTTTTTTATA
>VWZG01011435.1:0-181543 GCA_013396735.1 Grallaria varia
ACACACCATTTGGGATTGCTGGGACACTGCTCCTGACACGCAGGAGTCCTCCAATAAAGGAGGCAGGGCGGCTGACAGAGCTGCCTTTTATAGGAAACCTGTGCTCAGAGAGGAGGAGAGGGGAGAAATTGGTTTATGAGCAGGTTGGGATTGCTGCTCTGATGATGTTCACCATCGTGGAGAAGGATGGGTTCCAGCCAGTGGGTTAAAAATACATCAGCACTGCCAGGTGCCCTGGGATGTGGGAACAACCTGTGGGGATACATTTCTCCAAAGAACTTTGTTTTCAGCCTCCTGATGTAACCTGGGCATTGCAAGGAATTTACTGGAAATGTGACTTGGGGTTAAGAAGGTGTCACTCAGTGCAGCGAGGTGTCATCAAGGAAATGGAGCTGTGACTAAGTCTCGTCGAGCATCAACCCCTCCAGGGTCAACTGGAACCAAATTGCCCTGTGCAACATCCTGCTGCTAAATTGATCTCAGAAGCTTGAAAATGAAATAAGCAGGTTAAAAAGTGCCAGGAAATCTGTAATCTTTTCACTTCATTAATTGCCACTCACCCTGCAATGTAACAAAGGCAAACAGAAAATGTACACTCACTTTCCTTGCTCTTGTTTATATCAAAATATGAGACTTGATCAGACCGTAAGCCATTTGCTGTCAAACAGTACTTCACAGGGCTAAAAGAGGCTCTCCTTTTAGCAAGAAAACCATGAATATTTTATTTGAACATCTTCCATGAACCTTCTGTAAAAGCTGTGTTTGTTGGCATGTGCAGAGAATGTCAGAGCTGCTGTACTTCAACATTCTCAGTGAGTATGTGTAAGTGCATGGAGACACATTGGATACGGACTCAAAATGCACATCTTCAAAATGTCGATTTTGACAAAGCATTTTATAAATCACAGGGATGTCAAATAAATATGCCTCCTTAAATTAATTCCTCCAGTGTTACAAAAAAACATATACTACTTAAATGCTAAAAGGATTCAAAAGGTTTAGCGTATCTCTGTTTTACATTGGGTCAAGTAGCTTTTAAATCTTTAATGTGTAGACCTGTGCCCAGAAAAGCACACCCTTTTAAACTCTGGCACACAGACAAGAAACCCTTCTAGAAGGCCGGGAAGTCAATGGTTTGTGTTTGATGTACATGAATCACTGCAAAGCGCTGCTGCTGTGAAATGTAGATCAGGCGTTCAATTTCTAGTCAAGTAGGGCAGAATTTGACTAGACTCAATGGTCAAAAAACTGGGGATTAGTTTTGGCAAGTGGTCTTGAATCTATAGTTGGAAGGTTTGATGCTGAACTTGCGTTGGGTGCTAGTAGATTAAATGAAGATTATTACAAAATCAGCTGTGGATTTTCTTTAAAGGTGACCCCAAGAGCAATGCAAGAGTAATTATAGATATGTCACCATCCTAAATATAGTGGTTTGTTGGGGTTTTTTTTCAGTTGGGTGCATCTGTATGATCCAACAGTGTCACACAGACATATCTGAGTTAGCCAGTTGGCTTGAACACTGAAAGGGATAGAGCTGCATTAGCTCAGCTCCAGCTCTTTGGAGAAGAACTGAGCCAGCGTTGAATGGTGCTGGAAAGACAATGGAAGGAGATAAAGAACTGGAAAAGAACAATTAATAGGACATTCATGAGGTGAGATTAAGGGAAGATGATACACACTGCTCATGTGCAAATAATAGCAGCCTACAGGGTAAACTGCAGTAATTTTCTGTGAATGGCAGAGGACACAATTAATGAATAGAAGTAGCACATTAAGTTATCAAGAAACCCGAGACAAAACACAGAGGTACATGCTCTGTAGTGAATGATCATTTCTGTGTTCTCGTAGTTAGATCCTGGGGTTGTCTGCACCCCTCTGAGGCTGAGGACAGGCTCTCAGGGTGATGGAGAGAAGCGACGGCACTTGGAGGCATTGGGGCAAAGCAACCCTTAAAGCAACGAGCCACTGGTCTTTGACTTATGTTGTATCTAGGACCTGAGACTCACAAAAGGTCAGTGGCTCTTTCTGGATTACTGGACTGATACTCTAAAAACATGTCACACTAATGTCAGATGCATTTGAAAAATAAATGTCTTTTTTGGGGCTTTCCTCTTTCAAGAAGATTGAGTCGCTTTCATTCACAAAGACAAAAATCCACAGAGTTTAAACCCCATCAGGATCTGAAGAGTTTTCTCCTTTCTGACTTGTACAAAAATTAAAACACCAAGACAGAAGAGCAGCCTAGAAATCAGATCAGATTATAGGCAGTAAAACACGTTTCAAAGGAAGGTTTGTTGGAAGCCTGGGCAATTATGGCATAACCTTTCACTATTTGCTACTAGTTAGCTCATGTCCTGAAGCTTGGGGTTTAATACATATTACACATATCCATGCTCATTGTAGGCAGTCTCCTGGCAGAGATTTATGTGCAAAAGAAACCTGAGCATCCACACTTCCAGGTCAATGCATCTCTGGGCTTAAGGAGCCTGTGTTTTATGTCCAATAAATTAATTATCTGATGACTGCCCTCCTAGCAAGAGCCTCTGAATTCTCGGGACTTTTCCATTATGCCACTTTGGTATATAAATTCTTTTTTCTTGGCACTGCCTTAATCAGTTTTTGTGTTCCTCAGCATTCTGGGTGCTAAACTTTGCCCTTGCAGGTTTTTTTCCAAGTCCATTCTCCATCTCCTATCTCTATGCCAAGCAACACAACAAAACCAGGAAGGTTTGAGGAGGAAAGTTGAGCACTGCTGTCCTTCCCAACCTCTCCTTATCCACAGAACAAAGTCTAGGTGACCTACTGACACATGCAGACTTTGCACTGCTCATTTTCTAAAGAGGACCATGAAAACTCTGTGGCATCCAAGGAGTTAGGAAGTTGACAGATACTGAGGTAAGAAACAGAGAAATGACTCCTTATTATTAACTACCATGCTACTGAGCTCTGCTGGGAGCTGGAAGAGCTCCCATGGCGAAGTATTATTTGATAACTTCCCTGATATTCTTCCATCAGTGTCCCTCGTAGCTTATTTGTCAGAGAAAAAAAAATAGACTAGATCAGCCTTTTGAAAGTCAAAAATACTATCTGATTAGAGAGCCTTCTGTTTAACATTGGTACTGCACTGTTGCTTACGGGCAATATTGTTACATTAGAATAACTCATGAAATAATGATCTCATGAGCAAAATATGGTCCAGACTCTTTTACTGCTATCATTAAGTAAATCTTCCTTTTTTTGAATCCTTCTTATGTATTTAAAATAATTATCTTTGCCCAAGATCACGCTTTGCTTTGTGATTTGGTTGTGAGTCTGGAAAGAAGACTGGTGTGCACATAGGATATTTAAAAATCTTTGGGATGCAAATGAACAAAACCAAACAGTGAGACCCCCCTAATTCAGACCCATGTCTCAGTAACTGGCAATGATCTCTGTTTCCATCACCTTCATCTTGCAATTTCTACAATCTCAAGTCCCTCTGTACTCAAACAGCACAAAATATGGTGAAACTTGGGGAAAAAAACCCACCAAAACACAGGAATTACTGAGGAAAATCTTTGATATTTGGAAAAAAATACCCTCCACACATGTAGCAATTCCTTGAATGCCATCTAGAGGATATTAACTTAGCATGGCTATATAGGGATCCTGACAAATTAAAATGTGATGGCGCCAGACCTTCTAGTTCTTTATATGTAAATATATGTTATTCAGAGAGAAATGAGTTAGTAAAATGAGATCAAAACCAAAGTTTAAAAATACCAACAAAATAAATAATACAGAATAAGTTTTTAATGGTTTTCTAAAAAATATTATTCTGCTTGCACAAAATAATTCTGTGCCAATAAACTTATGGAAAAAACTAATGGAAACAAATGGACTATTTTCTTATTGCAATTTTTCATCCTAAAATATACTTGTTACCATTTTGAGAATCCCAAATCCATGGCATTAATTTGCTGAGCCATCATGCCAACACTGCAATAAATCAGAATTTTCTGTGTTTCATTAATGACCACAATCACAAATTATTTGTAGCATTGACTTAACTAATCCTGACATGGTTGGTAAGATATATTGTCATCAGGTTTGCAACTGCTGATGCTATGAAGGTTGCTCTTCCCCTGAAATGTCCTTCAAAAAAATTTCACTTGGACTGCACAAAATCTTGAGGAAGAAAGGCAATTTTGATAATTAATTCATTAGCTGTGGCTGATGAGAGGATTCAGCTGCTCTGAGAATCAACTGTTGTAGCTTTGGGCTCGTCAGTATTTATTATCCATCCACACTTGCTGGTCAGGTCCCATTATATTTCCACCAGGGTGTTCATCTACTCTTGGTTACTTAGTCATCTAATTCCATGGGAACACCTCAAGTTAGGAGCATTAGGATAATATATATATAGTGTATAAATAGTGTGGCCTCCAGATGGAGAGGCAGAACACACAGCTAAGGTATCTGAAGTTATTAAACACTCTACACCTTTTTTGGTGCTCCCCAAGCATACCCTCAGGGGCTCTATGGGATTCTGTCTTTTACTGCTGCTTGCCCAGAGACAAATGATTTGCCTGTCCTCAAAAAAACCCAAAAACCCTACAACATTAACCTTTCAAGTGGTGAAAGAAGACATTAGATAACACAACAAAAGCCCATTTTACAAAAGCAGTTATGTTTTTTTCCAAAAGTTTATAAAATGGCACATCTAAAAGTGTTATGACCTCAGTCTGTCTGGTCCATGCTCTGTGCCCCTTCTCGGTGCCTAGACTGGAAACATGGAGCTGAGACACAAGGTTCATCCTGGTGATTTTTTTTCTTTCCAGAGATAGGAATGAGCAAGACAAACATTGCTTTGTGCCCAGCTCAGGCCTGCTCATTGCTGAGTGCTTTCTCAAACACACACTGCATCTCTGCCACTGCACCTCTTCAGCTGGAAGCATCTCGTGTGCTGTGTGGTCCTAATTTGGCCCTCCAGCACTGTGGTCAGTGGAGCTGCACAACAGAGCAGTGAAAGGAATGTAGGCATGATGTGTGCAATTGTATATTTAAAATATACCATCTAGCTCTACATTCATGCGTGCATTTTGTCTTTGAGCTGTGTCTCCCACACAAGTGTATCTACATACAAATAACTGCACCGACATAAAAGCTAATGAATTTTGCTCATAAAATTATACAGAGATGGAAAAGCCCATAAAACACTGAGTTCTCTTTGCTCACTCAGTGGAAATGTCTCACCTTTAATCTGTGCTCATTTTTTTTAACAATAACTCTAAGCCTACTCTATTCTGTCACGCTGATGTTACCAGACTGAATGTCTGCTCCGTGGGAAGCTGCTCTGCCAGCAAAACGTGGGAATTCCTCACCAAGGGGTGCATTGCCCGGCTCCCTGGGGGAAATGGGGAAATATGTTCTGCTTCTCTGGCCAAGGGCAGGTTTGTCCATGGACAAAGTGCTCTGGGATGGTCAGAAATGGAAGGAGTAACTCCTGGAACCATCCGTGGTTTGGGGCTGAGGGTGAGCAAAGGGAATGAGTAAAGAGAAATGCAGGAACACGGAGACTTCAAGAGGTCAAGACTCCTGCAGCAGCAAAGGAAGGAAAAGATCCTGTGCAGGGAAGCACTGCAAGGAAACTTCATGGAACGTCTACAGGGAGTTACTTGTACCTAAGCAGGGGTAAGGTGAAACACTAGCCCACCTGTGAGTGGACTTTCTAAGAGACATCTGCATGGCCTGTGGATTGGTACAATCACACAAAGTAGGTGCTGAAATTCATACACCACTGGACTGATCTTTTTTCATAAGCCGCAGAGTGGCTGAGCCATTAATTTCTTTAAAGCATGAGCTATAGTCCTTAACATGAATCTCTTGCTTTAAGAATTCAGCACTGTCTTCAGTATCAGCACTATCAAAACAGCAACCACTTAATTCGGTAAAGATGGGACTGGATGGAAAAACTCATGTGAAAAGATTTATTACTTAATAAAGTTGGCATAGCACATTTATTCCGGGTGTAATTCATAAAACCTTGGATGTTCACTGTCTACATCCCACAGTACATAAAACAGACTGGTCTGAGAAAGGAGAGATGCCTCGGCATGTAAAAAGCCCCAAACAAAACTCCCCTTCTGCCCCCACAGTCCCTACTCATGATGACACCGCTAACATGTGATGAAAAAAAAAGACACAAACTTCCCTGGAAGTTTAAATTTAGTTTTCTTAGCCAGCATTGAGAAACAACAGCGTGAGCACAGAGATATGCCAGGTGGCTTTGGTCAAGTTTTATGATTTACGGAGAAGTTTTTGGACAGAGAACATGAGTGTGTTGAACTTGAAGCAAACTGCACCCTCGTCAAAGTCTGTGGGCATCCCTCGGGAAGGGGGAGCCAACCACAGCCATGTAAGAAAATAACATAGGATGAAAAACTGTCTTCCTGCTAACAAATAATAAACCTATTGAGGTTTTTAGAGAGATTATTTTTATGGTTCACGGTAAGGATGTGTTTTTACTTCTTTTTGCAGCACCACAGTACTTTATCTTTCAGCTTTTTCTTGAATTTTCGTAAGTAATTTTTAATTACAAGCATATCCATCCCTAACACTTTGGAGATTCATATTAATTACCTCTTGAAACAATTTTCCTGAATAAATGATGATTTTTTTTTTTAAAAAAAACCCCAAGATCCAAAAAAACCCAAACTTGTTTCTGAAAGCAACAACTTTCCAGTAAAAACACATTTTGCACAGTTAAAATTATATTTTTAAAGGAAAAAGTTTAACCAGTTGAACTCCAAGTTTCCTGCTTTCTCCCTGTATAAGGTCCTTACATATTTAACTGTCGATATGGCAAAAGATTGGGATGCTGGTGAACACACAGGTTCATCCTGGGCTTTTTTGGAACTCCCATTTGAGACACAGGCAGAGTACATTTTCTAAAGAATTAAAACCCCTCTGATCAAAACGATGTCCTAAAATGGTCCAGAACTTACACCCCACAGCCTGCTGAATGCAAACGAATCCCACAACTCCACGGGCTGGCTTCACCACCAGCATTGCAAATGGGATATTTGAGGAGTGAGGGGAATTTTCAAAATGAGACTAAAATAAAGATCTTATCCCTGAGACAGAACAAATCTTGTCTCGTGCAATTTACAACATGGTAAAAACTCTTAAGATACAGTGGAAAGAAAAAGTGGGACTGCACATCTGAATTCTTAGTGAATGAAATCATAAAGATTAAACAGTTATCAGGCCCAAGCCTTAAATTTACTGCATTTGGAAACACTGAAGGAGAGCATAGACAAGATAAATACTGAAGATGACACCGGCAGCCAATAAAAGGACTTCAAAGTGCTCCATTATGATGCATTATTTATGATCTTGCAAGAAAAGTATGGGCAGGAGGAAAAGGTCCCTTTCTCAAAGGCTTGAATCTGAGAGATGAAGGATTAAAAACAGCAGGGAAAGTAAGAGGTGATTTCCTAAGTGAGGGCATAAATTGTGTTTTCCTGTCACTTCTCACAGGCTATCCCAATGTTCAGAATATGTAACAAAATTAATAAAATCACCTGAAATTACCTGAGACCATCTGTGTCCTAAATAATGCTAAAGCAGCGCTGGTTACGTTGGAATCACTGTGGAAAGTAACTCAGTTTCAGAACCTGGGTATTGGCCCTCTGCACATCCCTCTGAACCTGCCTTTCACGGGAATGCCTTGGGACTGGGACCCCTTCATCGTGCCCCAAGCTCTCTATACAGCACCTGTAGAGCCTTATGACTGAAGGTAGAACCTGTTGCAATTAAAGAGTACATGCTAATTGGTACCAATTTTGAAACAGATGTATGTGGTCATATATCCTGGAATACCAAATGTACTAAGCCCTTGGAGTTACAGCTGCCCAGCTGCACATCAGGTCACAGGTAAGTAATTTGAATTTGGAGCAGTGACAACAGACTCAAAGGACTACACAGAATCAGCTTCCCTTAAACCTACCTACAGAAAGAAATCCACACCAACTCTAAATTAATCTTTCCAAAACAGCTCTCACAATTAAGATACTAAGATTTCTTTCTCAAAAGCAGACAGCCACTCTCTGAAAGATGGCTTGAAACAGATCCTTTAATTAGTACTTAAAACCTTCATGTTCTCCTGTCTTAATGGAGAAAATTACACAGACACAAAACTTTTGGTTTTATGCTTTGACGAAATACCAAGAACAACAACAAAAAAAGCCACCCTGTAAATTTACAGTTTCAAGTTTATCAAACTACATTAAAACACATCAAAGGGGAAGATAATTCTTCACTGTACATTGCAACAAGCAGAAATATTTTACTCGGTCATATGTAAAAACACAGGCTGTTGACAATACTCTTACCCTGCTATAATTATTCTGACAAATTCTGTTGTCAGTTTTGTTGTCAGAATGGCAGCGTATTCTTGTCTGTGTTTTGTGAAGGGCTTTAAATGGCCTGGGATGGGGTGGTGGGGAGGGAAAGGACAGTTTGTTTTTCGTGCCACCATCCAGGTGGCCTCTTAAGCAGCAAGTTGGCTCCAGCAGGCATTCCAACCCCAAATCATTCCCTGTGTGCCGCTGTGCATGCGAAACAAGCCCTGCCACCCTCTCCCAGCTCCATCACCTAAGCAGCTCTCAATCAACAAATTGCACTTTGGCACGAACCAAAGGTTTAGGATGGAATTCTGCCACCTCCCAGCCCCAAGCTAAATAGCTGGGAACATATGCAGAGATGGTGTTGCTCATTTTGAGGGCTTTCTGATGGCACATTTAATTTTACTGAAAGTGCCATTGATGGAAAGTGAGTTCCAGATTGGATAGGCTGTACAGCAGATGCACAAGGTCATTCAACAAGGACTATTCATTACTTCAAATTACCACCCTTGAGGAGAAACCACAGCCCATGCCAGGATGGAGCTCTCTCTCTGACACCTCATCTTTCAGTTTCATCCCAAAGGCCATCTTTGTTTTCTTTGCTGATGACATTTCCCAATTAGAACCTGCTGCCTTTAAGTTCCGACGGCTCAATTGGCAGGTCTAATGCAATGTGTGAAGGCTGGTACTGCTGCTCCCCTTCATTTCAACAAAGGGGATCACTAGAAATTGCACACAATGTGTTGGTGTGCTCAGAGAGCTGTGTTTCTGCCCCATTTGACAGAGTGATGAAAGACAGATGCCTTGTTTAGTGTTAAATCACATTTGCATTCCAGTTTCATTTATCTTTTTCTTTCATTACTCCTTGTTGAATTACAGTCTGACAAAATTTGTCAGAAAAAAACCCATGAAGTGCTCAGCACTTTATCGGGTTTGGCAGCATTGGAATTTTCTTGTCCTGGCATTCACAAACAGAGGCAAGTATTTGATGGAGACAGTCAACTGGAGCACAACTGTTAATTCTTCTGGGAATCAGTAGCATTTTATTGGAGATAGTTAATGATCTTTTCTCATTGTCCTCTGCCTCCCAGAGAGCCACCAGCACAACCTTCCCCCTTTCCAAGTGATTTCCCAGTGAGGCAGAAGGGAAGCATTGCTTTTCCTGGGCAGGAGGGATGGACATTTGGGTGAGGTGAAGTCAACAAGACAAATGCAAAATCACCCAGGACTTGACTCAAGATTTATACTTAATATAATTAAGGTATCAAATATATTTCCACTGAACATTAATTCCAATAATTGAAGGTTATTATTAATAGTTAATAATTTTTTTAACTGTATTGGCCAAGAAAAATCTCAAAAAATAGGAACATTATGGCCTTGTATTTTTGGGCTGGAATTTGGTGCAGAGATGCTGATAAAGGAATAAATATCATATTTACATATAGAAAAACTATGACTCCTATTCATATCACCTTCAATCTACAGTCTCAAAACTGCTACTCTAATAAGTGCCATGGAATGAAAAAGATAAAGCTGAACCGGAGATCAGTGGCAGTGTTGTTATTTCCCCTATCAGCAGAAAATGTCAACCATTTTGTCAGGGATAATTCAAGATAATTGATTCAAATAGCTCTACTTTGAAACATGGTCCAACAGCTTACAAACATGCTTATTAACTGTCCTGCAAAATTTGAAAAAAATACAAGTTTTGACTTCAAAATGCAAAAGAGAACGTGTAAGAAGATGATTTACTGGGTACATTTAATAACATAACTGATAACACTTCTGCTGAATGGCTGCACAACACCCAGTAATTACAACGAGCAGAGTAAATACCTCTTGCTCATTTTCTTGTCCTGCTGTTTCTTCAAGCTCTGTCATAAAATACATTTATTTACGAGTGCCCCCCCCATAAATCTCACGATAAGGCCCGTTCCCTGCAATCTCCAGCGCTGAGATAACAGGCTCATTTCCCAGCCCGTTTCTCTTGGTGTGCTGCCGTGCTGAGCCACCTCTCCTGAATTCAAGGACCACGGGCCCTCCAGGGGCATCAATCGCTCAGCGGGTCCATTCACTGGGGTTTGATTGTTTTCTAATAAATTGGAACACAGAGCACGGGCTGAAAGGCTGTCACAGCTGATAAGGGATCCTCGGGGCTCCACAAATCCAGCCCTGTTTGGTTTTTCTACTCCCATTCTTTGGCACTGTTTATCTCTGTCTTGCAACACCTAGTTTTTGTAGTTGACAAACATGATTTCTAATAGCAATGTTTTTCTGAAGAAAATATTAATTTCACTGTGCCAAAATATTTGTTTTTCCCCTCCCCAACCTGCATGCCATTTCAAAGACATCCATTCCTGTGTCTCTCACAGCAGTTCTATGGCTACAAACAGTAGTGGCAGAAGTAAAGAACGGCAAGAATAAACCATTTGAATGAGAAACATTTGGAATACACTGACAGGGTTCTTGTACAAGCAAGATTTAAAATCATTTAGTAAGACACAAAAGCTTCTGCTCTGTTCTGCTTTGTTTTACAGAGAGTGCTCCCCATGGACTTCACTAAAAGTCGCTAAACATTTCCCAGATTAAATTAAGGTAATTAAATGATTGCAAAAAAACAACTAACAATAAAAATATTAGAGGACAGACTTATAATTAGTTTAATTTTAATAGACAGACACCCCAACTCAGGGCCACCAGTAAAGTCGCAGTTCTGCCATAAACCAGAGAACCACAGGATGGTTTGGTTTGAGGAACCTTTAAAGGTCATCCCTCTCCTACCCAGGGACATGCTCCACCAGATTAGGTGGAATGCTAGGGATGAAGACAGAACACTTTTTGAAAAGCTCTACTGGCACTGGAGTCAAACTGTGCTGATTGATCAGAACTCAAAGTACTGGCCCTGGAACTGCCCCTGTTTTCCTCCTTACTATGAGTCCAGACTCATATTTTGCTACCTATAATCTGACAGAAGAAACAGAGTCACTACATTTTCATACAGGGAAAACTCTACCACATCAGCAAGTGACTAAATGAGAGATTATTTTTACTAGTTAAGGATTAGTTTTCACAGTGTTCTTGAATTTCCACTTTGCTGTGATTCCAACTTACAAATACATCAATAGTTTAAGAAAAAATAAATCATGTTCCTAGTCTGACTTTGAATGGACTTGCTATCCAGCCTGTCATCTTGTTATAGGAGCAGGAGTGGGAAAGGTTTTCCTGGGTTTTCACAAAGAAACCTTTACCAATGCAATGATGAATTGTTCTTCAATAAATATATTTGTTTGGTTTCAAAGTGTATGCAGGTTATTCAGCTAGCAATAACCTTGTTTCTACTGTAACCCACAGAGTACTCAGAAGTTAGAGGGTACCACCAGTATTAATGGAACTCTGACATGGGTATTTGTATATGGGTAATCATTAAATAAACATCTATACAGCTTAACAAAAACTGATGCAACTCTGAGTACAACGAAAGTTTTTTTAGAAAAATTAAAGACACGGATCACTTACAGGAAGAAGGGGAATAATCTCAGCAAAGGGCTGAATGGCAGGTGTACTGGAACCAACAGTTCATAAAATCTTGTATTTCAAACGTAGATAACTTCTTTAACAGAATATTGAATTTTTATTTGCTTAGGGGCATCTCTATAATGTCAGAAGAATGTTGGTAGGAGTTAATAGAAGAAATTTGGAATCACCAGCACTGAAGAAAATTGGATCCCAGCAAGCGTAGTGAATAATAAGAAGATGAGGACATAGGAATAGGACAAAGCATTATGCAGCTACTACCATGCCTAGGTAATGCTAAACATATAGCAGACAAAGAACAGAGAAGCTTTTCAAAAATTAATTAATCAACCTTCATGCCACTGAGATATTACCTTCCTTCAAATGTTTTCTCTTGGTTCCTTTGACAGCTTCGGCTTGCACAAATTATCCCCTTAAATCTCAACTACCCCATAGCACAAATAAACCACCCGTACTCTACTGTTCCCAAAGCCATTTCCCATGCCTTTTTAATCATATTGCTTACATCCTTTCCACCAAGACACTTTCCTATGACGTAAAGAGAGGGCAGGCTAAGCAAAGGAATTCTGTCAGATGGAGAAAAGCCAGTAAAAAGAGATGAGAAAGCGAGTGGTGCGGTCTGGAAATGAAAATTTCCATGGGCTAGAGATGGAGCACAGCCTGCTGCAGCTGGAGCAGCACCAGGGCACACGTGGGTTCCAGAGAAGTGACCGCCTCTGAGCTCTCGGGTCTTCTCAGAAGGTAAGAAAGCAGCTCCCACGTGTTCACAGGCAGCTCCATGTCCTGCCTGGCAGCACAAGGGCTGCTGGATAACACACACCCACAGCAATGGGACAAAGCCAGACAGCAACAGGCAATTCCCTTGGGCTGTCCTGGGAACCAAACCTCTTCTGACTGCGGTCCTGTGTCAAAATGCACCCCTAAACCTGGGGAGACTCTCTGTGATGTCCTGGTGGCCAGCGCCTCTCTGCTGACCTGGTTGGTCACGCAGTTTGGTGAGTGGGTCTGATGGTTTGGTGGCACAGTGAACAAACACCCTAAGTTTTATTTTCAGCACCCATTCGGCACTTCAAATGTGCCTTGCAGCCCCCATTAGAAGGACATCCAAGGCTGCACCGTGTTTTGGAAACTCTCTGGCTTTCAGTCACGTGTTGTATCCGGGGAGCAAACAGGAGTGAAGTGGAACCAGGCTTTTGCATTGGTTACGTATCATCAAGTTCAAGTTTGTGGTGCTGTTTGCATTTTTCAGTCAGTCACTTCCCATTCAGGCTCCTGCTGCTCTTGTGCCCCTTGCAACTGTTGACTAGAACTCTAATTATTGGGTGCTGAATAAATGTCAAGAAATGCTATCTGTTATTTCTGTAATATACACTGCGTTAGTGTGTTCCATGATTGCTTTCTATTGCTTTCCCATCACACGTTGTGATGTTGCATAAAGGCTTTTATCCCCAGAGAGCTTTTTCTCATGCTGGAAATCTATCCCAAACACTGCTGCTGCCTTTGACTTTGATACAATTAGCTGTTCAGTAAAAAGGCACATTGGAAGACACGATGAAAGGGAAAAAATACACTCATTTCTGAATTCATTCAGCGCCGATGTGTTCAGCCAACTGTCTGAAACAAGGTAAGCAGCAAACCATTTCAAAGATTACTCTCCTCAAACAATAAAAAAAAAACCCCACTACCTTAAACTTGACATTTCCAAAATGATGAATCTTGGACTGAATCATATGAAATGCCAAAATGAAGAGAAAAGGGAAAATCAATAGCTGTGCAGATGAAGCAATGTGAGGTCAATCACGCTGTCCTGCCACTGCCAGGCCACCCATGCCTTTTTAATAACAGTATTTTCAAAGTGTAAGATGCCTGAAAGACACTAGAGATTAATTTTCAAGACTGAATTCCCTCTTCACAATAAAATGACTACACATCTTGTTTTTAGGGACTGGAGCAGTAATAAAGTGGCACATTTTCAAACAAGTTTCTACTGCATTCTCGAGATTAGTTCACCAACAGTATCCTCAGCATCTCACGTTACATGAATTTTCCTTCGAATTTGATGTATTTTTCTGCCAGGTAACCGAAAGCTTTAATCAGAGGGTGAGAAAAAAAGGCTTAGAAATCACCACTGCTTTGGAAACGTGTGGTTTGACAGGCCCAGATACAAACAATGTGATGATGGGATTGCTGACACAAGTTGGTACTGCCCATGGAGCAGCCAGGGGAGCTGACCAAACACTGACACGTAAGGAAGGACAATCACCAAGTGGGAAACCCCTCGTTGTTCCAGGGCATGTAATGATTTTCCTGTTAGTTGTAATCACTGGTTTTATATAGGTTTAAAAGGGTTCTCAATTAAAATATAGCCTAGACATGGAATATTAGCAGAATTGTTTTTAATGCAGTCTTACATATCAAGGCAAAACCAAAGTGTGGTAAAACTGGGGTACTCCTGGATAATTCTTTAAGAGGGGACTGAGAAGAGAGAAGCGTTTGCTTCCTTGTTTGGGTTTTTTTTTATTTATTTCATCAGTGGGGAAGAATGTTTACTTGTAGAGAAAGGGAAAAAAAGAGATTTCAGAGCAAAGAGGAGGTTTGAGCTCATGTAAGAAACTAGACTATAATGACTGATGCTAGCGACTAGTCACTAAAGATTCATGGTGTTAATTCAAAACACCATGCCTAAACCTCTCTAGTCCTTCTGGGACCATATAAAATCATATATTTTTACAACTTGAGTTGTTTTAGAGCTTTGGAGATGGAGAAAAAATGGAGATTTAATCTATAAAATACCGTTAGTGCTAGTAAAAGAAAGTTGTCTATGAAGCTTTTCTTTTAGGTTTTCCTATAATATTTCCTACAATATTTATTACCTTCTACTGCTGTTTAAAGACAAAGTGGGGGGGAAAGCCTTACTTTGAAGGATATAAGCACATTATATAAAAAACAGTTTTTCATTTTAAGACTTTTTTACAGCTAGGAAAAAAATCAACTACCCTTTGAAATGAGATTTTTCACTCAACCACCCACTGTAGGACTAATGCAATTGTGGTGTTGAACTCCACCAGCTCTCTCTGTAATTACTAAACAGACCAGGGCATTTCAGAGCACGACTGATGATTGGTTGTCTCTCCAAATCTGGTAACAATCTCATTCAACTGGATGTGGTCAATAAAGGCAAATAGGACAGTATTTATTGGTTTTCATGAACTGATGATTAAACAGTTCCTTATCTACCAAAATCTGAGAAGAATGCTATAAAGAGCATGGTAAGTGTTCTCCAAGCTTCTGCTAAAGGAAGTCAAGGAAAGGGGTCTCAGCCCTCTCAACATTCCTGCTCCATGTAGCAGAGTTCCCTCTTTGAAAAAATAACCAATGTATTGCCCGACAGAAATGTGGGTAAATTTCTACCAGTGTTAATTTTTCTGCTGTATATGTATTGCTATCACAGATAACCATGTATTAAATTATGTTTAGAAATGAGATTGCAGAGTAAAGCATTCAAAATTTAGAACAGTTTAAAATTATGGCTGTCCATCAACCAAGTAAATGCTATGCATTTAAACCATGATACTGTTCTTAATTACATACATGAATCCATTATTCCACCATCCTAGTTTGTGAATGGGAGGAATCATGTTCAGTGAATAATAAATCTTGAACCAACATGGCCCCAGATCATATTTGCTGGTGCTCTAAAAAGCCATGTTCCCATTCCAGGGATGGAATCTATAATGTCAGAATTCTCTTTGTGAGGTGCATTAGTATTACTTTTTACATCGAACAGAAGAAAAAGCAAAGGCAATGACTTAAAAGTCACATTTCTAGGAAATGTGATGCTGCCTTTGGCATAGTGAAATCTGGGTTGTGGAAGGGTGCACTGTGATTTTCCATGATGCAATACAGCAGGAAAAAAAATCACAGCCCGTGAGTTTATGGCATACTAAACCAGTACCACACCTCACTCACTCCTCCCAGGTTCTGAAAACACCAGTTCAACACCAGAGCCTTATTCCAGGACTTCATTAGTTCTTGATGGAGCTGGTGAACTTGATCTAGGAACATCTGATACTGGGAATTACAACATAATACCCTGCTTTTACACACTCCCTTGCATGCCTTAATTACCCTCTTCCTTTGTTCCAACAGAGACAGACACAGGATTCAGGAGCACCGAGCTAATAAAAGATGCCCAAACAGCAATTCAGCCATGCCAATACAGAATCACAGAAATGGGATGGAAAGGATAAAAACCCCCCAATATTTTGATGACATGTCAGAATAGGACCTAGATTAAAAAAGCACTTTAACATTTCTTTTGCCTCGAGTATTAAGCAAAGATTAAGATTGTATAGTTCGAGATAGCAAAACACATTCTTCAGGTATTACAGGTGGCAGAGATAAAAGAAAGTGGTTTGCAAGGCAAGGAGGATGTGGCCCTACATGCATCTCACCTTTGCATGGCATTTGGTATGCATTTAATTAAGAGTGCCTTTCGAATGGGAAGATTGCATCGAGGAAAGAGTCTGCAGAAATCAGAGGTATCTCAAATCCTACATCATGGAAGTAAAAACACGGGTATTTTCCTTTCTTTTTTTAATTTAAAATTTGCTTCAGTTAGTGACATTCCCACAGTGACAGCTCAATGAAAATCTTACACAAAATGTTAGCAAATGCCACTGCACGGCCTGTAGAGAATAAGGGGCTTATTGACATACCAGCTTCCTGCATAAAATGTCATGATTGCAGTATTGACTAACAGCATATCAAAATAAACATCTGAAAGTCGAGGTAATGCTGGAAGACAATCATCCTGAACCACCAGCTCTGCACTTAAATAACCAAAAGAACCCCCTCCCCATATCTGCCTCCTGAAGATATAAACTAGGAATGCTGTTCAGGTGGTTGAGGCATAACATAAAAACTCTATCAGTTTAGACTTCTGTCTCAGGCAATTTAGCTCTTGCCATTTTTCTCATTATTTTTGCTCTACATCTTGAGTGAGTGCCATCCTGTGGGCACGGCAGCAAAGAGTATTTCGACTTTTACTTAATCAGAGCTACTTGAGAAATTGTCCTGGGAACAGCTGTAACAGTGAAGCAATATATAAAACAATAACCTGCCTCTGCTACTGATTACTAAAACAGCACTGAAATGTTTATAAAAGTAAAGGCCATTCATCAGCAGCAAAATCCACCTTTTTTACCTTGTTTTGTACGTGACACAGGAAAAAAAATAAACAAGCCACATTGTAATGACTGCCATAATTCTTCTCACATGAGGGTTTCAAAGCACACCGAAGCTTTTGCCTTGTCAGGCCTCCCACTGGCATTAGTAGTGGAGTTTGGCAGGAATTAATTTGTTCAGCAGAATAAAAATCCTAAATGGAAATAGTGGCTTTCAGACTAGTATTTGGACACATCTTTAGCAGACGACAGGCGTCTGAAATCCCTTCCTGTGCTTAACATGGTATCTGCAGCCACTTCGTTACTGAAGTAAAAGGAAATATGGATGTTACTGCACTATTATTTATCAGGTTTTATTTCTTTAAGGCAATGCCAAAGAAGCAGTTTAATCTATGGTGCACACATATATGTGACTATTTTCTACTGTCTCTTTCCAGGTTAATGCATAGTGGGTTTTTTTAAATTATTATTACTACCAAAGTCCTAAATTGCATGTCTATAATAGAAAGCATTTAGACCCATCAGTTGTTAACTGTTTTAAACACTTTTTAACATGTACTTTGCTAGAGTCTTAATGCTCACTGCCACATTAAAAGCTTTCTGTGCAGCCTTGGTTGCTGGAGGGGGAAGGCAGAAGTTGCAGGGTCACATTTTAACCAGGTTTGTTGAGGTTTGTGGTGCCACTGTAAGTGAAACCTCACTCGCCTCATGTCTCTGTGCCTCAGCTTCTCCATCGATCTGTGAGCCTGAGACAAGCACAGTTTGCAACACAGGGATTCCAGAGTCACTGAAGACTGATCAGTGGACAAGGAGGGGCTGCACCACGGGCTGTGTGTGCATCCTCACGGGAGCAGGGCAGGAATAATGGACAGCACGAAACCTTCTCGGGGATCCACAGGTTTGGGAACACACTCTGACCATTTCAAAACAAAGAATTGAAGTCCGTGCCTCCAAGTGTCATTTACAGGCTTTTCTGGCATTTTTTCCATAAGAGCTTCTGCTGTCCTCGAAACAAACAGCCATTTTCTAAGTGCTGGGGCACTCCCAGGTACCTGTCTATTTATGCAGGTTAATATAGCCAGGTTTCTGTGTGGTCTGCATAAAATAGGAGCTCACGTTCTGTCTCCTGCCTATAAAAACATATTACTTGAGGTCAAGTATCATAGAACTGCTCAGCTGTTGGTGGCAGACTCAAACTGCAGCCCAGGAGTCTTCACCTTTCGCAAAGCAGAGGATTTTAATCCTCGCACGGAGTGGTCCATAACCCACAACACCCTATAAAATGGCACGAATAACTTCTGACAAAGTGAAGACTTTGCCCTGGGACTGGCACCACACATCCCCTTCTCTGTGGAACAGCCTTTGCTTGTGCCACTCTGCATTCCTGCTGGAGCGTGCAGTTCATACACGGCTCACTTTGGATGCTGAAGCCCTGTGGATACTTCCAAATACGTCCAAATTTCCAAAGATCACTAGCTTTCTTTTATGGCAGATGTCTTTCATGGCAGATACAGGCATGCTGAGTTGGGTCAAACAGTCAAGTATGAATTAAATTACTTTTCCTTTTCTTCCCTGACATCAGTAGCTAACCCAGTTCTAATCTGAATAGAGATATCAGCAATTATTCAGTTACTATGCTGAAGAAACATCTTTTTTTCCTTTTCATTTATTTTTAATTTATTTTAGTGAGAGAGGTATCACTTTTTCATTTCCTAAAAGAGGATTCTCCATCAACGTTACTGTCTCTTACTGCAAGTTCAAGGCTCTTTTAGTTGGAATTTAATCTTAATTCAACTTGGCTACCTCCTTGTAAAGGATTACAGGAAACCAACCTGATTACATATGAAGTGAAAATGAAATAGGAAAGATAGAACCTTGAACCAGACTAAATCCTACCAAAATTCATGCTCCTTTACACCCTTGAAGTAGACAGATACGGCAAGGAGGAAAACTCAAAAAAAACCCTTTTTCCCCCTACTGTAAACATGTTTTTGTATCTACACAGCACAGTTTCACCTGTTCAAACACCTGAACCTGTGAAAACAGAAGATGCATTCTGGAGGAGATTTTCCAGGTGGACCTAACATTTTTTCTCCTGGGAAAGATCCTCCACTGAACAATTTCCTCACTTTGCCTGGCTCTGATGACAGGACTGACTTTTAATGCTCCAAGGGAAAGTGCAAATCAGCTCCTGCTGCAGAGGGTGAAAATTAACCAGCAATGGTGAGAAAAGCAACTTCTGGCTGTATGGCAACCTTATGGAAACTAATAAATAAACCTCACACCTGCCACATATTAGGAATTATTCCTGCAAGCTAAACATTTGGTCAGCAGGGAAGTTGGGTGCCCAGAGGAACTCTCTGCACCCTCAGATATATCTTATATATATATATCTGTTTATACCTCCAAGGGTGGAGATTCCACTTGTCTGGGCAACCTGTGCCAGTTCTCGGTCAGACTGACAGTGAAAAAAGTGCTTTTTAATGTTCAGACAGCATCTCCTGGGTTTCAGTGCATGCCCTTCAACTCCTGCCCTGTCGCTGGCCATCACTGGAAAGAGCCTGCGGGTATTTCACATCTGCATTTCTTTTTCATCCCCCAGAAAAGCCCATCTTAACTTAGCAAATGCAGATAATAATTAAAGCATCATTATGCTGCATCCCGAGGAGAACAGACTACACAAATGAGAGCCAGAACGAGTTCTGATGACTCATTTGGCCCCCACTCGTTTCCCAAATGTGTTTTTAAGGCCTCACATCTTAAACCACAGAACAGAAATAAGTTCAAATGACAACTCTATTAAACTTGAAAGAATTTTGCTTGCAAGAAATCTACTTAATTAATACGAATAGAAAAGAAGCAGGGACATGGATTTTGAACTAAATTACTAACAAATGAGAAGTACAGGTTAACTGGAAAGTAAACACAGGGAGGGGAAGATTCCTCCTCCATTACGAGTTGCAGCTTAATTAACTCCATCAGTATTGCCCATGTAAAACAGAACAAAACTGGCTGGAGTGCAATTCCGAAGCAGGATACCATTGGTCTTTCTTTTCTCCCCTCCAGAAACTTGTGCTGGAAGGGAAAAGACAGAATTAATTGCATAATTAACAGAGTGCCTGTGATCAATTCATTGAACATCTACAAATAGTTCACACACATGGGTTTCATGCCTATTTTATTCTGAGTAACTGGGTGATGATGATCACAAAAGTCTCACGCAGTGTTGCATCACTGAATGAATGTGGATACTGACACTGCCCCTCACCGGGTCAGCATAACTTAATGTATCCTTTGCACAACTAGTGGTAAAGGTGAAACATTTTCCTTCACTTGTAGCATTGCTAAGAATCTGTCTACCTAAGCCACCTTCCAAGAATGTTTACTAAAGAATTATCTATTTAACTCTAACGTTCTATCTCAGGAAAATTAGTTTTTCTTCGAAAAACGAGTCAGAAAATGCAATAAATATTTCACAATAATCTGTGTATAAAGATAGCTACTGTGGAATAATTTATTGTGCGATATCTTTTCAGATAATTTCCAGAGGCAGACAAGCTCTTACATGTTCTCCCCTTTAGGAGGACGAGGACAAGTCCTGCCTCTCTCCCAAACCTCCCTGAGTCACTCCCGAGGAAATTGGAGGAACCTCACAACTGAGTTGCAAGAGATGGAATATTTGCCATGGGTTGCCCTGGACCGTCTGCTCTCAGGGGCTCTGTCATCTGCTGCACTCACAGAGATGGAAAGCAAAGCTCAGGGGAAAGGATCCTTTACGAAGGCAAATGTTTACTCAGTTTTAAGGAAAAGGTCCCAGCTGGGTTGTGTTGGGCCTTTATTCCCCACCAATTCTGTCCTGTTTTTAAAAATTATTTGTAATTTATACTCAGCATTGGGTACAACCTTCCAGGCAGATGTTTATTTTGTATATGTAACTTGCAGCCTGGGAAGGAGGAGTGGAAGGAAGTTGCTTCCTAAACCTTGCAGGAAGTTGTTTTCAGTCCTGTCACTCTCCTCCCTTCTGTGAACTCATTTGTTGCTTTACCTGAGAAGAGTTTCTTGCAGTACCAACTCTCCCAGCCCTCTGAAGTACGTCACTACGTGTGGCAGGACTTCAGGAGAGCTTGTTTACTGCACATTAACTGGCGGATCCTTTCAAATATTCTGCCCATCTCACTGCTTGGCCAGCTCAAAAGGCTGCATTGCATTCCCCTGACTCTGCTCACGCCCTGCCACTTCACCACGTTTGGCCACAGCAAGGACTTGTTGCCCAGCACTGATCATTTATTGGGCAGATGACGCATCAAAAGGATTTCAGCGCAGGGCAGACACCAGCTGCAGGCTTGGCAAACAGAGGGAGATTTGCCCAGATTTAGCTCCTCTGCAAAGATTATAAACAATCAGACCTGAAATGTAGGACAATTGGAGCCTAAATGGCAGAACAGAACATGCTGCTTTCAATTCTTATAAAGGTACAGGGTATTCCTGTTATTTTTCTATTATTGGAGCAGATTCTCTTCACTGACTTGGTAAAGTGGACCGTGGGAATTTGTAACATACAGACACAGGGCTATGGCAAGCATTTAAACAATGGGTTTGATCACAGACTTCCTTTGGCTGAGTCTAAATGAACATGCATATGAAACTTAATGGAAATATAATATTAATATTCAAAGAGTTATGATTTCTCGACTAATAGTTATATAATATCATTAGCATCCCACTGAGTGAGGCTTTTAATTCATATAATTAAAAGACCACTCTAGCAAAACCTTAGAGTAGAAATGTACTCATATAAAAAGCAACTAAAATAAAATTATAAATATGGATAAGTTTACACATCTTCCCTCAGCATTCTGTAAAATTTACATGTTTCAGACACATCTCTGTAATACTGGAAAACCAGACTTGGAAAGTTTTCCCAGTGGTGACAACAATGACACAGCCAAACCTACTGTCCAATGCAAAGTGTGCATGAAACCTCTCACCAAAAATAGGAACCCTCTTCTTTCTCATTATTCTCATCCTACAGTAAATCCCTTACCATCTCCCCTTATCTCTCCCTTATTTCCCCCATCTAATACCTTCACATAATTTTCATGTTTCCCCCAACAACCACCAATCTATCATGCTGACAATTGGCAATATTCCTGTTGATCTCCCAGCCTTTTAAAATCCATATTTTCTATCTTTTGGAGGGGATACAATGACCATCAGCTACATGGAGAGAAGGGAAAAGGAGACCAAGATGAACTCTATCCAAGCACTCTAAGACCACAGTCTTCCTTATTTTGCTCTCCAGTGAAATGTCAGTGTGGCATGGATTCCATGTGGTCCCCAGAATAAAATCAGGCCTATTGTAATATCCTCCATTTTTTAATGCTATTCTAGTGCTGGTGTATTTTCAGTGCTATTCAGTTGTGTTTTCACTCATTTGATGTGGTGTCCATAAAGACATTTAACAGCCTGGTGCTTTTCCAGAGGTCAGGCTTCACTCTTGGTGGTGAACATTTGCATTTCTATTCTGCCAGTAAGGTTTTTATCCGCCAAATGAACCCAGAGTGTTTCATTTCACTTCTGATCTCCTTTCACCTCTTTGGACATGCAGCTGAAACACAAACTTAACTCGTGAGGCTGGACTACCAACTACTATCCTCTGAGGAAACCTACTATTGACCAGGGAAGCTTGCCTTCACTAAAGTATTCTGAGTATTTTTTCACAGGAAGAGTTAATATCCATGCAAATTAAGTGGAATATGCAAAACTATTCATATCAAATCTGACTGAGGCACCACGCACTTGGTAACAGATCTACACTCCTGTGACAGCCTTTGTCTTTCTTGGCAAAGTCCCACTGGGCCAGTGCCTTGGAAGGCTTCACCAAAATGTCCTGCTGATGTTGTCCTTCATTCTCCCTCAAAACAGGGGTTTCTTTGCCTATTCAACCCTTTCTGTGTTTTAAATGTCTCTTCTTAAATGCCTTTTCTATGCCAGACTTCCTCAAGGCTTTCACTACTACAAAGTCACTCAATAATCACGTTTTCATTCACCACTTTCTAGCCTCAAACAATTTTTGAAGGCTCGTTCATAGCAGACCTCTCTGTTGCAAAGACACAAACATTACATTTTTTGATGTTCACAGTGAGAAAGTTACTTATCCTCTGGTGGAAATTTGACAGTTTCAGAGTCCATCCAGCTTAAAGGATAGGACTTGCTTAGAAACCGTTCTACTTATAACTGCATTTTAAAAGCCATAAAATGCACTGTTCTCACAGGCTAACTTCAAATCATTCCATTCCCAGCCAAAACTCACACATATAAAGGTCAGATTTTATTTTTTCAAACCTCCCTGAATTTGTCCAGACTTTATATGACCTATGTATTGCTTAATGATGACGACTGTAGCACATTTTATAATGAACAGCGAGATAGAACTCAGTTCTTTTCAGAATCTGAAATACAAATTTTTCGATCTTACAGGAACATGATTTTTCTGAACTAAGCTTTTCTCCACTGATCTTAGTGAGAGTTCAATGCAGGGAACAGTACAGTATTACTGCTTTAAAACTAATTTAGTTTAATTTTGAATCCTGGAGGAATTACGAGATGCTTTCATAAAAATAACTCAGCAGTGAACTTTTAATCTTTGGTCCTGTTTTTATTACTTACGAGTGTGTAAAATGAACAATCATTTGCAAGACTGGTTCCACTTTAATAATGGCCTAAAATTACGGAGTAAAACAGCATAAAAATTGCAAATAACATGAAAATATACACACTGACTTCTGAGCAATTTTAAAAATTGCTTGAAGTTAGTGAATTTATTCTCCTCCCTAAGTCAAACATCAGTGAGCAAAAGGAAGGGGAGGGAAAAGATAGGTTTAATGACACTGAGGCAGTGTGGGGTTGGGCTATTCGGCTCCCAGTGCAGCCCAGAGCACCCACAGGAGCTGTTCAGGCTTGGCACAGGTTCACCCACCCTGTACCTGCTCCGTGGGTCTGGCTACCCGGGACCAGCGTGTTCCACCCTGGGTGATTTACTCTGCAAGTCCTGGCATATTTTGGGAATCTTTGATGGCCCACTGGCAGACCTGACTCCTCAGGTTGGGGGTGAAGGTGCTGATGATTCCCCGGAGGGCTTTATCACACCTGAGTCACTGTCACCCAGGGTCCTTTAACACCCAGTTTGTCCCCTGAAGGGTCTCAGCTGTGCCCTGGGCAGCTGCTGCCAATGACCCCTTAGTGACAGGCCATCAGAAACGACACAGAGGGTGGAGAATGCACAGTTTTGGTCACACCCACACAGTGATAAACTGGTCCTGGCCCCTGTAACTGGGACAGTTCTACAAGCTGAGGATGCTCTGAACTACAGCACTGTGATCCACCCAGGATCCTGCTCCACGCTATCACTCCTAAAAAAATCTATTTACTTTGCACTTCTCAGCATTAGTTTGTTTGAATGAAAGCTTGGATGGCCTGGAGAAATGTGTAGAACTTCACAGAGCCTTCATCAGGCATCTGTAGCACTTTTTTTACGAATGGCATATTAGTGAGGCTGTTCCTTGAGGAGATATTGAATCGTATTCATTATTGCAATGTATCTTCTGTAAGTACTTGCATTCATGCAGTATGAGAGCTGAAAGGCATCAGCTGAGAATAACAGTATTTTCCTTCCTCTGTTCAAGACTGTACATGTCTACAGAAGATGAAAAGCAGCAAAGATCGCACCCTAATTTCCATGTGTTTTATTGTTACTTTCCCTTCTGGCTGAAACCAAGTGTAGTTGTAAGTATAGAGCCTGAATCATTTGCTATCAAGTGACAATATCCAGCAGTAACATTACAGATAGATTAAACTACTCAAAATGACATTTTCAGCAGTACGGCTCTATGGTGTACACAGAAATAAGTCACAACAGTAAAGCTGTTTCAAGAATAAATACTCCTGTCTTGAAACTGTGTTCTTCCTTCAGCATTAAGTAACATACAATTAAAAACTTCTAAATTGTGGCTGCCACTTAGAGGGCTGACAGGTCATGAAAACTTTTGCTGTCTCATCTAAGATTAAACAATCAGTTGTGGTCGTTCTGATAATTGTGGTCGTTCTGATAATTGTGGTACACTGCATTCATCACACATGGATTTTTTTCGGCAATCCTTTTGATGAGAACCTGAATGAGAGTTTTCCCCATCAGCTTTTCTCTTTACCCTGATGCCCACAGCAATCCCCCTCCAGCTATCGTCCGGTCATAGGAGGCCAGTAAGAATCTGAATAAGATACCTCTATAACAAAGTCAGACACTCTCTAGTCAGTACTGAATCAATGCTAAAGTTACTCTCTGCATTTAATTTAATTTGAGAATGTATTTTATTCCCACTTTGTTTTCTCTCTCCTTTATTGTTTAAAACCAGCTAAGTGATAGTTCCCACCTGGCCCCTGCTGCATTAACGCTGACTTACTTCAGGATCTTTTTCATGAGATTCCCGTTGTTAAGTTGGGTGTTACTTCTCACTGTTGAGAGCAAACCTGTGTTTTCTGGTTGTCTCATTTGTGTACAGAGGACACATGGTGGTGCAGACTGAATGAGCACCAAGGAGGGACCACATCCTTTTCCACGCATGCATACTCCTAAAATCACTATTCCTCTGGCAACCTGCCCAATATACTTTCTGATCATTCTGCTTTCTTAGCATCTGATTTTGTAACTACTTTATAACTGTGCGTGTGACATTGATACACCCTGAGGAGCCAGGCTGTGAAAAATTAAGCTCCGAATTGCTGAAATATGAATATGGAAAGCGGTGCCTTCTCTCTCGTAAAAGTCAGTAAACAAATCAGCCCACAATTCCTCATAATTCGGTGATATTCCCTCATGTCAGTCGCACTAATGTTTGCAATCTTTGTCTGCATTATTAAGTTTTCTTTCTTAGCTTCCATTTTAATTGAGAAAAAGTTTTCACAACCCCTCCCACTATTTCTCAGAAGCAGGTGGGAGCAGAAATTGCAACCTATGGAATATTCCCCCTTTTCCTCCATGGAGAGGAGGATGTCCTACTATTTCAGTTTTCTATTAGCATAACTTTTTACATGGAAAGCATCCTCAAAGGCCTGAAGCTCCAAATCCTACCCCAACCTGATAGCATCTTAATGTGCTCTTGTAATGGATTTGGGAACAGGTGGCTAATAAATTAACCAGAGGTATGCAATCTATTATTGACTGGCATCATTCCAACCACATAGCTCTCCAATGACAGCTTCTTTCATGTAAATTTTATTGTATTGAAGGTTCCATTTGTTACCAAGAGACCTCCTTATAAATGGAAAGAAAATGCAAATAATGTTTTCTACTTTACATAGAATAATGCTTAAGAAAAAAAGCAAGCAAGCAATATTTTCCTCTAGGTCTTTTACACTGTAGAATGTTTACTAGCAAAGCAAATATGTTAGGAACATAAGTAGCTCGGTAACTGAACAGATAAAAGTACAAAAAGTTGTTGGTGCTTTTTCACAGGACTGAACAGAGCAATTCTGATGCAGATTATGAACTTCTGCTCTAGCAGAGTTCTTAATTACTACCAATTTATCTTAATTTTGCCATGTACAGATTACCAAGTACATTTTAATTTCCCTCTTCCACTGAGCCAAATGGCCCCTTCCTTACAGATCCCTGCTCTCCTATCACCCACTGACATCCATTCCTAAACGAAGGCACCTCTGCTAAGTCCTCCGAGCTCTCTGCTCATTTCCTTGTGTTATGAAGCCAGGAGAAGAATACTGTTAGGGAACTTATTCTGGAAAAAGAGATTCTTATTTATGACACACAGCCAAACTCTCTGCCTCCAGTTCCTGCATCACCTCACAGGATGTTTTCTTACAGAATTTCCTGCAGGACTGGAGGTAGGGCATGAAACAGGGAGCATTATCTGTGTCCAAATCATGCACAAGGACAGAACCACAGAGTCTGAGTCTGAAACAGAAAGTTTCAAATGAGTATAGGACTTAGAAAATGGGCACTAAGAAAAGCTGCCTATTTTCAGAAGTAACAGAAAAGTGAGTCTTCCCTTGAAAGTGATAGTGAAAGTCATTTGTCTGAAGAGAAGATGAATTAGAAATCAGTATTTCAAGCATGCATTGTATAACTCATGTATTTTTGGTCTGGGTGGTTTTACATATTGTGATTGTCTTCTACATATGTCAATTTTCTAACTTGAATGCCAAAGAAGACAAGAGGATTGACACTTTTCTCCTGTAATACAGCTGAGTAAATATGTCCTTCTGAATTTATGATTTCCTTTGTTAGTTCTTTCTACCTAACAATCCTGTCCCAATAAATCCAATGCACAGTGCACTAAACCCAATTCAAATATTTCCATACATAGACCTATCTTGTCTTTCACCCATTATTTTGTTATTTACTGCTCTGTTGTCTAATACTGGATTTGGAAAAAAATAGTTCTACTATGAATTGTAGTTATTGATTCTGTATTTCTCTTCCTTCACTCACTGATATTTATATGCTGATCACCTTTTAAGAGCTATTTTATTTTTCACAATAAACACAGCAGCTGAAGCATAATATTTAGTCATTTATGAAAGAGGTAGTTGTTTATAAAGAAAATGAAACAGTCTGCTTCTTTCTTTCTTGTAATCACTGATAAGCCTACATGGAGAAGAAATATATTGAGATATATGATATTTAAAGACTTGTGCATGAGCTTTGAATTGTTACTTTAAAATTAAATAAAGGACAAAAATCGAGCCGTGCATTTGTTTTTTCAAATGTGCATCCTGCACATCCCAGGACCAAGAAACTTTGTTTTCCAGAGATCAGTTTCTCCCTTTAGAGTTCTTTTATCTGCCTCCCTACTGCCACTGCTCTTTTCCTGCTCTTCAGCGTGCATACAAATTGGATAATCATGATGACACTTCACTTTTTTTTCTTTATGAACAAAACTAAAGGCCAGCAAAACGGGCTGTGTTGAGGAACACATTCTCACATTCAAACAAAGTGCAAGAATAAAAGCCAGCTAATGGTTTGCACACCTGGAACTGGTAAGGAAATCCCCCTAAAGCACGAAGGAGGTTCAGTGGCCTAAGGGAAGCCAGCTATGGATACAAGGGAGAGAGGAATTCTGTGTTCAACCAGGAACACAGGGACTGAAACACCCACTTTCTAATTAGTATTCCAAAAGCTGTAGTGCATTCCCTGCTTTATTTCCTGTCATTTGTTTACAGGGTGGCAATAACAAGCCAGATATTAATAATTATCAACTTACTAACGAGGCATTAATGCTGCCAGTTGTGCTGATGTTTCGCAATGATTTTGGTGTGTGAATTTAGGTTTGTTCTACAGATTTCCTGAGAGTGCCACCTCAGGTATCGACACTTTCTGTTTTACATAGATGAAATTAATTTTTGAAGCTTAAACTTCATTAAGGCATTTCATTTGAACTTTTGGGCACTTAATTTCAGCTTAGAAATCGCACCTTGTTTCGTGACTTCTAGCTCTTTTCATATTTATAAAGTCTACTCTTTCTGACAGGAAGGTACAGCACCAAATATTTTTGTATGATTTACTAACCAAAGTGTAATTAGTTTGGAAGTTCTTTATCCCAAGGAAGGAGTCTCCCTTTCATTCTCGTTCTTATATTCAGAAGACACAAAGGGAAGCTTAAATAGTTGGATGGTCAGTTAGACTTAATTATTCTGCTGTCCTTTTCCATCATTTGTCCTTTTGGGCAAAGAAATACAGACCTTATTTTACCACAGTGAAATGCCCCCAAAATGAAGCCGGGGTGTAAATGGTAGGTTGGCTGATGCTTTTCCCTTTTGCTAATTCCTTAATTCCTTGCCCATCTCATCTTTCAGCCCCTAAACAGTGGCCTCGTGAACCCACATTTTACTGAGGATTCTCTTCAGGTGCTTGTTGTGCCTTCTGGGAGGAACTTTAGTTCACAGTAAGAGGAGATACTCACAGCTACTGTATAAAACACCTGGCAAATCTATCAGATGGCATTATTGCTCCATTTATCAGGTTGACATTTAAATTGTCTCAGCCTGTTGCAGCACAGCATCGTCACAAAGCTTCTCACTGCAAACAGCACAGATGAAAATGCAGGAAACAGTACGGGATGTATTTAAAAGCAGTTAAAAGAGCAGGATGAAGTAAAAATGTTTGCGTTGTTTTTATGCGAGGGAAGAATTTCTTCTGAAAACTATTTGCACAAAAATCAAATAGCAGTGGACTGCCTATCTTGTAACTTGATAAATCACTTATAAAAGAAAGTAATTTTGAGATTTTCCATTCTTTTTCTTGTCACTGCAAAGTACCCGACCACCGTGGGCTATTTCTGCCCCACTGTGAGGAACTGGCATCTCAGGCAGCTGTGCTGCCTTTGTTGTGTAATATCAGCAGGAAAAACAACAGAAGAGCCATCAAAACAAAAACAAACAAAACAAAAAACCCCAAGCCTTTTTCAGCACATCATGTAGATACCGTCCAACAGCATCCAATCTAAAAGTTCAAAATTTAAAAAAATAATAAAAGGAAGAGTAATAGGACATGATAAGGAAGGAAGTGGTGAAAAAGTTAGAAAAGTAGAAGAAAAAATTGATTAAATAAGCAAGAAACCAACCAAAAAGCACAGCCCTGCTGCAGGCAAAAGGCTGGACAAAATGGCCTTACAGCCTTATGGAGAATTTTGTGTTTCCCTGACAGTGAAAATCCTCCATGTTATCATCACATTAATGAAATTAGATTTTTTTTAAAATGTATTTTAATAGCTTTATGTGGCCATGTGAAATAATAGCAATTGAATTCCATCTCTCACAAATTCTCACTAGCTAAGGGTAATACTTAACCAACATATCTAAAAGAGGCTGGATATACAAATAACAAGAAGTTGTTTTAAAGCAAATAAGTATTTTGAAAGCGATAAAATCTAACAGATACTGTGAAATATATGACATTTCATTTCAGATTATAATCCTGTGACTAGAATATAGTTCTTGAATTTTACTCTGAACTCTATCATATTGATAATTATCAGAAAAAAATAGTTACTGGATTTAGGGGATAATTGATTCGATCTGGTATAGCACATTTCCCACACTAAATTGGAAAAAAGGTAAAAATTGTAATCATTGTTGTTACAATAATATTATTACAATTATCTCCATTGTCAGTCAGGAAGGTCCTTGACATCATAAAGTTTGGAACTTTCAGAAGAGGATGATTACTTTGTAAATACAATTATCTTTGTCCAGGATATTTACTGTCATGAGACTTTTTTTTTTTTTAAATCATATGGACACAGTTCATTTTTCAGGAGGAATTGCCAGAAGGAAATCGAGGTTTCTTCATTTCTAAAAAAAGACATGACCTAATGCCACAGGAAACTGCAAAACAAAAGAAATTCTGGGACCCAACCCCAAGGTGTGCAAAAGGCAAAATCCTCCCTGCCTTCAGCAGTGACTGTATCCACATTTTCACTGTATGTTGGCAGTTACCTCCTTTTTTTCTGCATTTCTAAAACCATTTCCAAACTTACTCTTTGAGAATCAATGCATAAAAAAGAACAAAACAAACCCTCCAAACTATCATGAATCAATCATCTTGTATCTTTTGCCTAGTTAATGACTGACACTAAAAGGGTTCCTAATTGCTGAAGATGAGAACCCTTTATTAGGGAATGATGCAAAATCTCTGTAAACAAAGCCCCCTGACAGGGTATAGCATGGGTAATGTAGCCTTAGTTTCTTTTAACAGCAAACACATCCAGCAATTTATTCATCAGACAGAATTCTGAGCCCCCATTATTGACATTTGACAGAACCACGGCTATAGAATACCCAGCTTGCAGACCTGTCATTTAAAAATCTGCAATTTTAAATGGACCCTCCGTCGTGTCTAACACCTAATTATCTTGTCTGAGTGGTTTTGCCAGGCGAGAAAGATAAACACTTAACACAAAGCGTGGGGAAGTTAAAAAGTTCAAAAAGTGATTCCATTTGAATTAAAAAAACAAAGCTCTGACCCCCTACATCAATGCTTAAGGTAAACCTATGGTTTAGAATGCCTTTTTTTTTTTAACTACTCAATTAGTATAATTTTATTTTAAATATTCATTATGGCCAGTGAGCTGAAAAACCAATTAGTCACAGAGCTTTGCTCAGGAGGTTTAAGTGGTGATAAGCTGGGAAATCATGAAAAGCCATGAAAATGTTGTGGTCTGCACAGGCAGAAACGTGGAAGGCTTTCCATTTTCACCTGGGCTGGGAGACGTGCTCTGAACTTGCATATCCTCTCAAAATGATGGCTTCTATTTTTTATTATTTAAAGCTTGACTATTTTCTGATTCCTACATGCTGCTATTCCCCAAATTTTGTGTGCCCACTGTTCAGGTTTGCTGCCCTTCTCAGCCCACGACTCCCCGCTTTTTGTCCCTGCCCATGGCAGGGGGTTTGGAACTGGGGGATCTTTAAGGTCCCAGTCTCTGATTCTATGATGAATTTCCAAAGCGTGCATTTTGGCATGTGGATTTGCTACATCCCTTTAGAAAAGAAGATGTAAGCATAAAAAGCCGCAAGAAAATCAATTGTTCCCTTCATTGCTTTATGGAAAAACTGAACCAGTGTACAGGATTGAGAATGCTCGTACTTAAAATTTCCTCCGCCAGCACATTTGTTTGAATCAATCATGTTTCAGAGCTCATTTCTGACTAGTTATGTTGCAAATGCCAATAGAAGTCTCCAGTCACTCCATTGCAGCCCTCAGACTTCAATGCTTTTGCCTTGAGGCACACAGGACCTTAATTAAATCCACTCCACTGAAAGTGATGAAGCCCGAGCAGACACAGAGAGCTGACCACTTCAAATTTACAACAAAGATGTGTTATCTGCATATTATTTTATATGTTCTTCAATTATGTAAAACACTCCACAGAAAATTGTGTAGATGAACTCCAGGCCTGAATATTGTATTTTACCAAAAACAGAAAAGCCATTTCTTAGGACAGGAAAGTTTTAAACGTCTCTTTTTTTTTTTTTTTTTTTAAATATGCTTGAAAGAAAATAAATCTTTGGGATATCTCATTGCAGATGTGAACACAAAGTGGCTAAATCACATTCCCAAGACCCCAGCATCACTCAAACACCACCGAGGTCCCAAAGCAGAGCCTGTCACTGGGCACTGTGTGCTGCACTGCCGTGCAGCAGATTAGCTGGGAGGGAGAAATTCCTCACCGTGATGGTGGGGAGGCACTGGAAGAGAGAAGCTGTGGCTGCCCCATCCCTGGAAGTGTCCAAGGCCAAGTTGGATGGGGCTTGGAGCAACCTGGAGGTGTCCCTGCCCGTGGTAGGGGGTGGAACGGGATGATCTTTAAGGTCCCTTCCAACCCGCACCATTCTGTGAGTCTGTGATTTCAGCGCATGCCCAGGTCCCAGACAGAAGCACTTTGACAATACCATTGCTTTTAGGGTGGTCTGAACAGCTCATTTGATGGCCTAGGAAGCCTTCACTTAAAAAACGACCCTCAAATACTGTTTGCCCCACTTCCAAACACAGGGACACTGCAGAAGACCTTCAGAGCTGCTGCTTTGTGTCCAGATGGAAGGACTTCTCCCCACCCTTGCAAACCAAGACAGTGATGAGATGGTGACTGCTGAGGGAGGTCCCACCAGTTTTGGGGGAGCAGAAGAGACATAAACCCTCTGTCTTCTTGCACGGACACAGCAGCACCAGCAGATCACGGCCCTCGTTCAGCACCTCAAGTCACTGCAGATCTTGGAAGGTCCTCACAACCACCTTCCAACAAACAGCTTAATGAATTCACTTAATGAATGAAGTTTTTGTGTTGTGTATGAAAGTCGTAACTGGGACTTCAGAGCAGAACTACTGCAGGCAAATTGACTTGTAAAAAAATACAGTGCGTTTTCAGGAAATAATACATTTTCAGTTTGCACAGCAGAAACCAGCAAACTGCTGTGTAAATTTATATGCAGTGTACGGCAGCTGGAACAGTAAAACCAAGAGGAAAAGCTGCTTCCTATGAGATTCTTGCAGCAAGAAATATGTCTTACATTCAGGACATATTGGGCAAACAAAACAAAGTACTTCTAAAGAATGATAAAGGTGGCAGTTTGCACAGGATGGTTTTTCTTACCCCAAATTGCCTTTTTTTTTGCCTGTTCATTGGTGAGGCAAATAAAATTTTAAATAAAAATGGAATGAATACTAGTGAGCATTAATGCAGAACATTTGAAGGGGGAAGCTGGTAACAATCTGCTCTAACAACCAAAACTGTGCCTTCCAGGCAAGCAGAGGTCCCTCTCTGAAGTGGACTAGCCCGTAATCCTTCTAAAGCACATAGGCTGATACAAGTAATTAGCTCAGCAAGTAACTAAATAAATGCCTATACAACATATTCCCAAACTAGAATTTAGCATCTGCAATGCAAATGTTCTTTTAAACCCTTGTTTTGAAATAGAAATTGGATTCCTGACCTGAACTGAAGAATTCCATCAAAAATAAGGTTGATGGGAAAAGATAAAAGTCAACGAAGAATTCCACTGTATCCTTTACCACATGGGCACCTGACTGTTAGAAGGACCACAGGAGGGATGGCAATACTTACAATAACAGTAGCACTTGCAGCAGGAGGAGAGATGATAAAATGAACAAAATAGGAACTGATGTGGTACGTTCTGGCTACTGAGGCTTCGGCTATTGGGCCATAAATTGGAGAGCTTCCTCACATCTAATCTGAGCACTATGGGTCTAGAAATCAACGTGAACATGTCAAGTCTGTCAGAACTGTCAAAATCTCCACTCTGTAACACATGTGAAAAACCAAATGTGTTAAACTCTCTGCTGTTTGGGGTATTTCTCTTTCTGCCCTGTGTTTGGGAACAGAAAGGTGCCTTTCATTGTCCTCCCTGGCTGCATCCTTTCTCACAGCGTTGTTTCCAGAGCCTCAAGGTGCCCAAACAAGTGACTCCTGGGTAATTCAGGAGTACAGAAACTAGGCTCGACAGCTTTTGGCTCTACTGATTTAACTTGCAGAGTCACACATAATTTGCACATGCAGAAAGCTTCAGAACTTAACAAAGGCATGGATTCCGTGGTGGGGAAAGGGACTGCCCTAGCAGCTCTGCTTCCTGAGTTCTCTGTTTATCTGCAGGAGAACAGAAGGTGAGTTTTCCCTCTTTGCATTACTGTGTTCTCAAGCATCAGCCCAGTCCTGGGAAATCACTGTTTTCAGGGTCTGTGTAGCTGTGGGATTTCACCTTGCTTGCCAACTGATTACAAGCACAAGAAAGTATTTGTGTATGAGAGCAGAAACTGAGCCCCTTGCTGAAAGAGAAACATACCCTTAGTTTAGCTTAAATCACCTTTAAATAGAGTTTTCTGAAAGGGTAGCAAATATAATGCAGAAGATATTGGTTTTTTCTGATTTCAAATTACTTACTTCAACTGAATTTAAACTAATTCCTAACGAACTAAGCCCTAGCTTAGTGCAAACCAAGGTAATTTACACATTAAGTCATGAATGAGTATGAGAGAAAACTTAATTCTGGCAAAACAAAGGTTACATGGAAGATGTCAGACCTTCCAAAAACACGCCTGTCCAGTTTTTCAGGTGACTTCAGAGTAAAAGAATAGTTGCTGCCCAGACTACACTATAAGGCTTTGACTGGCAAAGGTCAGAGGGTGTGCTGCAATCTGGGCTTCCAGACCAACACACAACCCTGCCAGGGAGGGTCTCTCCTTTCCCATTTCCCCTGTGGTCTGATGTGACACGACAGATCTGTCACCTGCAGGGATGTGACATCCAGGAGGTTTACTGTGAGGCTGATTTACGAGTGATTGAAAAGCAGAACTCGATTTGTAAAAGCTGTCATGATTCCTCTGTACCCATCAAACACGAGACCAAAATCTATGTCAGAAGCTGCTCTGCCCCAGGAAGCAGTGAGAGGTGGCACCACGTGTGCACAGAGAAGGCAGTGCCATCAGCTGGCAGCGGGCACCAGCAGCCACCCCAGCTCAGAGCTGCAACAAAAGCTGGGGTTTGTTGAGTTTTAGGCTCAAAGCCCTGCTCTTACTGTTGGACAGCTCAGGGAGAGTGTGGCTCCCTGCTTATTTTCTGATCCAGCTGTTCAGAGCTTGTCATGATGAGAGGCAAGGTACAACAGCAAAGAGCTTGTTCTCCAAAGGAATGTCTCTATTTATTCCAGCGGACTTCAAAAATAGCCAAGGTGCAGCGAGGAGATGTGCAATGGCACCGAGCCCCAGCTCCAAAACAAGGCTGGGGCTGGCCAAGCCTGGCCTCCAATAGCATTCAGAATGAAGCGTGTCAAGCTTAATTTTAACTTTATTCTTCCTCTCTCACTCTCAGTCTCTGCATAAATATGCACACACACATGCACACGTATTTATACATATATCCATGGGTGTGTTTGTGCACAGAAAAATGCAGGCCTGGCAAGAGCGACAAACTGTAATGAATTTATTCTGGCTTTGTCATTGGCCGCCTTCATCAAAGCAAAAGAAATCAGTAAAATGAAATACTGCCTTTTAAAATGATATAAAATTTCTCTCCCACTTCATGGGAATGTGCTGTCTGCCCATCTTTTTGCTAGTTCTTCACAAACAATTTTGGAGCAAACTGGCAAACTTGAGACAAATTTAGAGAAGTCCAAAAGATCTATTTCTGTATCTTTCATGACAATATTTGCATGAAGGCAGGACCAATAATAATGAGTAACTGCAAACGAGTTGCTGCAATTATTGCCAATATTCCAGCCAAATCAGCAGGAAATACAGGAAACAGCTCCGAGTACAGATTTGAAGGAATTGAGGTTACACCAGTCCTGCTACTTATACTTCAAATAATTTTGCCTTAAAATAGAGTATTTTTATAAAAAACAGAGATATTATCTATTAAGAAGTGAAAGGCTGCAATTAGGTATACATTTGATAAAAACTTTACATGAGTTATATCTATTTCTTTCATATATTCAGACAGTGACATCACTTGATAAGTGAGAAAATGTAGTTTTTAGAACTTTCTACAAAAGAAAACCAGAACTTATGAAATTAAAAAAGTTCAAATCAAAGGCCTGTATTTATGAAGGGACAGCACAAGGATAATTAAAATTTCCAGAGTTAAATTAAGTGGAACTGATTTCATTAAGAAGCATCACGTTCTTTAGAACAGAGAGGGGACTGAGAGAAGGCCAGTTTAAAAAAAAATAAAAGGAAAGAAGAAAATATTGTGATTTTGACATCAGTTTTAAGACTTAAAAAGACATGACACAATGCTGATGCCTCACTTCTAAATGCATTCAGAACAGTCTAATCCTTTGTTAAAAAGAATGCAAATAAATGGTTCCCCAAAAGACAGGAGTTATTAGCAGATTTTATCTCAGTGTAGTTATAGAACTTTAATAATTCTACTAAAAATAAGTATATATTTCATAAAAGTGATATTAAGCAGGGCGAAGGATGGACTGCTGAATTTCACATCATGCTACCAATCCAGCCAGGCTTCTTCTAACCAGAAAGGTAGTAAAAGGCATGAAATCTTTTATGCTGTTAGTGACAAAGCAAACAGGCCACCTTCATTCTCCACACTGAGAGTTTCAAAGAGCTGCCAGATGAAGGAGGCAGCAAAGAGGCACCAATATTTCTCTGTTTCTCTGGTGAGCTCATGCACAGTTAAATGAGCTGCATGAGGACTGCAACCTGCACTTCAGGGCCTGAAGTGCCCTTGGTCCAGTTCCATCAGGGATCAGATATACAATATATAGGCAGGTAGTACAAAACCCCAGAGTTTTAACAGAGCAGAAAGCTCTCCCTCCAAACTCCAGGCAGAAGTTGTAGCTTTCTGTGCAACTCAAACACACGGTTGTGTTTTTTTATCTTTCTCTGCCTCATTTAAGTGTTTGGTTCTTGTGCATCAGTTGTTCTCACTATCTACTATCTTACATTTGTTCTGCTGCAAGAGAACTTCTAGTTGTGCAAGAAAAAGGTTTCCAAATTAATAAGACCTCTCTTGTCACAATACCAGCCCAACACAATTATTGTAACAGTTCACTAAATTTTATCTCTCACTCCTAAATGTTCAAATTCAAACAATTAAGTCTTTGGTTTAGGAGGCAGACTCATTTGCATTTGTGGTTTTTCTTTAAAATACTTTGTCACCTGAGGCAACCAGATGAGTATTTCACCAATTTCTGTACTGTCAAGGGTCTTTTCATACTGCTAATAAGAAGCAATGCATTGCTAGAAAGAAGAAAAAACTGATTAGTTGGGAAATAGTCCCACTGATACCAAAGTAGGATTAAATCTATGATTTTAGATAGTTGTCCAGTGAATCCCTGACTGGGGTCGTGCCTGCTTTTCTATCTCTGTATAGTGGACAGAGAGTAAAATGAATGAGAGCCCACTCCAGACTTACAGCCTTGCTTGGTTTTTAAGGTCACACTCTGCTAATGAGCAATTGTTCATCGCGGCACTTGCTGCCACTGACACAGTTGACAGCAGCTCTAATATCAAGGCAGCAGTGATAGAGATGTATGTACTAACCCCCCACAACCTCCAGCACAGCCAGACAACGTCTCATGCATCTTTCAATTTGCTCTTGCATTTTCAAGCTGGCAAATGTGTCCTCAAAGGAAAGTCACCTTCACACACATGCAGTTGCTGCCACAGATATACCCGCAGCAAAAGCCTATTTTCAAAATCAGACTAATTTTGATTAGCTTTTTTTTTTATTATTATTTTTGGTATGACAGATGGGATCGCCTTAAAGTTAAAAAAAAAATTGTTTTATGATGACTTTTCCAATCAGCATTATTTTTATTCCAAGTGAGTAATTAACTTCCTGCCTAATTTGTCACACTTAATTTAAAATGAAGAATGCAGCAGTGTTTAGAGCCACGGTTGTGTTGGGCTGAGGCAATGGTCACTCGCAGTCTCAATTTATCACTTTTAATTTGAACTCCCACGCCAACGATTTTCCTTCTTAAAGCTATGACTGGCATTTATAGATTTCAAAATCAAAGGGAAAATAAACTCCAGTTAAGAATTCAACCACTGAGATCAATGAAAACCTGTTTTGTAGCTGAGGTTGCTTTGGCTAACTCCCAGCTGCCCGACAGATGAATTTAAAGTTTCCAACAGTTCCTTTGCCACTTGGACGCTCAGAATAACTCGTTATTGCAGCAGCGAGCCACTGGTGCTGGACAGGAGGGGACAGGAAATAACACTGGGCAAGGAAAGGGGAGGGATCAGCCCGAGGAAATGTGCACTAAACTGTCCCTGGACTCGTTAGTGGTTTCTGGGGGATATTTTCTCTGTTAAGACAACTGATACGATGATATTTCACTGTTAGATAAAACTGGTACAATGGTATTTCACTGCTAGAAGTCAATAGCACAGGCCTAAGACAAATTAGGAAGCAGAAGAACATACTTCATATAAATTTACTGTGAAAATAAATGTCAGTCATGTTTCTAAACCTCTTTGAAGGTGAATAGTCTGGATTATTTGGTCCAATATATCACAGTTAGCAGTTAATTTGAACTGGAAGTCTTTTTATGTCCCTTTTAAAAGTTAAAAAGATAGGTACTTATTTTATTAATACTATTATTATATGCCAACATATGCACTAAAATAAATGTTTTAAGAAATAAATATCCACATATATCTGTGCCGAGTGGTGTCATAATATTCATTAAAATGATTGTTTTAAGAAATAAAGACATCCACATATGCCTGTGTAGAGTGGTGTCATAAAAACGCTCACCCACCCCTGCCAGAAAAATAAAGAATGAAGGGGAGAAAAACTCCACATATTATTCCACACTGCTCCATATCACACAATAAGAAACTAATTACCAATCTCGTTCTATGGAAGAAATTTAAAAATGTTCAAAAATACTTCATTTGGATATTTGGGGGGAATGTTGTGTTTTGTTGTGTTTAGGTTTCTAACTAGCCTTTCCTTGACCACAGTTTCCCATCTAGAAAGGCCCTTAGGGTTTTTTAAATCATTAATAATCTTTCGGTGAATCAATATTTTTGGTTTTGACATCATTAGTGTAACCCAAACATTGAAGTTTTTGCCACATTTTAGCTGTGAAACAGCCAAAGATGATTTGAGGGCAATTCTCTCCATCTTCAGTCTCTCTTTAGCTCCTTGAATTTAAAGGATTCTCCACCCCTCCCCTCCTACCTTCCCAATTTATCATTCAGTAAAAGATCCAAAAGGAGAACGCAATCTCTCAGAGAGAAATTAAACAAGAAAAAATAAACACATTGCAAAGCAGTACTAATTAGAGGATTGACCATATACATTTTTACTAATTAGAGGATTGACTACACACATTTTCCTGGTAAAAAGAAATAATGAATTTTCCAAATAAATCCACTAAATTACTGGGCTATCAGTAGACATTTTTTCTTTAATTTTGTGTGTGTGTATAAAGGACGATTTCACTGCCAGAATGCTCCAGGTTTTCCCAAGTCTGAAAAGCAGGAAGGGAACTGAGCTCACCCCATGGTAGCAATTTCAGTGTTTGAATTTAATATTTGATGCTTTGTAGCCACGAAAAAGCACTTTCTCAAAGAAATTAATGTGTTGTTTTGCACAGAAATGGCCACAAAATTCACCAGAAATAAAATAATCTCTTTTATTAAAATCTGGAGTATTTGTATTACTGTAAATAAATCTGGGCTATCCCTGCTTCCTCCTGCAAATATTGCAGTTTTTACAAGGATTATCATCTATTGCTGTAACTTGGGATAATGGAATTTTTCATGCTTTAAATTCCAAACAATATACTGCAACATCATCTACCCTTATTAAATCTTTAATCTTTAATTATTGTAAAGGCATCTAAACACACTCAATAGATAAACAGGAAGTAGAAAAAAGAACAACACCCAAAATAAATACAAAGTGATTTGGAGAGTAAGGAATGGAGTGTATCTCATCTATGAACTTTTTTGGAAGTCTCATATAGTTGCAATAAAAATGTAATTTTAGTGTGTTCAATAGAAATTTAGCTCATCTATAAAAGTGGTAAATATGAAAAAATTACAACATTATCAAAACATTTCAATAAGGTAAAATGGTATTTTCTTGTAGCAAACAGATGTTAGCATGTTAAGCTGTATTAATTATTAGTTAGACTAGCAAATTATTATTATTTTCATCATAATCATTATATTTATACATATATTGAAATATTATGCATTTTTTAATCCTTCAAATAGCCTTAATCATACAAGGAATTCCAGATTGATATTTTAATTAATCTCTCCATCAACTGAGACTGAATAATAGTGACTTGCTCATTAAACTGACACATATTCCACCCACTCAAATTATTTTTGAAGATATTAGTCTTATTCTCCCCAAAACTGCACAAGAAAGTAACATTTTTAATGTTTGACATCATCTTAGAATGAAGAAAGAGAGTTATTCGCAGTGCTGCTTAAAAGAGTCCAGACTTGTTACGTTTATGGGAATATAAAGGTTACCTAGCAAGGTTATCTGGAATGCTACTGTATATATGAGTAGGGAAAAGGGATATCTGAACCGAATTTAGCCTGCCTTTTGGAATTGTTCACCAGCTCACATCTCTGAGCCGTGCCTAGAAATGTCAGGCCACCTGTAGGAACCAGCTGCGTTAACAGAAAAGCAGTAATTATAAAAGAAGCTACAGAAGTGACTGTGACACGGGACAACAATGAGATCAGCTAAAGACGCCCCACGAGGTGCCCACGGACCTGCACAGAACGGCCCTGACACACTGCAAGGTGACTGAAGCCATTACAGTCAGTGTCAGTGCCCCGGGAGGGTGTTTGGTGGGATGTCTCCGTGGGATTCAGGAGCTGCTGGGACACAGCTTTGTCATCAGCTCCAATGGGTCGCACCACGAGAAGCTGCTCCCGGGGAAATTTGGCTTCCAACAACCCTTTGTTTATCCGAGGCTGATCAATTTTTCAGGATGGCACGTAGCAAAAGCTGCCATGGAAAGGGGCACTACTGACCCTGATTGCTTCAGGGAAAGGGCAGGGAGGGGAATTCAGATAACCCTCTGCTCCACTGAAAAGAATGTCCCATTCCCAAAATAACACACCCCCGGGCACCCACTTCATCCACTCTGCACTCACCTGTGTTCTCTCAGATTTGAAACACACTGACAGCCTGACCAGGCAAAATTCACTCCCAATTACAGCAAGCGTTTGAAAAGATAAATAGTATTTAGCACCACATTAGAAAATTGCGATTTTCTCTATTTCCTCCCTCCGAAGATTTCATATTCTAGTCAGAGTTGCATTATTTATAAGCTGAAATCAATACTTTCCATAAATTGGCATAGAGGGATGCTAAATATCAGTTAAAATACTTTTCCCTTTAGAATAAATCGTACCTGTGAATATATGGCAATGAGATACAAAAAAATTCACCTCCTGTCTAATTAGTAAATGATATTTCCAGCTTGACAGAAAAATGTGTGAGTTGAGGGAAAAGACAAACTCATATTTTCTCTGTTGTTGTTAGACCGCAGGCCTTCCTCCTTGAACTGTGGACTGGATTCCCTGAATCCCATTACTCCACTTACCCTACCCTGTAAAATTCTTTTTTTCAGTCCTCATTGATCTTGAATTACAGGCTAAGAAAGAATTTTTACACAATTTTAGGAGAACAATCTAATTTAGGAGAAAAATGGAACCTATAGTTTAATATTATGTATATATGGACCAGTCACTGGAATTAGGCAATTTGTTTTCCAGACAAATTTCAGTTAATGTAATGACAATTTATTTCTAAACTGTAAAATGCAGCATTGGAAAATGCATGAACAACTTATCAGTGGTTTACAGGAACATACATCAGCTGTTTGCTGTGTGCAACAACCTAGATTTTATAAGTCACTTAGGTAATGCTCATTAATCTCTAAACACTTCAATACAATTATAGATCAAGCACATGACTTAGAGGCTGTTGCATGTATTATTTAAAATAACCTGGAAAACAAAATTTTTAAAACATAACTTTATATTTAGACAGACTAAGCACAAATAAAATTCTTGCAAATGTACATTAATTCAAAGAAGAATGAGATTTAATTAACACTGCAGCAATTTGTAGGGTTTGCCATTACATTCAGCAGAAAAGTTGTGACTAGTTCTCCAAGTACTGGGGATGAAGGCAAAAGAACTACACAGGGGTAAAGGAGACCACAGGAATGGTCAGAAAACATGAGCTCAGCTGGGCCTACCTTGCATTTTTATCCAGGAAATACCCTTGTAAATATTTGCTTTAAGACTCCAGTTTTAAAATACTGGGTGGTTTAATGTACAAGATATTACTGTTATTTCAAGAAGGAAATAAGTTTAATTTGCTCAATATATGCATTTTAAAACATCATCTTTTTTTATTTTATTTTTTTAGTTTAGTTAATTTATATTAGAAATCCCTTTATTCACAGGACTCCTCCATCACTCAGATTTGCCTTGGGAAATGCTCTGTGTGTCATCTCCCCTCTCCTTTTGGCTCTGAGGACTCTACATGGAGACAGCAAAATACAACACTTGTCTCTGATGCAATCTGTGTCACCGGAGCAAGTGAAAACAACGGGGACAAAATACTCCGACAGCTGGTCCTTCACTGAATTTGTTGCAGTTGCTCCAGAGGGTCACAAAGGATGAAACCGGTTTAAAGTGGTTTAAGGGAAAAGCCCACTTTAGAACCTGTGGCCACGTCTTGAATATCTGAGAATATTCCTGCTTAACTGAAGGTTTTAAGGAAAGTCTTAATAGAGGATAAATAAAGAAACATATGCATATTTAATATGCAAAAATCACTCCTCAGTGGAAACCAGGGATTGCATACTAGATGGAAATAAGATTTAGCATTTTAAGAATGTCTTTTTTCCCCCCTTATTTTGCTCCTGGCCAACCAATGACACTGGTTGTCACTCCCTGTCTCATCCCTGTCACACTTGGATTCAGGTTCAAATACAAAGTCTCATTTATATTAAGAGTTCATATCCTGGCTCCTCTAATCTTTTCAGAGGAGCAGACTTTATTTTTTGTTCATAGGAGACAGTGTAAATTTTAACAAGGTAGGAAAACATTTAAATACGTGACAAAGATATGAAGATAGTAAACAGATGCCTCTTAGTGTTCTTTTGGGACGAAAAATATAACAGCATGTTATTAGAAATACTACCTTGAAGGTAATAGAGCTGTAAAATAAATAAACTTCTAAAGCTTAGAAAACTGGGTAAATTTGAGTCTGCTCTCAACCAGTGTGAGCAACTAAATGCTATTATTGGATAAATTAAAACTATTTCCAAACTGTGAGCCTAAGGCAAATGCATGTGGAATAGTCACTGAAGTGGAAGGAGAAGATGTTGAATGTAATGAAGAAACCACTTTTAAGAAGCAAATGAATCAGAGCAACCCACTACCAACAGAACTGCCTTAAAGAGCCCACAGCAAACATTATCTGAACAGGTTTGTAATTTCTCCTGTCCTTCATTTTGAACACGCTCCCTTTAAGATTTGCTTGAAAGCCATGCCATCTAAACCCATGGTTTGTTTCAGACAGACTAGTTATGATGAATGTCTTCCTTTACTGCCCCTGACCAAAATCACTCCCTTTCCCAAGAATGCCACCCAGGTCTTCATTTCCCTTGTCATGTAATGGGAATGCCAGAGTTGCATTGGGTTTGTTGTTGATGATGTTTCTGACTTGGTTTGTTTTTGTTTTATTTTAAATGAAATATCTTTCAGAAATGTTTAGATAAACTTTGAAAACAGAAGATTCTTAATGCAACTCTGAAGATTTTCCCATTTGTGGCAAAGTTTCTAATTCACCAGGTTCTATCTGAAATATCTTGTGCTCTACCCTGACCAGAATATTCAATAGTGGTTCTTCTCACTATATATCATTCATTGTAAGAGCTCCCAGATAACTGAGCTGTGCTTAATTATCCTAACATGGTTCTCAGCAGGGTGCTGTGGAGATAGCACCAATGAGGTTATTTGACATTCTAGTTTAAAATCACTGAAGTGAACGAGTACACATCTCATTTTTAGGGGGCTTAACCATGTGCTGAATGCCCCTCACTGACTACACTAGGAACAAACCAAATAAAGGCATATTTCTTATCTCAGCGCTGTATGCCTACTGATTTCCCCATAAAGATTATTTCCCACATTTCTCCATAAATTGAAATAACTATTATTATTAGATATAAAATTGTCGCAGCACTCGGACATTGTATTTTAGTGGCCACAACTTAAATCAGAAACTTGCTGAAAACACCTGTCACAGACAAATTGCCAGTTGCTGTAATTAATAGTGTGCTCTGCAATGAAAGAAACTACTGTGAAAACTGAAAGACCACAGTAAATTGTGGGAAAAATACAGTATTGATTAACCTCTTTCCCCTCCTACTTCAAACTAGAATTTCGTTTTGTTCTTCTCATGCTGTGTAACTTATAGAAACATATCTTAGAAGCTGTGTATTGGCTCACTCACGGTTAATACTGGTATGTGAGAGATGAAAGTAAATTAACTAGATTGCTGCATTAAAGAAATGGCTGACCATCAGTATTTTCCAGCAGAAAAAAAAGAGACATATTATTTAAAAAAAAATCCAAGCATTAGAAAACTAAATAATAAAATAAAATATAAATCAAGATTGATTAAAAAGTAATTGTTCACCTATTATTACTCTATAGTAATCAGGCATATGTTAAGGAAACATCAGTAAAAATTATGTAACTGTGCAGAGGTGAACAGAAGATGAAAATCTGTGGATAATTACATAGTGCTGAATTCCTTTTTAAAATGTATTGTTTAAATCTATTGTTCAGAAGGGACTTAAAACAGAGAATATAAGTCTCAGCCTTTTTTAAAAAGTAGTAATTCCTCTTTACTGTCTCCTTACTGCCATTTCCAGCCTGTCCTTAGCCAGTTAGCAACAAGTTGATATTTCTCTTCAACTTTTTCCCACAAGTAGCACCAGCAGTGCTGATGACAGTACAGTGTTCAGTAGAATATCAATGCAGCTGAAGTTGTCAAGTAAACAAGTGTCATAAATTTCTTATTTATTGTCATCGGTGAAAATTTCATGTTCTTTCTCTCACGTGGCTTGAGCTCTGGCAATGTTTGGTGGAGGTCGTTTTGTGACTGTTTGGTATCAGGCTTTTATGCAATCTGCTCTTCCAATAATCAGTGATTAGAAATAACTGTTCCTTTGGATTTATAAAACACTAACACAAGCAATTTAAAGGATGGTTCAAAGGGCTTCATGCTGTCATTATGAAAACAGAAGCTTTCTTCACTTTAAAATTAAAAAGGACAATCACTTCTGTAGAGATCTGAGACCCAGGGAAAATAAAGGGAAAGCTGACTTTTGATTAAGGTGAAAGTCAGATGCTACTATGGGAAGCACCTTAGGATGAGTGGACAGGCCCTGCCATCCCAATCAGTGCCATCAGTGACAAGGATTAATCCTCTTAAACTGTCCTTGTAGTGCTGCTGAGACACAGAATGACAGTCAGAGGACACTCTTCACCACTTACACCATCATCATGCTATATATCATTAATTCATGGTCATGGTTATTCCTGGAAGAAACACAGAAATCCTTCTGTGCACTCCTCACTTCCCACAGCTCTCAGAGAGTGCTAAAAGGTTGCTCTTTCCAGAGACCATCTGCACTGGACTACAAGGAATAAGCCACCACTTATTTGGAAAAAGGAATTAGATGAGAGGCAAACCCTTTCAAACACTGGCAAGATTTTGCCATCAGATCAGGAAACATCACCAAGGATGTATCATGGCTCATGGAAAATAAGATGTTTTAGACAAAGGAGTCCTGACAGTTGTGCAGTTTCAGAGTCTGCCTGAAAATCTCAGCTGCCAACACTGGACAGACCCAGGAAAATGAGCCAAGGCTTTAATAAGTGACAGGGCGTGTGCCCACAGAGCATCATCTCTTGTGCCTCAGACTTTGTCAGCTGCTACCAGGTCTTTGATGTTCACAGGGACCAGAGTGACCCACAAACTGCAGAACTGAGGAAAGAGAAGAGCTTCCCAGGAGGGAATGCCAAAAGGAGCATTTCCAGAGGGCAGAACTTTGCACTGAGGCAGGAAAGGCGTGTAGAAGGAGCCCACAAAGGGAACGATGCTCGGGAAGTGTCCGACGGCTGGGCTGTGATTTTAGGGCAGGTCACTGCTGTGGGACTTGCAGGGAAGCTGGGGCTGGAGTGCCACGTGATAGAGTGAAGATGCAGATGGACGATGAGGAAAGTCTTCAGCCAGAGAAACCCCACAGCTATTTTGTCCTGCTGCTCAGGGACAGAGTGGAACTGAAAGGGCAGGTCACTGTCCGTCTGCACAAACACGCACTTGGGATATGGCTCATGACTCTGCTCCCCGCCTTCACCGTGCAATGATAAAACCCCTCTGCTCTCAAGGAACAGAACATCTGAACGCACCCGGAGAGAATGCCCATACGGACTATTATTTGGAAAGAGGAACTACTCTTTTAAGTTCTGTTTTGCTTAATTATTCATTATTTACTACTTTAATTATGCATGAAAAACTCACAGTACTTCTGAATTTTCTTCAGGCAATGCAGACTCTGTGGCACGCTCAGAAAGTTATATAGTGAGATGTCTCTTCCTTCCATTAGTCATAAGAGAAACATAAATTACAATTCAGCATATAATTCTCTGCTTCTTCACACAATGATTTAAAGTCGATTGAGTACAATTACTTTATACTCAGCATATTTACTGCTGCATAAAACTTTCTCTCTGCCATAAAGAAAACGCATCCAGGCGCTTTTCTGAACAACAGTATTGTGAAACACTTTTTGACGAGGCTTTCTGTGAAAACATGTTTTATCTTTCAGTTGTTTACAAATTACTTTAGTGCTTAAGATGTGCTAATGTTCTTCCTTGAACAGGAGCTTTGCTTAAGTGCTTTTCTGAGCTGAATCTCATTGTACTTAGCAGTCCATTTATCTGAATTTGAAGTAGGGATCATTTTGGTTTCTCAAATCATTTTGAAACAAAGCTAGACAAGGGTAGCATGTAACTCCACCTGCACCATCCTGCTCCCTAACACACACCCCCACACCACCTCTGTTTGCCACGCATGCTGGACAACACACAGCACATGCTGCCATAGCACAAGACTAAGTATATTCTTTTTTTACTGCCTGGTCAGCAGACAGGCCAGGTGGTCACTCCAGAAAGCAAACTTCACGCTGCTTTGCAAGCTGCAGGCCTAACCAACAGCTTGGTGACCCTAAAGGATCATTTTTCACACTTCTATTGACTCATTTTCACTCTTACCAAACTCATATTGGCTCATGGATTCACTGTTCTTTATGATGCCTGACAACGTGACCACAGAAATTTTGTTTCCTAAAGAAGCCAAGGGGGAGAAAATAAAAAACCATGGATATCTGATTTATGAGTACTTGTATAAAATGAAATAAAAAGGTCAAGAATATTGCCAAGTTCATTTTACAGGACCTACTCGTATCATTGTTAGTAATTTTTTTCAGTATCTGATCAGGTCTGGTAATGCTGTGGCCATCAAATTGCAGGGAGGTTTGAGGAGCACCTTGCAAAGCCTTTTTAAAGTTTAACTTTCCTTCAGTCTGCTTCTTGTCACTGTTAAAGCTGAATAGTAGCATACTTAATCTTGTTAGTGCTTGTGATTGCATGAGGAGGCAGTTAAGATTTTAATATTAGTTGTGGTAGAACTTTGTGCATAAAGATGAGCTTTAATCACTTTTGAATTAGCTCTCTTCCCCTGTCAGCATTTATTCTCCCTCTCTGATGCTCTCAGACTGCTCTGCTCACTAATGTGGCAGAATACAATTCACTTTCCATGGCTGTCCACAGAACTCTCCAGTGAATCACTTCATTCAGCAAAGCGCTATTCACAACAGCATTGTGCTCCGAAGAGAGAGAAAACCCCCCGAAGAACAAGCTAATACTTTTGCATGCTTAAAGAAGAATCTGCTAATTTCACACAAACCATGGGAAAGAAAAGGCCACTAGAGGGAAGTAAATCCAATATGGTCAAAGAAAATAAAACCAGGTCCTCAGCCACTGTAAATTACTGTAGCTAACAGAATGCCCTGGATTTACAGCAGCTGAAAATATTGTTCTATATTCTTAAGGAAGATATGACAATTGAAGGGAACAGTTCATATATTTATAAAGAGGGCTAGCACTTCATGCAACCAGAACCATTAAAAGTGTTTGTATGAAAAGATTACATATAAAAAGGTAGTACAAACATGGGATAAATATATTGTGTAGGTATAATTAATTGCAGATCTAGAACATATTTGACACACATCAAAAGCAAAAAAAATTGTTTTAAACTAATTACTTCTAGTAATACAGTCCATGAATAAATGAATATGCTTTTGATTTGTGCTCATGTCACATGTTTAATCTTGGATCTCTGTTGTCTATGAATATGTGCACAAACCTGCAGCACCGTGCAGGAAGTACTGTCCACTTCAGCATAACTAAGATTAGAAGGAAGGATTTGCAATAGTGCAACGTTCTGAAGCTTCAGTTGTACAGCTTACTTTTCTGAGGTTAGATACCATAGCTTTCTCCACATCACTTATTTATGACTAAAAGTAACTCACAAAAAATATTTCTTGTTCTCTCATTAATGTCTCTCAACAAAAACTCCATTAACTTTCTTCCACATTTCATACAACACTGTAATTTTTTCTTTTACTTCTAAATATATAGTTACCATGCTTATGGTTTTATACAACTGATCTGGAATCCACAAAAATGCTTTTATCTTTATAACTGCATTTTATATACTACTCCATTTCATTTATTACAATGCTTTCTCCTGCTAGGCTGTCTTTTTATATCCAAATAAACTGACAAATAATTCTGAAAATCCGGTCTTAAATTCTCTGAAGCCCTTCCAATAGCACTTTTAGTAATACAAGCACTCTACACTCTAAGAGTTTATTGCTAGTGTGTCACAAATTATCAAAAAATTTTCCCTGTTTTGAGTGAAAATCCATATCCTTAAAGCAGGGACAGACAACAGCAAAAGACATTACTTTTAAAAAACCCACCACTTAAACAGACACCACAAGCTGTGCTCACACAACTGTTGGGCAGTTTAAAAATAAAACCTATCTCTGGTGACCTCCACTTGTGCATTCTTGGTGACTTCCATTTAATGCCATTTAACAAAACATCTAAAAATAAGTATACACAGATGTTCTTCCTATGGCTATACACAGGGGTCCTTCCTAGCACCTTGTTTTTCCCTATGCTGAGAAAGGAAAAGGAATATGCAGGTGATCCACAGCTCAAGTGCTCAAGGCCATTCTCACTGCAAGGCCTATATATCATTAGGCATCTTAAATAAGGAGCTCTTCTGTTACCCCCACCCCATGAGCAGTGAGTACTTTTTGTGCTTTTTCTAAGGCATTTTCATGGCTATTATTAGTATTACCATCATTGTCATTATCATCATTATCATGATCACAGCAAGCTGTTCATTTTTTCTATGCCCAAAGGCAAACAAGTCATTACTTACTCATCAACAAAACCACTTATCCCACATACACAGGTAAGCAGATTTTTGCTGGGTAGATCAGTGAAAGAACCCAGAGCCTTCCCACAAGTGGGACACAACAGGATCCTCCTGAAAATTAGCACCTTTACTAAATAGAATCATCTTCTCTGATGCAGCAGTTCTGCCAGTTCAGTTCCTGTTCTCCGCTACACACGTCAGCTATGGTCGCAATGTCAGTGCACAGTAGGTGACAAACATTTCTGGAACAAATGTCAGCAAGGGATAATTCTGCAATAACCTTCTTGTCTACTGTGACACAAGCCAGAAGAGAACACTGCTATAGGTTTGCATTGTTGGTAACCCGTGCTGCTGTTTCCTGGCACAGTAAGCACTTCTAAGGATGGAAGAAAGGAAAGTTGCAGAAATAAACAAAAACAGAGCGCTCTTTTAGTTTCCCATGTTTCTCATGAAGGTTCACCTTGGATGTGAACTCAGACTGAAATGGGGGGAAGAAAAAGCACAAAACAAAAGTGGAAAATTTACATTAAAGGAGCAAAAAAAAATCTATTAGGCTACCTCACCTGGGTCTTACAGATGTTGAAATAACTTACAGCAAGGTGTGCTGTATGAGTACTTGGAAATATGGATACTACAGGAAGTGAGCTCACTGTTACTCTTGCTTGGAATTGTGAAATTGTAATGGATAACCTCTGGTGTTTTACCCTTGCAAAACCAGAACTGCAAAAGCACCAGCCTCCCGTTGTGATGAACCATGAACAGACAGCTGGTCCCAGGTAGTTACAGTCTGCGCTTAAACAGAGAGCTGTGGTTCTGTGTCCTGTCTAATGGGGCCAAGGGCCAGCTGCCAAAAGCATTTGTTGGTTCATCAGCAGAACCTGAAAGTCCTCACCGAGGGCACTTAAAAACATTTAGCAACCTCCAAAACATCCTCGTGCAGACCCCAATGTCCAAGAAAACAAAAGCATCTCCACAATAAGCTCAGAGGTGACACGGGAACAGGGGACTTACCGTCTTGGTCTGTGGTGACCGTGATGGCCGTGAACTGCTTGGGAGAGAAGCTCAGCTCCGAGACCCCGTTGGTGGCTTCGATTTCGAAGGTGTAGTTGACGTGCGCCACGAAGTCGAGCACGGTGACGGAGGAGTTGATGAGCCCCGTGTGCCTGGGGACAAAGCGGATGCCACCGCCACAGATCTCGCACTGGCTGGCGTCCGAGCCACACTTCTTACAGATGACACTATACGTGAGATCTTTCCTGCCACCCGTGTCGCTCGGGGGGCTCCACTCCAACATGAGAGCTGTTTCGTTGATGTTGAAAACCACATTCCGTGGAGCAGAAGGTGGCCCTGCAGAGGGTGGGAAAAAACCTGGTAAACCACAGCTTTGGAGAAAAAAATTAGGTTTAAGGCAATTATTTGTGGATATAAGACACAAGAGTTACATTTCAATAGCAAGTTCAGAGTAAAAATTAAAAATTATCTAAATACAATCCCTGAAAACTAAGCAGGGGTAATAAATAGGTGAGATTGTAAAAAGCTGAATAATCTAAATAAATTAGAATTAATTCAGAAATAATTTAAGACAATGCAAAAATGACTTGGGAATGTCAAAGCTAGACTTGATGACGCAAATTTGTACTAAATATCCCTTGTGGTAGGCTGGGGTAGAGCTTTAATCACAAAATGTATATCCTTATTTTATGTCTAGGAACGTAGGCTTTTCTGAGAGTTAAAATTTTTGATGCCTTATAAGAGACAAATTGAATAATAAATAAATACCAGCTTTGGAGTAACTACAAGAGGTGAAGTTGTTTGTATTAGTTCTGCAGTGCCAGATGTTTTTTTTCTATCCTTCACTGCTTGTCCCTGAGGGATTTCCTTGCTGCTGTTCATTAACAGAGTGAGGTGGCAGCAGGCCAAGACTATTAGGCACGAGAGACACTTTACAAGTGTTTTTTTCTTTCCCACCTGGCACCTCATCAGCATCAGTATAAGAGTGAAGACATCAACCTCGCAAGGGAAAGGTCCAAAGGGATGGCCACAAAGCTGGAGAACAAGTAATTTTTCAAGACTGTGGGGAGGGATGCAAAGGGAGCTGCAGGACACAACTGTTGTCACCTTGTGCTGGGCACTGGGGAGGCCACACCGCAGATCCTGTGTCCAGTTCTGGGACCTGTCAGATGAAAGTTGTGTCTGTAATTTGCAATTTTTTATGGTGACAGGGAATGTTTTGAGTTTTTCCTTCCTGGTCTTCGTGACCTTGTGCTAAGTGTAAACGGAAGTATTTGAATTACTTCAATATGTGAGCGTTTATAAATGCAGCTTGTTAACAAGGGCTAATGATGTTGATACTCCGTTATCCAGTGGTGTGGAAAACAGAGGCAAGGTCCAGCCTTGAAGAGGCTGCCCCTACAACCTTAGGGTGTCTCAGATCTAGAAATCACTACAATTAAATTCCCACAAAACCACTGTGATGGTTCTGGCTACTCTGGAAAACAGAACAAGCTAAAAACAGCAGCAATTAATTCAGCTTCAGTTATTATTTATGTTCAGATGACAGGAATAATTATGTTTCCTCTAAAGCCATGCTGTGAGAATTAAGTAATGACTGGTCTTAACAAATTCCCATGGTTAAAACCAATGAGGAGTTTTAGGAATATGGAGAATGAGCCTTAATCACACTTACATATGTGTGTAACTTAGAGTGGATCAGTAATCCCCTTGAAATAATTGGTAATACCCAAGTACTTAAAGCTAAGCCGGTGTGTAATTGCTGAAAGGATTGGAGTCGATGTCTTAAAACTGGCTTAGATTTAATCTTACATACTATACATACATAACTTACTTATATCTTACATAAATATAGATACTATGGCAATGGGTCATCACTGCTCAGTGGGGATTTTTTATGTTATTTCATAAATTTTGGCATGCCCAAGCAGGAGTTAATGTGAATCTAGCCAAGAGGTGAGTTGAATTTTCATTTTCTCTCAGATTTCTGCTGTACTATATGTCGATGACATCTGTAGAAGAACCAATACAATAAATAAAATACACTTAAAAATATGTTTCATTTGTACTGGAGAGTGATGGTTGCTATAATCACAACTTGGGACTTAATCCTCAATTGTAAGAGAACACATATTATTGTTCATTCACATTTCAGTGAATGGAAAAAACACCATCCATTTTATTAGAGGTGTCTGAAAGTATGTAACTGTCCCCTTGCCAATGCAGAAAAAACCCTCAAAACTCTTCATACTCAAGGCCCCTCATGCCAATTTGCATGACGATTGAATCGCTTTTTAATTGCTGTTAAATTATGCCAGTTAAACTGTGATTTCATGCAAATATTAAGCTGTAATGACATGCAGTGAATCATTTACTAAGATTTAGAACTTGGAACAAAGAGAGACAATTAATTCTAATCCTCAGATTCAGCTAAATTACGTGTCACTGGGCTTTTATGAATGTGGCCTGATTGCTTTGTTATCATTTATAAATTATACAAAGATTATTTGACACATTGGAAAAACCTGGCAGCAATAACCCTTCCGCAGACATCTGTGCGCAAAACTCTCAGGGATTTCCTTATATTGATTTCTAAGGAAAACAAGTATCTTGGTGAAAACAAGGCAGCCTTCTCTCACAGCTAAATCCATGACTTTGGATTTTACGTAAAAGAATGAAACCCAGCTCAGATGGATGAGCACTGAAAAACCAGGCAGCTCTTCTGCTCCAATGGAACTCTAGCCAGAGTGTGAGCAACGTCCTTCGCTTCATTCACAAATTATAATGTAAGAAGTATTTCTGCACACACGAGAGGCTGATGACTGTCTGGACAAAACTTTCCTTTTAAGTGAAGGCTGTCCATTACACACTCCAGGCCTCTTGGAATTTTGTGTTTATTTAACTCTTAGAATTTTGTGTTATTTGACCACTGAATTTACAGCAGAAGGGCAAAAATGAACCATCACGTTAGAATACTCAGAATAAGTATCTGGCTGTGACCCTCAAGTCCATAATTGCTTTTTTATATATATATATACATGTGGTATAGATAAGTTGTGTCACTTGATGCAGAACTATGTTTTTCCCTTTTCAGAATCACTTATTCCTTTCCTGTGAGGTCGGCAAGAAGAATGGAAGCCAGTGACTGCAAACAAATGAGGACAATGACAGATTGCAAACAAGTGTATAAACATATACATTTCTATATATATAAAACAGTAGAGGCAGTAGAGTCAAAGGCTTCAAGTATGTAGCTTGATTTCGCTGCTGAAATACCACACTGACTCTTAAAAACAGATGATACAGCCTGTGGCAGAGGTTATGGGACAGAGCATAAGGTTGTTGGGTTCAAGTTGTTTAAGCACAACATGAAAAGAGATGTTTTCAGGCTCAGACAACCAATATAAGCCTGCCTGACCTTGAAAAGAAGGATCAATTCATCCAATTACTTTCTAGTGGGAAATGTTAGACTTTCTGTACAGGGTAATCAGACAGGGGATTAGATATGATGCTATTTGTTGCTCACTGTGTATGCAGAGAGATCACTGATAGAGTACTTGCATATGGCAAAGAGATACAATAAGAAGAAGGAGATTGAAAAGAAGCGCCAATCAAACAAAAAGAGCCCAGGAGAAAGAGATTAACAATATATTCTAATGTAATTTTCATTCCTCTTATTGAAAATAAGTTTGTATGAAGGTTTTCTGCGAAGTGCACACTCTTCTTTCCCAAAATGCAGCTACATGAAGTGAAAATGGGAACTGCACAATTTGGGAAAAACATACAGTATGCACTTTCACAGAATTAATCAAAGTGGGTTTGAAGCTCCTCTTGAAAAAAGTGGATGCTGGAAGCTAAATTCTTAATTTCATAGTCTCCTGAATCAAGGTGGGGTTTTGGGTTTTTTTCCCCATAATGCTGCATATGCAAGTTTCCCAGTACTGGGGAAAAGTTCTGGAGGAAGGAACGTTGCCTGACCCTCTACAGGAACGAAAAGAGAGAGAACAAAATACCTACCTATCTTAGGCATACTGCTTTGCAGGATATGGGGAAGCAAATAAAATAGGCAGCAATACAGTAAGACCAAATGTTTGAAAATGAAGAAATTTGTAAGTGGAATCCACTATTCATTCTGTGTTCTAATTTTAAATGAAAAAATTCTATTTCTTTTGTCACATCTCGTATGCCAAGATACAAATTGGAAAATGAACATCAAAAATGCAGATCTGCCCCAAAAGTGGTTATGTAGAAAGGACATTTTCTTACTGCACAGCCTTTTCTCTCTATTTAGACAAATTTCCTCATTTTTTCTAACTTTTCAACAGTTTGGAAGGAACATTCCAAATTCCACTCATATCTGTATTTTTGCTTATTAAATTTAAATTAGCCACATTTGCACAGATCCACCAAAGGCAGTGAGGTTGTATTTATGAAAGAAACATAATTTTAATAAGCGAAAGCATAATTTGAAAGCAGTGGGGCCAAAGATACCACTTAGGTATTCATTTGGCCTGTAGACTCTTTGTTACTGATGACGTCCAAGAAGGTAAGAACACAGTCTGCCTGTCAAGGAGTTCCAGTGTCATTTGCAGAGCTGACAATTAGTGACATAACCATCATTGTAAGTGTAGGACAAACACATCTGCTGTGACAGCCAATGAAGTAGTGATGGTTGAATGGGAGGCAGTGCTTGGTGGCCCTGAAGCAGGAGCAAGAAACGAGAATGTGGTTCAGTGTCTGCTTTATTTCTTCATTCTCCCTCAAGCTGAGGTGAGATGGAGTGCCAATACCTCAGTTGAGGCTGATTTGCCCCCTGCTTTTACACTCTCAGCCCTTTTTGCTGCCATCTGGAGAGGTGTGGCAAGTCTTCCCCGAGAATTTCCAGCCACAGCATCTCCCTATGCTCTCTTTCATTGGGAAAGCATCAGTTGTAGCTCCTGCTCCTTGATGCCACGGGGCTCTCGTGTTCCTCCCTATCTTATCAATACTAGTGGGTATCAGCGCTGGAAATTGGGCTCTGGAAGGTAATTATGGAAGCACAATGCCATGGATGAGTAATTTTTTTCAAAGAACTGTCTTTCAGAGATGAAAAATCAATGACTTATAAATAAGATGGAACCACATCTGCATAATGTATGAGTAAGACTGTCTCTGTGAGCATGAAAGCATCAACAATGCCCGGGATGAGTTAGTTCTGTGAGTGAGTTTTTAATGGCCTGTGCTCGGGGCACTGATTTGAGTGGAATTATTTGTAATCACCATTTCCCTGCGGGAAGTCCAGAAAACACTGTTTATTTCCTCACATATTTATCCCTGGACCTTAAGTCCCTTAGACAGCTGGAGGCTGGGAATTACCTTTCCCCTCTGAAAACCCGATGGTTGGATTAGAAAATTTTCTACTTAGTGCCTTCAACCTGAGGAATGGTGGTTTTAGTGACCATCACACCCCCAGTTAGTGGCTGGACAATGTCTTGGTCTATGTAATGACCTCAGAATGTCCGAGACTTTGTAAATCAGCTCCAAATTACCTGGTATGTTCCAAATTTTCCCATTTGGAATGACCACCCTGAGCACAGGAAGGGGTTCAGTTCAGTCAGCTCAGTTATTTTTTCACGATGCCTCACCAAAATTATGGCTCTGCACCGATGGTTCTTGCAACAGCACTTTGGGTTTGTGGTTTTATATCTTAAACTTTTTATATACTTTGTCTGTTAAAATGCTTCATGTCTTAAACTTTTTCATTCTTTTAGAATTTTCTAAGCCATGGCACAAAATGCACTAAGATAAATCCTCCACTAAAAGAGCTAACAAAGGGCTACACCAAAAACTGGGTATTTTATATATATTACAGGATATATTTTACATACATTAGAGGATTTTGCAGTCTTTAAATACCTTTGCTAAATAGGTCATTTTGATTTTAATTGCCTATTATGTACAGATATAGTAACATAGTATTTCACCCAAATTTTCAAATGCTGCTGTTTGTTCCCAGTTTTGAGATAAAACAGATACAGTTGTTTTACAATCAATAAACGAGTGCCCGTGAGTAATGGACTATGAATGGTAATCTATGAGAAATATTTTATTAAGTAAAAACTTGTGTTTTGTGTTTCTAGACATAAGAACATTGATCAAAGTAAAAAAACATCTCAGAATTTCTGCCCCTAGATTGCCAGGCATCAGTTTTATCTTAATGACAAATTTAAGTTAGTCAACAATCACAAAATTATGTATTTTAAAATTTATAAAAAATATCTAATTAATTTTCATTATCACAGTTGCATAAGGTTAAAAGAAGGTGATATGCAGGAGTTTTTAATTATATCTCCTTCTGATTAGATAATTTTCTCCTTTTTTTAAAACTTATTTTCTTGTCTCTTTTAGAGTGTTTAGTTTTTATCTGGTTGTGTTGGGATTATATTGGTCTTGTATTTTTCATTCAAATCTGAGGAGATGGCAGAGCATGTCATGGCAGTTTTTTTCCTTTGCCTGACTCCAGTTTTTTGGAAGTTTTTGTACTACCACATTTTCAAGTATTGAAGACACATGTTGGTAGATAAAACACCACATTTTTATCTAGATGACAACAATTATTACCCTCTTTCTATTATATCTCAGAATTACAAGTCAAAAAGTCATCAAACTAAGAAACGTGGCTATTTTTAAGGTTATCTAGACCAAACAAAAATATGCTGTTTGAATTTTGATTTTAAAAAATTCTCTTGTTATCTTGAGTGGAATTCTTCATAGAATGTACAAAGCTGCCATTTTTTAAAAAATAAAATGAAATAAATGAGGCAACAGGAGCAGAGAACTGCAGACAGCGGTACTGATGAGACTTACGGGTACATGCCATAGTCGGCGGGTCCTTCTCAGCTCTGAAATAACCCTTCTCACACTGACAGACAGAAGTTGCTTCCACGTGAGTCAGACTGTGGGGGGGACACTTGGAGCACTTCACATTGCCAGCAAAAGCTTTGTAGAACCCAGGCCTGCAAGCTGCAACAGAAGAAAAGAAGTGTTGTTAATAGAAGCAAGTTGGGCTCATAAGTAAAATCTCTTCCGTGCAGTTATAGAGCTCCTTCCCTCCTTGCCAATCTAGACATATATGCTGTTTTGTTCATAGTTTTAATTTCGGTGTATAGGCTTAAAAAAAAAAAAAATAATTCTGTTCTTGGTATATGATGGGGAGGCATTAAAACAGATGCCTCCACAATTTACAGACAGTCCCCACTGTTGCTTGAAATTGTATCCAGACAAGGTCAGTAATATCACTGAACAAAAGCTCATCATCTCTTTTATGTTTTACCTCCATGTGTGAGATAACTCCTTATCTGACACAGCTATTTCTGTGGCTTCCTTATTTAAGTAACAACACTTGCAATACTTTATATATTTACCCTCACAATGCCTTGAGGAGACAAGGATGACATCCCTACAGAGGGACAGCACAACCTCATGCTCCCTTTTTGCTGGCCTTTAAAGCACAAACAAGTCATTCAAATAAATCTCATCACAGACCTGCCAGGTGCACATTCTGAAATACTGTTTCAAAACCATCCTCAGAGTTCATCACACGCATTTAGACAGAGATTTCTGCATATATTGCAGTTATTGTCTTCTGGCTTCCCAATACGAGAACAGAACAACTGAAAGAGCAGCTCCAACGTGTACAGATTGCACAGACCCCCATCCTGCTGACTCCTCCTGCAGTACAATGCAAACTACTGCTAGAAATGCAATTTTTAATATCCATATGGCTTTTCCCCATTTCAATACATTCAAGTGTATTTTGTTTACATTGCTACATTCCATCTCTTGTAATAAGAACAAAAAAAAAGAAAAAAACTAAAATCGTGTGCTTTTAAAAAGTACCCCCAAATATGCATTGGATGGATGCAGTGCCATTTTATATTAATGGAGTTAATAAAAATAACTAACTCATAGATAACATAGACACTGATCAGTTTTTCTTCTGATCCCAAGGGCCTCTCATAAAACTCATAAAAGCAGTTTCAGTAGTAGCTGAACGAAGCGAGGTGACACTGAAGAAAATGGCACTTGATTGCCTCTCAGATTCCCAAGACCCAATTTTGGAAATGTAATTTTAAGAGCTTAATTTTGACCCAACATTTTCACATGTTATTTGGGAACATGTGAGTGTAAACTAAAATTTAAATTATGAAAAGCTGACATGTGAAAAAGTTTCTAATGATGACTACTGGAAAAACCCTAAAGTTTGTTTTAATCTGTGGGGGTTTTTTTCTACCTTCCAAATCACTGCGAGGCATCTTCTTTCCCCTCATGTTATCTAACAGAAGTGACTTTGTGAATTACTAATTATAGGAACTGGATGAAATTTGACTTTTGTAAAGCCTGGGGGAAGATCATATATTGTCTTAATGGCTAAGTAATTAGCAGGGTATCTGACTGAACAATTGGAAGACACTAAGGTTGTCTCCAATGACATGCAAGAGATGATGCAGAGAAGCTCTGATGATTTAATTGGCTTCATAAGAGATAACACGTCTATAAACATGCCTTGCTACAGCTTTATCAGGATGTGACCGTGAGGTTTTCAAACTACAGAAGTTTTGTAATTAATATAATTGTCCTTATTTAATGTTTAGTGTCTGGTATTTAGTGCTTTTTGTTCATTTTCAAGGATCTGTTGAAGTGCCCAGTCCAGCAAATAATGCCAGGGGTGGATCAGTACAAAATGCTGTCACAGGCTCTGTTGCAGAAGGGTCTTTGCTGCTTGAGGCTGTCACAGCCATTAATTCTCCTGCCGCCTTGGGGGTGGAGGATGTATAAACACAAAATCCAGAAAATGCAAACATGGGGGTCATCTTAGTGGTCACCAAAAAAAAAAAATAGCATTTTCATTTCTCTGGGGGATCATCTCATTGTGAAATAATGGAGGTGGTTCCAGTTTTCAGCTGTTTCAGGTTCACACCTGACTTTCCTGCTACAGAGTTAGCTCAGGTAAGGGGAGCCCAAAGGGCAGCTTAGGAGCAGCTTTTAGGTGTGTCTGACACTGCTGGTCTGTGTGTGGGAAGGCATTCCTCATGAAAATGGATTTTTTATAGCTTGCTGAGAGCTCATCAATCAAATTAAAATGGAGAAGACTCTGTTGTCATTTACAATGAATGGCAACCATCAGGAGCTGTGGAAGAGCTGTTTTGATCTACCTAAATGGCACAATTTGTTATGCTTTTCCATCTCATGTATTAAGTAGCTTACTGAATCCCACCAATGCACTGTGAGACTGATATCTTTCATATTTGTTATGTTCTGTTAACATACAATGATTTCAATTTCAAAGTCCTCTTACCCCTCTGATATCTCATCAATACATGAAAAGGGCAATCTAATAAGGCCTGTTCTCTTCTAACAATGTGCAAAAACAGGAACTATGATATTACTTTATCAATTTATATTTTAGTAAAGGTGTCTGAAAAAGAACAAAGTACATAGAAAAGATTAAGAGAAAATAATGTCACAAAATGTGCACATTGTTTATTACAAAAGGCAGAATACAATCCCAAAGTCACAATTAGGATATTACAGAACGAGGAGAATAAAGCTATGAGGACAACCTTTGATTGTGATAAATCAAATCTGGATAAATAATCTCAAGCCTCTTTTTTCTCACATGACTCTTGTTTTCTTCAGGTCATGAATGGAACGTGATTGAGGATTGGCTTTGGGTCATGTTCATCTGTTTAAAAAGAAGTGTTCATAACACAGGCTACAGTGCAGTACAGAGCCTCTGCAACCTTTTAAAATTACCCCTTAAACAGGTCTTATAAACCGTACTGATGAGTCAAAAGCTGGGGTTCTTTTAGAAAAGGTTGCTATATTGCAACTTCCTGCACTTTTGTGTGTCTTTTGCTCAGATACACCTTCCCAAGGATGGTGCATCTCTGATTGTACAGTTTCATTTTGTTAGAGCCTTTCCTGTGTGCCCATATAAGCTCCAAGAGTGAAAACCCAGCCCAGGCTAAAATGAAAACAAAAGCAGCTTTTGTGTCACTTAGATGAGAAATCAGTGATTATCTTCTGACTGGTAGAGACGTGTCAGTGATTTAACACATGATTTAATGCGGTTTAAACACAACAGAGGGAATCCTACTTGATTATGGCATCTATGTCAATGAAAAGGCTGGCTGGGTCAAAACCAGAAGGTATCAAATGGGAACACACAGGGCCTGCAGCATCCCCCCACTGCTGGTCTGCATTCCTGGCATCACCACAAGGAACCATCATTAAAAACCCCACACGTGACATTTGCAAATTTCAGCTCAACATTTTCAAGCAGGACCACCACATTTCACTATTTTCTCTACGAAATAGAATCCCATGCCCCTAAATATGCAACGTGGCCCTAAAGACCTGTTGCAAACTGGTAAAGGTGGAAAGGGCAAAATGCAGTCCCTCATTTCTGTAGCTGTTGTTGGTATCTCAGCAGCTTCTGGCAGGAGAACTGGTGCTGAAGGTCCTTACCTGGCACACGGTCTCAAAGTGGCCTCTGTGATGGGCAAAGCACCAACAATACAAAGGCAGCTGGGATGAAAACACGCTGCAGCTGGATTTGTGGGATTGGGAAGAACCAAAAGTCAAAATGTCTCATAGAAATGGGTGGAAAATGGGTACTTTGCCAGTGGTGGAAGAAGAGAGACAAAACCAGGATGCACCTCCTGGAAGATGCAAGCAACTGTTTTCCACTGATTTAACTGTGCTGCTGACTCTGAAAACCAAGATTGTTTGAGGTGGGAGCTAGACATACTCAAATGCTCCACACCCAAATAAGGCTTTATTTCTGTTGATATTTTATGGACAGACCCCACAGAAAATCCACAATTAGACAGATCTCATAAATCTTTAAAGGAGATGGTTATAAACAGTATTTTCTACACTGCATAATTTTTAAAGGAACATCACTGTGTTTTAGGAAGAGAGGAAACAAAAGAAATCAGTCAGACTAACCAAGGCACACAATAGAAATGGTGATCAAAGAACGTGACAGCAGTGAAAAAGAAGGGAAGTAATTTCCTGCAATATGCTACTGCATTCTCCTGGGATCAGGAAAAGATCCTTGCATCTCCCAGCACCATCTCCAGCACCTCCAGCAACCACCTTTGACTAGAAAAGGAGAAATGTAACCCTGACAACCCTTCGGGGCAACACAGCACTGGAATAAATGGCAGAAGTTACTCGTTTAGTCCCAAATTCTGTTCACAGTACCTGGACATGCTTTATTGTAAAGTATAATATTAATAATGCATTTTTTTCTCCTTTTTTTCTTTTTAATAATTGTGTTATTGTAAAGCTTTATTTTTAAGAAAATGCTTTCTTCATTCCTTCAGCACTGTCCAGTAAAAAATTGGTGCAGGAGACACCTGGAACAAGGAGCCTTCTGGTCCTGTGCAGACCCTGAAAACTGAAATACCGGATAATCCCCTGCAATTGCCAACACCTCAGCATCCTCAGGCTATCTCTAGGGTTCTTCTACTCACATGTCCTTTCTTATGTGGGAACTCACAACACAAAGGACCGAAAAAAGGAGGAGCGCACACATCATAACACATATATCATAACATGCAGAGGGAATATTTAACATTGCTGGGAGCTGTTCAGCATATCAAATTATTTCCATAAAGGGAAGTTGAAGTAGTGATTAGGCTACAGCTGTAGCTGGAAGGAGTTATTTTGGGGGAAGGCATAAGGCAGGAGTGTGATAAGTTTCTCAACACTGTAGTGAACGCAGCAAGAAGAAATATAATTCATTATCACTGCAGAAGGAAGCTGTGCTTGCAGGAATGTCTCTGCAGCATTGCAAGAGGAATTGGTGTCCAACTTGAAAAGCCATCAAGGCTTCTCTTTTCCCAGACTCATTCATGCTCCTCTGTACAGCTGAACACTAACTTATGAGAAGACACTGCCAACGGGCATTAGACCATACCAAATATTTTTCTGCAGATACCAGATCCATTTTTTGGCTAATTCCCTTTGCACATTATCTAACTCTAGATCACTAATGTGAAAGGGGCATTTCTGTGTCTCTATAAAGAGGTGCCCATTTTTGTCTCTGTCCTGAACAGATGGTCGCTCTGCCCTGCTGGAGCTGGCACAGGGGCTGAATAAATGGTCGAGGCTATTTAAGATACAACCTCCTCTTCTTCTTCCTTGTTTTCCCATCTTTTACCATAACAATTGTAAAATTATGGATCTCCCATTTCAGAATTGCATGGGTAGCTTTGTTGCCTAGTTCAAGTAAAGTATCTGTTATAGTGTTTGTAAGGTTTTCCCAGGTATCATAAATATGTTCAGGTAGTGGCCAATGCAGTGTTGGTTTCCAAAAAGGTGTTTTTTTATTACTGGAATGTTAAAAAAAGAGCTCTCTCAGAGTGGTGATAGCAGTTATAAAATCATCATCTCTCAATCTGGACGTAACTAAATGCCAGAAAAATACCTCCTACTATTAGAAAGATTCAAAGTGCTTCCTACCGGATACAGGTACAACAAATAAAGTGTTTTCTGACCAGACAAAGGTACAGAAAATGTGGATCTATAGAGAGCAGTTTGTCAATCATGTTATATCCTTTATCAAATGTTATTACACACGTGTGATTCTTCCTACTGACGTCATAAACTCATGTTTCTGTCTTATCCCTCTCCCAGTTTTCTCTTCCATCGTGCTCCCCCCATTATGCAAAACCTTTCTGTTTTCAACTCTCTATATAGTTCAGTAGATAATCATAGATTTCTCTTTTCCGTATGGAAAAACAGACCATTTGAGTCTGCAGATGCCCTTCTCTCTATACACAACAAACTAAGCTGCTAGCCTGGGTTAATTAATCCCTACAACAGCAATTACTTAATTTGTTTCACAGCTGGGGGGTTATTTTGGAAGCAGTTTTCCTGAACCTGTAAGACTTTTACTTTTGAAAACCCCCCCAAGCTGGTTGTTGCAATGAGGTTTGTTGGCCGGCGTTACGTCGGGCTCATTTTCCGTGTAAGAACAGTCAGTTACCAGAAGAATTCCCAAATAATTCATGGGACTTGGCTCCATGCCTCCAAACACACTTGAGGTGCACACTGAAAGCCTGCTAAAGCCCCCCCCCGACGTGACTTACTGCTTTAGTACAAATCTTGGAGGAATGCAATATTCTTACAGGCAGTTATTAACAATAAAAATGTGCAGGAAAGTGCAGTCACTATTTACAAGGATATAGTTTCTTGTTATGGCCTCGCTGTAACATTGTAGTTTTTAATGATTTAAGATCTCAATCTAAGATTTTTTAGGTTCGCTGCTGTCACAAGACCAACTGCTTTTATAATAGAGCAGCTAGAGCTATGCAATCCTGGGTTTTTTCTTTCTCTTTTACACTATAATTAGCAAGAAATTATAGCAATGAGAATACAGTTTAACCCACTTTAAGAAATACTTTAAAAAATCCCATATTTCAAAGGAGAAACTTAGAATTATGCTTATATTTTTAATTATGTTACCAAGATTGCACATTCAACTATAGATTTGTATGTGTGATTCATTTATTTATTTGCATGTACAAGTCAGGAGTTTGGGCACACAGACAAAATTACTGTTATTATGGGGAATATATAAATGCCCCAAACCAGATAGGTAATTGTGCAATTCCTGATACAAAAAATCCTGAAAGGTTCTTAAAAGATCAGGCATTTGGCCTTTGGAACAGAATCCTTTTAGGTGTGTTTGTAGAAAAACTCACAAACTTGATTTTCAAACACACCAAACAGGATTAATGACTCCCAAACTAAATCTCGTTCTGATTTGCCATATTTAATAAGATGAAAATGAAGTTCTCCTGCTTCTGTGAGAACCAAATACCATTTTCTTTTGCGTTATGTCTGAATGTTCCCAAGCTCACAGGAAAATAATCTTTTTGACTATTAAAAATTATTTCTAACCCAATCCTTGTATCTCCTGCATGACTGGACTAAAGACTCTGTAATTGTACTCTATTCGAACATTATTGTAAGACAGAGTAACACCCTGTGGTACTTCTGAATAAAGCCAAATTCACCCTTGATGATTCTCTGATTCTCTGATTCATGTCAGCAACATGCTCAGTACTCAAGTACTGATCACCAAAGTGGCTGTTAATGTATCACATGATTTCAGGAAAGCTCAACAACTTGCAGTTCATCCATTACACCATTTAACTTTATATATTTATACTACAATTGTAGTATAAACTAAAAGCATGTATTATTATAATACTACTATAATTTCTCAATCCATTGAAATATCCAGTTTATGTCCATGTCTAGTACAAGCAGATGACATTTTAGAAAAAAAAGAACTGTAGTTGTGCATTGTTTCTGCTTTTGAAATTTATTTACTATACAAGTGGTGTCTGCCTGTAAAACACAGGCAGATTTAACATAGATTCTGCTCTCAGAAACTTCACTGCTCAGACTGCCAGTGATTTCAACACCAAAGGTCTTTGGTTTTGTGTTATCAAATGATATTGTCCATCTCTCAGAAAACTGTTCCTTAATTACAGCTAATGATCAGGGCAAGAGCAGCTACACTCATCAATGTCTCACCTCAATAACAATCAGTTTTACTGTGTCTTAGTTCCAGCCAATTTTGTCATGGAAGCAACACATAAAATTCTGTAATTAGTCCGTTAGGTTTTCCCTGTTCTGAGCACACCTGTAGACCCACTTGCAGTAGTTAACCCCAAATTATAACTACTAATTGTAGTTATTATATGTCCAGATTGGCTCTGGCTGCTCCCACTGACACTCCTGCTCCCTCTGCAGCAGGAACAGACAATGACAGGTAAAGCAAACAACACAAAATTCTTTTGTTAGAAACAGTCATTAAATCCCAAACAACAAGCTACCATGCTTTAGTATTTTATATTTGTATGAATCATAAAGTCAAACTCTGAAATTAATAGGAACCATATGCAATGGCAGAGTGTAGAGTAGATAGTGCTGACAGGTGAATAGTAACAACAAAATGAATACAAACTTTTGGTCTTTGTCCGCTCAGTGACACATTTGGATGGCCTGTACAGGGGCTGCACACATTTCTTCTTTGTTAGACTTGTTTATATATATATATATAAAACTTAAATGGAGGGACATCAGCAGAGAAATTGTGCATTCACAGAGTAGAATTATGTGTGCGGGAGGTGCATGCGTTTCTGCTTTGTTATTCATGGGTTTATACATATATATACACACATACATAGCAAATTAAATGAAGGGAAGTCAGCAGAAAAATTGTCCACAACATTCTTGATTTTTTAAAAATTTCATAACCAAGCACTGTCAACTTCACATTTATTGCATCGGTGAATATCAATATATAGGCAATGCCTTGGCAATCCCAAAGAAGGCTCTGAATAGTCTCATATATTCCTCGATTTGCCTTGTAAGACAGGAATAAATCCTTTGATGATGCAAATCCAACCCCAATTTAATAAAGCAGAAATCATGAAGGTGCCCTTTAGCAGAACAGGGTTTCTAATTTGCGTTTCACCGAAGTAGTTCTGGGGGATAAACCTTCAATCCCTGTGTCTAGAATATTTCACATGATTGATGACAAGTATTTCTACTGAACATACTGATATTTAATAGGAATCTCACAGAGATGAACCATGAATTTAATATGAATTTCCAGTCACTTTTGATAATATTTTGAAGAGAAAAATTATCCCAGACTCTCTTTTTCTTTTTTTCCCCAGAGAAAGGAATTAAGACTGCAATCAAAAAGCATAAGAAAAGAAAAAAGTCAACAGAAAGATGATGTCCATGAGTTGTATGTTCTAATATTGCTGACATATAAAACTGGAAGCAATCTCTGTTCAGTGGCACATAAAGCGTTAGCCTTCATACGGCTTCTAGTATCTCCTTCATTATCACAATGAAGCCTTTAAAATTTCATCCATAATATTACAGCTGCTTTTTCATAGACTCCTTTCTACTGCAAAACTGAAGTACATGCAATCTTAACAGTGTTTGTGGAATAATGAGATTTGGATCAACTATGAGGCTCAATCTTAATTAGCAAAAGGTGTGGGAACATGAAAAATCCCCTTTCCCTATAACCCAATCAAACCCAGCAATATCAGCTTCCAGATTGCAACGTCAGCGTTTCCACTGGAGGGCTTAGCAGGAGGTTCAGAAAAAAATAATTGTAAACATTAATGTAAATAGCAAAAGTTCACCCTGGTCACACGGGCTAAGCCACCTCAGCACCATTTGTGTTCTCCCTGGTGTTGCTGGTGCTCTCTCAGCATCCCGCCCTGGCAGGCTGAAGATGGAGCTGCGTTTTCCCAGGGGGTCAGTTGAAAATAGAAATGGTGTGTTTTTATGAGAAGCCCACAAGAACTCAGAAATCAAAACCACTTCAAACCCATCCAGTCACAGTCGAAGCCAGGAGGAATTTTAATTCTTAATTTAAAATATTTCTGCAAGAGCTCTAAGAGGAAATTCTCTGACACCTCTCACTGCAGCAGCAGGGCAGGGGAAAGGAATCCTGCGGTGGGTTGGGAAAAACTGGAGTTTAAGGCTATGCTGATATCGCAGTACAGTTTCAGCAACCAACCCTCCTACTGAGAGATGGAAGAGACCTCATCGGAATTGCTGAGGGCTGGCTTTGTCACGTGTAGCCCTTTAGCCAGGAGGATGAGAGCACCACCCGGCACAATGTCACTGATACACCTGGGAGAGGTGAAGGACAAAAAGGAGCCTTTCCCACCCACTCCAGCGACTGTCAGGGAGCCCAGGAGGAGCTGGGGAGGCACCACTGCTGAGCCAAGGGTGAGGAATCATCAGGATTCTTGGACTGGCTGTTCTCACAGCCAGTAACAAAGCGCTGGAATTAAAATAAAAAGGTGACTTGACTTTTTACAAAACAGATAAAAAGAAGGAAGTCTCCATGCAATAAACAACAGTAATTCCTTTATGGCTCATTGAGTCTACCTATGTCAGTTTGCCCGGAGTTCTAAAAATACCCCTAAACCACAAAAAAATTAAGAGATGCACTTGCTGTTGTTGTTGTTGGTTGGTTGTGTTAATTTCTGCACAGATAAAGCAGGATTCTAAAACGCCCAAGACAATCCCCCAAGGCAGGGATGTCTGTCTGTCATCCTTCAATGCCTACTAACAGTATCTATCAGCTGTCTCTCATCTTTTGTATAAAACACACAGAGGCAAAGGTGAGGTGTTGGATACACAGTGGAGTAAGGAAGCAGCTGGAATTATTACGATTTATGCATAACCTGCCAGACAAGCTGCTGCAACTGATGGTTATGCATTTTGGCACAGCCTGCTATTGGCACGTAGTTTAAATAAAAAATATGAAGCCCACACATTCAAAGCAATGATGAAGAGCTAATGATCAGTTTCAAAGGAGTGAGCTGTTGCTGGCTAATTATTTGGACTAATTTTTTGATAAGCTAGGGCTGGGTTTTGTTTTATTAAGTATTATATTTCAGGCAATCTATCCTTTATTACTTAATACCAAACAACTCACGGCCAAAGCAAGTGATTTTAGCTGCACTGCCAAATTGCCATTGAACTGGTCAGGCCTCTCGTGCACTAACCAGAAATGTGGAATGAAACCAAAGCTGCTGGCAGGTGACAGCCCGCTCCTGGTGGCAGGGCAAATCTGGCACGGTACCATCAGAGCCCATGGTAGCAGTGCAGCAGCCAGGGTTTAACATGCTATAAAAAATTGAACATTATTTCATCAGAAGCAATGTGCCATGGCTTACCTTCATTCATCTCAGTGCACTGAAATAATTCAAAGGACACGGAGTTACTTTCTTCTCTGCTACTTTGCCACATTAAGTTCAAGCAAAGCACACAGAAATAGAACTGACCTGAACAAATGACTGGCAGTTTCTCTTGGGCTTCAAAAGCAAGAATGTGTTACAGGGAAAATGCAGCCTTTTACTTTCTGCAGACTGACTTTACCCAGAACAGAAAGAAATGGAATTTGTTAGTACTTCTAACTGGAGAAAAACACCTGGTGACTGCCAGCATTTCCTTTGCATGAGTCAATTTATAGGGACACTTACACGGACATTAAAATGCCCAGCTGTCAAACTGGGGAGGAGATCTGTTCAGATGGTGATGCACGATATATCAACTAGTAAGTATAAATAATAAACCCTTAGCAAACCCTAAACCTTAGTTTTGCAACCAGTTTGAAACCTGCTAACAATGACTGGAATCTGTTTTCACTAATCTAGTTAATTACTGTTTATTTATTTGGAACTTGTAGCAGATGCACCCCATGATTAAGGCATTCATGGTCAGAAAGGAGGGTCCAGGGCACGGAGTCTTGTGGACCAAAGGACAGTGGAAACAGGAGAAAGAGAGAGATTTGATGTTGTCAGTAGAGTCAGAGACCTGGCCGCTTCATGTAAGCACTAGCACAGAATATTAACTGGGCACTGCTAAGAAAACAGCCAACTTAAATTTACAGTGGTAAATTAGCAACGAGCCTCATTTATTTCTCTTCACTGTACGCCAGATACCAGTATTTTTAATTTATTTGCTATTACATAACTGAGTGGGTTCTTTGGGGTTTTTTTTACTTATTTTTTAAGCCCTACAGTCCAGTTGTGTCCAAATCAAATTGATAATTAGATAGTCAGTGGTATCACACGCTTGCAGCAAGCGTGGGTAGAGCCCTTCCCAAATCTTTGTTCGCGAAGCCAAGCCATGATGATGATGATGATGATGGTATCACAGAATTCCCTACGACTGAATTCAGTGACTGAGCATTGGTGGTAACTGAGTGCCCTGGTGTTGTTAAGAAAAATACCTTCTGAGACCTGCTCACAAACAAAGCAGAACTAATCAATCCCTCTTGGACAAGCTGATTACCTGGAAATCAATCAGGCAGCGGGTTTATTCTGTCAGCCTTTAGGACATGAGCAAATAGGAAATGTAACTACCAGCAAAAGTGGCACAGAAAGCGCATCTATGAGGCAAATATCTGGAATGAAGATACAGAGGGCACTGGAGCACAGGAGTCCTTGTCACTGTCTCAAAACACTCCACTGTGACACGGAGCACAGACATTCTTAGTCCATCAGTCAATGTCTCACAACAACTAATTTTCCACCAGTGATCAGGAAGCTCAGAGCACTCTTTCATCAGCATCCAGGGAACTGAACTACATCCTGGTGTGGAACACTTTGCCCTTCTGGTAATGCAGTTTGTGTTTAGATTCTGTTTGTGACAAGCTTTGCATTTTGCTTGAGTTCAACGTGGCATTACAGCTCTAGGTATTTTCACTTTGTTACTGCCAGGTCCAGAGATAGCACAACCTGGGAAAGGAAAACAAGTGTCTGCAACAACTGATTGACAGGCCTAAAACCCCCTGGAGAAGACCATAGCATAAGAAATCATGGCTTGGAGAAAAACAAATTAGGGACCGATTTATATTCCAGGAGACATTTTATTGCCTGCCACTCTCCATCCCACTGAAATATTGTGATGGATTGGGGTGACAGAAAAGAATCGCTAGGTGCTGGTAATGACAATTCCAACAAGGTGGTGAAGGAAACACACCATGCCCTGCCTCTCCCCAGGACACAGCCGGCTTATGGTGGAGGGAATACAACCCCTGAGCTACTGCAGGCACCTCCAGATGTGCTGCTCATATGGATGTTCACACTGTGGGCATCCCTAGCCCCAAATTCTGGGGATTTTTCTAAGATTAAAATACTAAGACAGAACTGAAGAGTGAAAGTAGATTAAAGGGAGCTTTCCACAGAGCTGCATGCCAGCTGGTCACCAGGCAAAGCATGGGAAGAGACCTAGCCCATTGCATCTACAGCAGTCTCGGTGAAAGGCGTGGGAATACATCCTGAAAATGTTAACAGACTAAAGTATACTGGAACTCTTTCCATGAAAAAGCTGTAATCACGACATGATGCGCCACCTCTGAAATGATGGTGCTGCAATTACCATCTTCTTAAACCTTCACACAGAGACATTCAGCTTTCTGAAGACGAGTGTCGATCCTGCATTCCCAGCAACATTAGGAAAGAGTAAGATCTCTTTCATTTGATCCCCACCCTCCCCCCCAAAAAAAACCTTAATGAAAACATCCAGAGCCAAAAGAGCAGAGCTTTTCTAGAAAAGTGGTGCTGAAAAGGGATGGGAAGATGGGCTAGGCAGGAAGTGTAGGTATAAACTGAGTCATTGTTTTCCTGTAGTACCAGTGGGCACGATCCAGCCTGGCCTCAGGTACTGTGCAGCCATGACAGCTCCTACGAACAAAACAAAACAAAACAAAACCAAAAAAAAAGGTGTAGAGGTGAAAGAGAAAAGAGAAGAGAACCTTTGTTTTACAGCACACTGTCATGAAGGGAGATGACTACAAGTGAGTCAGAAGCCCCAGAGCAACGGAGCTGTTCGTGATACTTCTGAGAACATGGAGATCTATCACAAAAGGTAACCCAGGACCATCATGGAAAGGGAGTCTTTCATCAGACCGGGAGATTTCCAGGGCTTTCAGGCTGCTTTCATAAAACGCCTGCATTCCCTCCATCAAGCTGCTGGCTCCACAGTAAGTCCCTGATGCCTGCTGCCTTGTCACCAGGTGGAACAGAGGTTGTCTGTGCCTGTGCTGCTCAGTGTGAGCTAAGAGATGTATCTTCAAGCAAAAGGTGTTCTGAAGTGAAATTCAAAACGCCACCCTTCAAATCACAATGAAGTCCTCGTAATGCCTCTTGACTCTTCAAAGGAGGAGGATTTTAAAGGTAGATGTGCTTGGCAGGTAAAACTGAGGTGACTGCTGATACAGAGCAGCAGGAAAAATAAGGAGCAAAATGTCTTTCTCTCATCTCAGGGGCCCGACTCTGGCACAGTCCAAGCTCTGAACTTGCTTAGCTTCATCCTGCCAAAATTACAGGAAATCTACACAAGGAAGAACAGGAAAAGAAACTCAGGTCTGGGTAAGAATAAATCCAACAGCCTTTGGGCAACCCTTCCGGACCAATCTTGTACCTGTGTTAGCTGAACAACTGTTTTAGTCTCTGTAGTTACCTCTGAATTACTCAGTTACCCCAGTTGGATCAAGCTACCAGTTTGCCTTACAATGCTCAGCAGATTACAGAAGCCTTTTTGAGGGACTTCTAATATTGGATTTGAAAGCAAGGAAATGCTCGAAATACCTGGACGGTGGAGAAACAGATGGAATTTCTAATGTTTCCAACCCATTAAAATCACAGTTGGACATACGGGACTTTACGTGTTCACCATTCAGCATGAACAGAATTTCCATTATGTAATCCTGATAAGGACATTTCATTTCTATAAAAGGAATAGGTCTAAAAATGTATTAACTGAGTCGCAGGTGTGCTGGGAGGTGAGAGAGCAATTATTAGTATCATTATTAGAGTACATTAGCATCTAATGGGGTGTGATAAGGATTGTAAAGTGCCTGCTATGTACTCAGCTATCTTTCAGTTGGCAGTCAGTGAAAAGAAAGAAAATTATCTGCATTGTATGTATACACTGAATGACGAGAAAATAGAAAGCAGTATCAAATGCTTAGAGATGTAGAGGAGAACACCAACAACACATAAACATGGAAAAAAAAAGCTTTTTAGTTTTATAAGCAGCAGTGCCAACTTTGAAAAAAAAAAGACCCATAAGAAGGTGCTGAGGTGGTGTTTTCAGTAAAGCAATTTCTGTTTCCTAGGGTCATTTAAAAAGAGGGGGGTGAGGGTGTGTCCATGTGCACACGTGCACAAAGGACTACCAATTTTATACAAAATATTTAAACAAAATGCGTTTCTTTCACCACAATTGACTTTTTGAGCAGAAGATGTTTGGCTGCATCAATTTAAACAGCAACATGGAGTTTGGCAGCAATCCATTTGTGCTGAGATGAAGCCAGCTGCTACCGGATCCATTGATCCTTTCAGATATTGATCGGCTAATTTAATAAAAAGTGAAGTTTTAGAATGTGAACAAATTCACAATGCTGAGCGGACAGCATTTTGATAAGCTCTGCTGCCAGACATCGCTGCTAACACTGTCAAATGAGAAAATCACACATGGTTTAAAATACTAAAGATTTCCAATGCGGTGGATTGGTTAAAACACAACTTTAAACAGAAATGTGACCTGTTAGAAAAATTAAAAATGTATAATCTTAAAACAACAGATCGGCTCCCTTTGTCTTTAAGCACTTATACTAGTGCTTCAAGCCATTCTGTATTTAATACTCCTATTTACTCTGAAGAGTCAAATTATCTTTAGGATAAGATTCGATTCTTATTACAAAGAAAATGAGGACATGTTCTAACTAAGGATCAGCTTCTCCCTGAGACAGCTCCATGCCACGACAGTCCTTCCCTGGGCATCTCCCAGCTTTTGTTCTTGGCCAAACAGGCTGAGAATCCCCAGCCTAAACACGCCATACCCTTAGTAGGTACAGAATCTGTGTTACTGGCACTCAGAATCCACAGCCTTATTCCCATTAGGACGTGCTGGTTTTCCTCGTTAATTCAAATCACATAAAGGAATGCTGGGAGCTCAGAGGGCATAGCAATAAGACTGCCAAGCTCACAGAGAGACCTCTCCTGCTGCTGGTGTTTGGAGCAGAGCAGCAATTTGACACCAAAACAGCTTCCCCTGGAAAATGCTAGTTTGCAAAAAATGTATGTTTGGGGGACAAAAAAAAAAAAAAAAAGAAAAAAAGCAGTTGTAACAAATCTGTAACAACCTGGCTGTTGTCCTACAAGGTGTCCTGAAGAACTTGCTGTCAGCAACTTCAGCTCCATCAGGCTGGCTGAGGACAGAGGTGCCTCATCACAACCTGGAGCAGTTGGGAGCAGCTGCAATTTGCTCTGTGGACTGCAGCAGGCTGGGATTCCACACTCCCAGAGGGACATTGAAATAAGCAAAGTATGTGGGGGAAAGTAAATATTACCGTGGGGGAAAACTTGGAAAACCTAACAACTATTATCTACAACATTAGTGATTGCTCAGTTCAGCTTTCTGTAACACTCAGAGATGAGGTCTGTAAGCAGCACCAGCACTCAGGAACAAGAGCTTTAGTAACCCTTGACAAAACAGAAGGAGAAAAGGAGCATTTAATACGTACAAACAGTTTCTATGGTTTTTTTTTTAATTACTCATGACGAGTCCCATGCACTAGATGGGAAATATAAGTGTCTGTCTAAATGGGTTTCATGAAAAAATTGCAGTCTTTACTGAACTTTATTCTCCTGAAACAAAGAGGATATATGGAAATGCAGAAATACTTGTAGGAGAAAATCAGCAAAGATATGCATTTTGTCCTCCAAAAATTAAACTAGAAAAAGTGAAAACAGGAGGGTCAAACCAGAGATAAATTCCACCCACAAAAAGTTGTTTGCTTTGCTCATGGTCTAATTGCAGCTTTAGGACTTGGTACATCCTTATTATATCTAATATTTATACTCTGCAGATAACAGATAATAACCATGCACTATTGTTAAATAAGGTGTATAAGATATGTAGAAAAGATTCATATCTTCTCATTCCACAACATGTCAATGGTGCCAAAATTCAAAGAGCAGTCTCTTGGGTGGCCAAGTAAACAGTTTGAAGTAAAACATTTTCATGCCATGCCAGCAGCTGAGAACACTATTTAATGGAAACACAGAGCAACAAAGAATTAATACATCACTGTTGAGCCAAGAGCACCTTGGTAAGGGAACTTTTCATAATTTCCATTCCATACAGGTTTACTCTATTACTGAAAACATGAACGTGGGTAAAGAGCACACTAGACAAGTCAAATTCAAGGAAAACTGAATATGTTTGTAGAGGTACATGACATGTGAAATTATGGAAAATGACAAAGCCCAGAGAATCTAGATAAGTATTAATGTGAGTCTCGAGGAAATCCATTTACTTACAAATAGTCACTGGCCATGAAGTCCAAACAGAAATAACCCAAGGTCAAAGCTATGAATGGTATACAGGTGTGCAATAAAAAGGTAAATAACCTTCATTCTCAGAAAGTATAAATGTGTTTAGTTACACTATGCAGTTGGTCATCAGCACATCAAGGAAGAGATGACAAGTCCTTCACAGACCCACACTGATTACCAGAACTACAGAAAGTGCAACTCTTGCTGTTACAGGATTTCTTCTGCATGTGCACACACCACATGCACATACAAATAAATCGGCATGAATCAAGTAAAATAAGGAGAAATAAAACTAAAAGTAGTCAGCTTATTCACTGGCATTAGTAGTGTTAAAAGGGTTGAAAAAGTACCTGACATTATTTTGAACTAACCAAAAAATATTTAAAAGCTATCTGCTATTTTTCTATCTCCATAGGTTTGTTTTTGTTGTTTTGTTTTGGGGTTTTGTTTGTTTGTTTTTTAAATTGGGACAGCCGCAGGTCAGAAATGTGACATAATCCAAGTAGCTTTCAACTGGGCTTAAAGTCGATTTCCCTTCCTAGTCTGGATCCAATTTAAAATATATTGTCCTTTTGAGAGAAAATCTACCTTAATCAGTTAAAGCTGATATCATCCCAAATTCTAAATATCTCCAAACAGAAAGGTTTGCATTTCAAGCTCTGCAAAGCAGGAGCTGTTCTTTGTGGATATCTCACAAACTTGATGCAGGACTGAACCTTTTGCACACCTGCCACAGCAGCTCAGGATTGTGTCAGCACTCGAACAATGAAAATCATGAAACCCCTGCTGTGGTTATAGCAGACAGAAGTTGTGTTTTATTTAGATGCCTTCAAATCTGATGAATCCCAGGGCCATCAACAAGAAAGTGAACACTGTGATTGGGAAGTGAAATAAGAGGTGCTGTACATTTAACATAAACTCCTGTGCCTCTCTGAACACCAAACCTTACTCAGCACAGGTTATTAACGTGAGAACATGCCAATAATCCCTCCATTCCTTCAAAAAAACCCCATCGATCACTCTGCTATAGTTTGTGTTTGAAAGGGACATAACATTATCTTACCTTTTAAAGAATGGTGACTCAAATAATGTTGCATCTCTTAACTTTTCATCCCAATGTGAAAACTGACTCCTGGTATTATCCTGGATGATTAGGATAGGAATATTCCTTTACCTGTCATATTCTTTAGCATCATGAATAAAAAAGTCTAGAAACTAAACCTGAAGCATAACAAAGAATTAAAACTTCAAATATTTAAATTTAATTCACAGTTTGCAGTAAAAATGGTCAACAAATTTTCTTCCAGCAGAAATTAGTAACTTCAATATATACTTTTCAGAACCAATCTGGCTTGTTCTGTTGTATTAGTTGATGCAATTACAATAATAGGCTTTAAATGGGTTTGTATTTCAAGTATGATTGTGCTGAATTGAATTAGTCCCTACTTATCACAAAAACATTGTATGAACATTCCTCATTTTCAACCCACACTTTTAAATTGATTTCCATCCACTTCACCATGATTAAATTTTAAAAACAAAGGAGGCAGATACTTCACACTCTCAAGTGCTGTCACAAGTAGTAAATACTCCCTAGAATGTAAAAATACCTGCACTAAGTCCAGCCTCTCTATACAAACGTGCAAATGGCCACATAACCTAAGGAAGTCTATACATTATCATCTGTTTGAATTTGACTTACACATGGGGGTTTTTTTTTAGGCTTTCCATTTAGAGATATTCAATTTTTAAAGAAATTATGATGTTTAAGATGATATGGAAGAGTAAAAGAGAATATAAAGCAAAACAGGATGGACTTGATAATGTGGTTTTCTCCAATGATCAGTTCCACCCTGGAGAACCCATGAAATCCCTGGTCGTCTGTTCTGTGCAGGAATATGTCATGGAGCACTCCAAGGAAATAAATTACACACTCCTCTTACAACTCTCCAGATTCTCAAAGAAACCCTTTCTGATTCATGGAATTCTCCCCCAGTTGGTGGAGTGAAAATGTTACTTTCCAAAAAAGTCAGCACAATACTGAGGATAAATAAACATTTTATAAAATAAAAATTATGACTGCTTAGTAATTTAAAGGTATATAATTAATGCATATGGGATAGCAGGCTTTAAGAAGAAAAATAAAGCAGCATTTGAAAATCCTTGTCCTGTTACTGAACCTTCTATAAAAATATAGCAGAGAGAGTTTTAAGGTTGACAGTCTTAATTCCTAACATGCATTTGTGTCTTGTAGCAGGGAGAAATATTTATTGTGATTAAGATACACAGAAGAAGAAACTTCTTATTGGACACCATTATACATCAAATAATAAATGACTTTCTACCACAGAGGAAAAAAAAAAGTCACAGTAAGGAAATATAGAGATGCAAATGAAAGGCTAATGCACAAGTCTGACAAATACAGAAATCAGAGTTCCAAGAGACAAATGAAGTGCAATTTTATTTGCCCTGACTTCCAGGACTCATTCATTTCCTCCAAGGCTGAGGAATGAGACTCACATATACACACAGCATCATCTATAGAAAAAGCAGTGCCACTCCTACAGAACGGCACTAAGGAAGGGGGCAGATGGACGCAGAGCATCCTCTTGGAGGACTCAAGCCCAGTTAGTTGATTAGGGCTCAGAAATTAAATGAGGGTCTGGTGGGCCCTCAGCAATGACAACAAGCAGCAGCAAAAAAAGAAGAAGCAACTTTTGAGAAAGATGACCAAGGCCTTTGGATCTCCACAGAGTGGTTTTCCTCACAGCTTCCTTCACACATCCTGGTTGGAAGGAGGGACAGCATCAGAAACTGGGAAAGGCCACGCCCAAGAAACAAAACTCCGTTATGTTATAACACCTGTACAGAATAATTCATGGCCTTGAATGAAGCCAGGCAGCGCAGTCACGTTAACTGATCCATCTGATAACAGAAACCTGCTTGGGACTGCTCCAGTGGGCACTTGTTCCCCTGTGTGCGCCAGTGAACACAACACAGGACCTGAGAGATACCTGTGCCCTCCTGGAGAGGCAGCAGGAGAACAGAGAGAACACCATGGGATATTTAAAACAGCACTAGATATTATGTTTGGGCAACTGAATCTTGCCACTTATATCTGACAGAATCAAATGCTGTTAAAGAATCAGACCTTGTAGGAAAACCAACAGAACCATGTTTGGGTCTGTTTTGAAATGCTCTACATAAGCAATTGTAATAACTAATAAGAAACCTGAAATAAACAATGCAAATGTTTCCTATAATAAAATATATCTGTATTGGATACTGAGAAAAGTCTGCAAATTATATCTTTTTTTACTCTTCCTGTCTTACTAATAGAATTCAAAACCCCCAAACACTAAGTCAATGTATCTCCTTACTGTATGCCAGAAAGTAGGGCAGGGATCATTCCTAACTGTGTTTCTGGATAGCAGGAAGCACTGCAGTTCATTATATCCACCTGGTTTTTCACGGTCAGCAGCCAGAGGTTACAGGTTTCCAATATGCGCATTCTTCTCTCAGAGTCGATGTTTGTAAGGCCAGAGGAAAAGCTGTACTGTGAAAAGAGGGTGTGTGCTCCATATCTCAAGGGTGGTTAGTTATGTGGACAGAGGAGAGAAGGAACTTCAGCTCAGACATCCCAACCCCAGGGGTGAATGCTGTTAAAACTTTATTAGACCCACACTCTCCAGAAACTCATTATCTGAAATAACATTTGATATTTCAAAAGTCAAAGGGAGCAAAAGAGCCTCTCTTACTCTCTGTCCTTTTACATTTTCATGAACAGTCTAAGCAGATTCAGACTTAATAATGTATTTTTAATTTTGTCATTTGAGGAGAGTTCAATTCAGTATTACCTGTCAACAATTGAAAAAAAAATCAAAAAATATTCCTAATTCATAGAATCCCAAAATAGATCAAGTTGAAAGGAATCTGTGGAGCCTCCGTCCTACCACCAAGCATTTCTCAGGTAGATCAGTTGCCCAGGGACTCTTCAAGAAAGCTTTAAGTATTTGCAGTCATGGAGATCGCTCAGCCCCTGCAGGGCTCTCAAAACCATCGGGGAAACAATTTATCAGTTTCTGAACAAATTTCCTACATCACAGCTTGAGCCTATTGCATCTTTTGGCCGTGAGGTCTTTAGGATCTGGCTTTGTCTCCTCTACAGTGACTGGCTCCCTAAGATGCCTCTCAGGCTTTTCTTCTCCAGGCAGAAGGAGCCCAGGTCTCTCAGCCTGTGTCTGGCGCTGCCCAGCCCGTGCCCCACTGCTGCTCAGCCCAGCATCCCACCCTCTCGGTCCTACTGGGCTGCCCCAAATTGCTCAGATGCAGCTTTGCAGGTGTCAAAGAGAAGGGAAGGATCGCTGCCTTCACTCTGCTGGCTGAGGGCTTCCTCCCACCCTCCAAAGCGTGGTTGTCTTTGCTGGGAGGGCACGCTGCCAACTCTGGTTTAACCTGCCATCTCCAGCACCTTCTCTGCAAAGTTCCTTTCTTGACTCAGCTGGCACCCAGCCTGTGATTCCTCCACTTCAGGTGCAGGAGTTTTGCACCTGCCTGTGCTGAGCTTGGTGACCTTTCTCTCAGTCCATTTCTCTGGTCTGTTCAGGTCTCTCTTCCTATGACATTTGACTTGCAGATGTCCCTCTGACTATTCTAACACTCCCCAAGTACCTTCAGTGGTTTGCCACTGCTGCATTAACTCCTTTCCCATTCACTCTTGAAGGGTAAAAACTAAGTCTGTTCTATCACATAAAGTGGCACATTATCACACGTAACCCAACACTGCAAAACACAGACTAATGTTAGGAATCAGCTTGTTTTTTTTCTCAAAAATTCGTGTTTTTCAAGCCAGTTTTGACTGTAAATATCTTGGTCACATCCTGCCATCCGTACTGGCAGCAGCAGCAGCTCACCACCTCTCTCCTCATCAGTTTGGATGCTCTGACACTCCTCGATACACGGCGTTCATACGTACTGTGAAGTATGTCACACATGACAAGTTTAAGAAGCTCAGAGCTAAGTTTTTAATAGTTTGTTTCACTCTACACAAAACAAGGCCAGAGAAATCCCCTTATCCCATCTGTTAATCTTCTGCTCTGCACATTCAGCTGAGGAACATATGATTTCCTGTGGTTGAGTTTCTTTGTCTAATCTTCCTGAAAATCATCAGCATCAGTCTGTTTATGCTGCACATTTAAGTGACTCCTTGTCTGTTCATTGAACATGAGCAATGTCCTGGAGGAGACAAAGCAGAACATTTTTCATACCCCAGCTTTCTTAGCAACCATCAAATTTCACGTTGATTCAAGAGAGTGCAACAGCTTCATTCTTCACTTTAATTATTTTTGGCCATAATTTGCGAGAGCAATAGTTGTCACTCCAGTTCTCCAGCTCCTAGTGTTATACATTGTCTTCTATTATCAACCCAATACATTCCAGATTCATGTAGGGGCGTCTGTAGTGTCAATGTATTTTTTTTCTCTTTTTCTTTTTTTTGCCACTTATTTAGATTTAATTTCAGTAGCTTCACTTTTTCTAGCAAATTTTGCTCTTATTCCTATGAATTTCCAGTCAAGTTATTACCGCTGGTAAAGCACAAGCAACCAGGTGCCACCCAAAGACAGATTCACTGTCCTGAAAATACTTACATATTACTCAGCTACTCTTTGTTTACATTGCAAAGCAGCTTCAGTGATATAATTAAAATTTGGATCAGTATCTTTTAGAATCATAAAAAAAGAAAACTGTGAAGCAAGACTGTTGGCCACGAAAATGCTAGAAAAACAATAGATGCTCTAACCCACATTTTTCATAACAAATTGAAATCTCATGTCTAAACCATTAACCTATGTATTGAAATATTTTTATTTCTCTTTTACATTCTGTTATGATACATGAGATGTTCTAAATAAAATATCAAAGTCAACATGACATGGAAAACTTTTGTTCAGAAAATCAACTATGTATAAAAGATAAAATAAGATATATTGATCTAAAATTATTTAAAATGTTTCATAAAACTACAAGTAATTTGATTATAATTTTTTTTCTGGTAGTGTCCTGACATGAATTTTCACATATTTGATATATATCCATAAACGAAAAGAAAATCAAACTTGCATTTTTATTGTTCTATTAAACTAATGTTTTGCTGCTGTCCTGGGATAGCTGGATGATAAATGCTATGGGAAGAAAAGCAAAGACCTGAAGGTAAGATCGTCCTTTTCTTCTGTGGGAACCACTGAAGCCTTTCCAGGGTTAACAAGTGGAACTACAGCATTTCAAACACGGATAATGGAGAAGCCCTTCCTTTCCCATTCACTCAGAGTGAGTTTGAGTTTCATTTTAAACCCATTTCAAAGCAGTGGAAAACACAGTCACAAACACCATTTGATCGTGAGATGATGTTCTCAGGAGCAGTGAAAACATTAGTTTTGCTTCCTTGATAGAGGGCGGGGGGTTGATCCTTGCAGTGCCAAAATCAGAGTTTAGTCACAAACCATCCGTTCTTTTCTCCTAGAGATGACGGCGCTCCAAACACGGTCAGATGGCCAATCTCAGAACCTGTCTGTAGTTTTCCCCCTTTATTTCTGCCACCTGCTGCTGTTCTGTTTCAGTACAGGCACAGCAGGAAACACACAGGAAGGCAGAGCCACAACCACGTGGTTTGGGTCGTGTTTTCCCAGCGGAGCAGCAGGAGGTGAAAATGACCGGGATTACTTTGCCACTTGCCCTGCGGTGAAATGTAAATATTGGAGGAACCAGCTTTGTGCTTTCGTCTTCCAAGGGGGAAAAACAGGGACCCTTGATCTTGGGAAATTGAGGTTTTTATGTCCCTAAAGGTTGTTCACCAGCTAATAAATGTATATCACTGCATGGTGTCATTAAAATAGCAATATAAGATTTTGTCCAAGAAATTAGGTGCTTATGCCTTCCAAGGTGGCATAAAATAAGTTTTTCAGCTAATCCATAAGTGGAGGTTTTATTCCAGACCAGCTTTTTTACTACAGAAATTCCTTTTTTTTTTTCCTTGATACTTCCACATTAGGTAACTGCTAAGAGAAGTAATACTATGGTCTATTGTCTACAATATTAATATAATATAATATCATATAATAATTATTTCTATTGAAAGTAGGAACAAAATTGATTTGCAGATCACTAAAGTCGACAAGTTTAAGTCTAGATACTGAGGGAAAAAATAATTTTAGGTGGTCTTGATCACTTTCTCTCACTAAAACATTCCTTTTAGTTGTCATTCAACATTCCAGAAATGGCACTGAGCTTGTGATTACTGATTTTGAAGGAGGCACAATTAAGTACTGTGTGTTCTTTTTCTGTTGACAAAAGCAGTAACCACGCAGCAGCAAAGACATGTTCCTGAGCCAGATCAAACAAAAATCACCTCCCTATTTCCTGACAGCAAATCTTTGCCAGATATCAATCTCGAAATCCTAAAACATAAGGAAATAAATCGCATATAGCAAAGGAAGCTCCTCACCGTGGAGATTTAGAATGACTGACAGTGTGCATTATGCTCTGTTGTTCCTAATAATCATTGCTGCCTCCAGTAAATCTGTTGCTAGGAAATATTTTCCGTGCCTTTGCTACCACTTTCTGTACTCCACAGACTGAAATTACAGACCTAAGAGATGCCAATAGCCCTCAGGATCAATGCAGTCTATAGGATTTCTCATTTTGGGTTTTAGCAACTCCTCACACTAACTTTATACTTCTAGTCTAACAGTAATAAATAGAATTATGAATATTTATTGCTGAGTACCTTTACTGTATTAATCATAGCAAAAAAAACCCTACTCACTTGTGTCCAGCACAATATGTTAAAGCCGATAAAGTACAAAAGTTTATTACAGACTGACATTCGGTTCCCCTTCCACTTTTAATTTTGTTAGGGTCTTATCACAAAAACAATTTTATTTAGCTTCGCTATGTTTTATTTGGCGACAAGAATGTAGAAGCATTACCTGATGGTCTGGAGTATTTCAACATAAATTTCTCCCAAACTTGTATTTTTGTCATTCTAATAAATTAAGGTGTTGAGGAAGAAAGTTATGGCAATGGCTGCTTTTGTTCTGCTTCAGAAAGAAAAGCGAGGTGAAACTATTGTGGAACTTCTCAGTGGAAAGACGAGTGCAGGAAGAGGAACTTACAGAGTGGTCTGCTCTTGAAAGTTATTTAACACTCTGCTCTGCAGGCTCATTTTCCCTACCAAGAAATCACAGACTTTCCCCTTGCAATGAGGAAGAGTTGTCCACCCAAATCCCTTCTTAAATTGGAGGGCTTTCATCAGTGTTGTACACAACATTGTGTGGAGGGTGAAAAGAAGTCGGCTAAAAAGCAAAAATCAGAATTTTACCCACATAAAACTTTGTTAACTATCACTACAGAATCCATAAAAAAACATTGTTAAATTGTATCTCAATGGAACAACTAAACCTAGAGCACAACAGAGAAAACGTCCTCGGTTTAGTCCTAAGACTCCTTTTAGAAGCATTTACAACCGAAAAACTAGTCAGGAGCACCTGCACTGGGAAAGAAAAGGTAGCAAATTCGAGCTCGAAAATGCTCTCAAAAGACCTCCCCAGCCCAAAGTTCTTAATGAAAAATTTCACACCTCCTATCTAAATTCCTTAGTGAGAAACAAACTTACTGGGGAAAAAGAAAGGAAAAAAACCCTCAGACCACCCAAACACCTTTCTTTTCTTTGCCTTAGCTTTTCAATCTGCTGTTTGTTTGCTTTTCAAAGAAACTGATAAGAACTTTCACTTAATTGACTCTAAGGCTTACCAAGAAGAAGTCTGAGGACACCACAAAAGTTTAAATTCTGTTCCCAAGGAGTGAGGGAACACAGGCTGGAGAGCTGGCGGCAGCCTGAAGTCCTTTCAGGACATGTTGATCATTTTTCCAGTGTTTTTCAATAAAACTAATGACTTATAAAGGATTAGCAAAACAAAGCAAGCTACAGGAAAATGTCCTGCCTAGTCTGTAGCAATTAAGCTAAACTAGCCAAATAACACAGAAAAATAGGAAGGCTAAGAGAGCTTTCTGAAGAGCAGTGACACCCAACACTCCTATGCCTAAGGACGTAACTGATACTCAGAGCTGAATAATTTTTGTGGTAGTGGGGATTTGGGGTTTTTTGTGAGGTTTTGGTGGGTTTTTGTTTGGTTTTGTTTGTTTGTTTGTTTTAAGGAGATAAAGAATTTGACAAATAATGAAATCATTTACTGGATACTCTCATGATTTCATCTACTTAGAGCCTTCATAGCTACCAGAAGCTATTAGATACATGTCAAACAGCAGAAATTTTGCTTGTTCCCTGCAAGCCTTTCACTTCTTGATTTTATAACCTGCTGATGTTGGGCAGTTTCATCTTGACTTGAACTGGTCTAGTCACTTCTAGACACCTTTTCTAGGCAATGAGGGAGAGCTCTTTCATGCTGTGATTCAATATATATACATATAAAAAATATCTAAATAAATATAAACATGCATATTTATATATCTTAATATATTTTACCATAAAGAAAATCTCTAAAATACAGCATGTTGGCCTTGCACTAAAATCACCTATTTTCTTCCACTGACTAGAAATCAAGCCTCAGATGCTGACATCTGAAGTCAGGCGTGATGAATCTTGCACTGCTGGATTATAAAGACCAACAAGTCATGCCCTTTGCCCCACTGAAAAATTACTATTACAGAAGCAGAGATACTGCTCATAATCCAAATAATTAGTGACTATAAGCTCACGTCTGTACTACAGAATAATTTGCTGCAGTGTCTATGCATGTGCCTCTGATCCTCATGGTGTAAGAACAATATATCTGATTTCCCTGAGAGCAGCGTTGTGTTTTCAGATTCCATTATAACCCAGGGAGACCCCCTAAGTGCTCTCTGTCTCTGCCCAGGCTGCCCCTCTGTAGCAGAACATCCTTCAGCAGCCAGACTTGTTTCTTTGCTCACCCTTGCAAACCTCCTTAAGTCAATATATGTTCTTTGGCACTCAGTGCTATCCATTACACAGCTGGCAAACCGTGGAGCTGGGAAGACTCTGCTACATTCAGCAGTAAGTTTGGACTGAGAAGTGTGTTGTTTTTTTTTTCTTGTTCCCATGGTGAAAAAGGTGGCAGAACTCCTCGTTTCATATATCCTTGTGTACAGGTCAGAAGAGGAGCTGATGATAAAGTGTGTTTTAGAACATTAGAAAATGTAGTTTGAAACGCATTTTTCAGATCTATAGTTCATAATGAAGTGTGCAGAATGATGATAAGGATGAGCTATCCTGAATAAGTACTAATTTCATTCCTACTTATCTGTCTCTTTTCCATGTCATGGCTTCAGTTTCAGGTTATGATTACCCAGATAAAAATCGTTAGCTTGAGACCCTTCAGCATTTTCTGTGTGAGTGTGTGTGTGTGCACGCAAAGCAATTATGGAAAAGATCATTTGTTTTCTTTGGAGTACAATCTCCATGCCTAAGGTACTGAACTAATAAATGAGAAACAAAGTTCATAGAATGAAAAATTGCAAGGGCCTCAGCTGCTGACTGAATTGATTATGAAGAAAAAAAGAAGAGAAAGTGAAGAAGAAACAGAAGGACATGTTGCAAGATATCTTGAACAAAGTACCTTGGTTCTCCTCAGTCTACAGGAAATGGGCAGAGAAAGCATTGCTCAGTTTGATGAGAAACCAAATAATTATTTCTGAAACACTGGAAAACAGAAAAGGGAAAAAATGGCTTGAAAATACAAGCTGGGGGTTTTTCTTTGTTTGTTTTGGCCAAGTGATTCTAATGGCACAAGTAAAGTACTAGAAAATTCTGGATTTTCTGGAAGAGAAGGATTTTCCATATGGATGAAGAATAATTATACACAGGGCTGATGCATTTTCAGCCACTCCAAAATGCTTGCAGATTGCATATGCAAAGTAGACTGATTTTAAAAAGGAATTCCTGTGTTTCTTTCCTTTCCCCTCTCAACTTGGCCACTTTGAGCAGGCCCCTCCCTTGTGTAAGATCAATAGACCTGATGAGTACACAGTGAGTTGGGTCAGTTTGGAGACTCAAGAGAAAACAGGGGGGTTTGACAGGTTCCTTTTGTGTCAGCAAAGGACAGAGCTGATGCTGTTCACTGTGTGGTTGCCAAATTACTAACACAGGCGGTGGGGAAGCTGGGACAGCAACACGTGGCTGATGGAGAGGCCATGGCTTTCAATGGGCGCCCAGCTGGATTGGCAAAGGGACAGCTGGAATTTCTTTTAACTACACAGTTCCTGTGCATGAGCCAGCACAGGTATTGTCTCCATCAACATCATTAAGGCCAGGGGTGCAAAGCTGAAGCCACATCTTCCCTGTACCGGCTGCATCCAGTGAGATTTGTGACAAATATTTGAAATAAAGAGCAAGGGAGTGGAAAATCCTGCCAAGGATAGTTGTGGAGGTGGGAGTCAACATGCAGCTGATGTGGAGAGGGCACAGTTAGGACTCAGAGGGCAAAAACAAAGAAAAAAGAAACAGAGACATGGAGGTGAATGTGGGTGGGTAACAATTTTGGAGCCCATGAAAAAGGAATGCAGAAAGCATGTAGGGCTTTTATATACAAGGAAAGAAACTCTTAAGGGGGACGGAGCTTGTGAAGATCCATCTGGGCCCAAAGAATGAACCTGGGATGGGAGATGGACACTGGGACCTGGAACCCGGAGACTGGGTTTGGGAACGAAGGGAGACCAGGACTGCAGCAAGGTCTCAGTGGAAATAACGGGACGGTGGCAGTGCTGAAGAGACCGAGTCACCAGAGGAGGTGGAGGGGGAATAAGGAATGCACACCTTCTTATGCCCAAACATTACGGTGCCAGTCAGAAATCCAAAGCCTACTGTTTGGGTTTCAGCAAACTCATTTTCATTTCAGCAACCCCTACTGTTCCCCATTGCTCAAAGAGAAGGTGGAAAGGAGAAGAGCTGAGACAGGAGGTGACACCAGGTTTTGGTGACATCAGAAACTCAAACAGCAAGATGGGCATTTTGCTCTCCCCTAAAATTAACCTCCTCTATGGTATCCATAGAAATCAACAAGGGATAAACAATCTGGTGAAATTCAATGGGAAATAATAGTATAAGTAAATAAATAAACAAAATACCTATTCTGCTTGTATTTTCTGATTTGATCAAGAACAAATGACTAATAATGGTGAGACATTCTGACAGAGACTGCTAGTTCTGCGTTATATATAGCTGTAAACATGAATAACGAGCTTCATAGTGATTTTTTTATATAAACCAGACTTCACTTAACTAGATAATTTTATTTTTAAATATAAAAGTTTTTCTTCCCTATACTGATGCAAATTTAAATTGAGAAATAAATATGCATTATCTATTAATATGACCCTGCATTATGATAAAAATACATATAACTAAAGATTGTAAAATCTGTAAGCAGAAAAAAAACATTAAACTTTCTTGTATAAATATAGCCAAAAGTTTCTCTCCCTGTCAGATGAAATCAAATTCTACAGCTAGGAAGATAGAAATACTTTTAACAAGTTATGCTCATCAATAGGAATGCCAACAGAAATGGAAGCTTTCTCATTTATTTTACATACTCTCTGAAATATCATCAAGCAAACTGTGGCTGCCAAGCAATAAAGCTGAGGAGCCAGAACACTTTGTACACATAATGTTTCCAGTTACACAAACCCAGGAGCACACCAAAACGGTTTATTAGTCTCCTCTGCGTATATTAAGGGGGGAAATATGCTGGATCCTGTCCAGTCACTCTCCATGAAATTGTAAATGAGAGTTGCAATCATCGAGTGATGCAAAGTGCAAACCTGCACTCACCCAGAGGTGCACGGCCACAACTCATACCCACGCACCCCCAAACTCATCCAGAAAGTGACGGGGAAAGTCCACCAGACCTTTGGCAACTGTTTGAACCCTTGAAATACAGTAAGGTGTCCAGACACCCACAAAGAATCCAGAAAGCCACAGGGACATTTGCTCTGCAGGGCCCCTGGAAGCATCCCTGGGGCAGCAGGAATACCTACAGCCGGGTGTGTGCAGTGCACCTGTGGCCTCTCTCCAGCTATAAAACTTCTCCAAAATTAGTCCTCTGGGGCCATGAGCCCCAGGTTTAGAGCACAGGACACCTCAGACTGATCTAAAGCCTCTGGAAGCCAAAGGGAGTCCTTCACCTGATCCTATATTAGTTTTGGCTCAGTCCCCCAAATTAACTCATTGGCTGTGCAGGCCAGCCCAAGGAAACAGGGAGCATGAGGAGGTGTTAGACGGAGACTTGAAATAGAAGATTTTGCTTTTAGTGTAAGTTTTAGATGCAACAGAATGTTTAAGACACAGATCCTAATGTTTTGGAAGACAATTTTCTCACTTTTGCTCATTTAAAAGATTAGTTGAAATGAACTGTAGCCCTAATAAACCCTGTGCCTGTTTAGCTGTGTGCAGGAGTTCATAAGTAAATGCTGAAGAAAACCAAGCAAATAGGGAAAGATATTTACAATTAGCTTTTTTTTTTTGAATTCCAAAATTCATAAGGCTGAGGCTTAAAGTTCATGCTAGCACAGGCTCTGTGCTGATTATTTTGTGCCATAACAATCCGTGGTGCAAAAAAATGCAGAGAAGCCTGGTGTGATTACAAATGTGTTCAGAAGGGGTTTTCTGAAGGCTTCTTCTCCCTCTGAATTGGAGTCTTGATTAAAAATGATCAGGTTCATGCAATGTTTATTCACACTAATTTATTAAGCAGTCAAACCTTAATTTGTGTGTACGCATTCTTAAAGCATGGTGAAGAAAAATGCTTTTCTGCTCCAAAATACCTTATTATGTCCACCTCTGAGCTCCAGGGGAGCTGCCTTCAGTCTCCTTTCAGCAGGTGGCTTCAGCCAAATGACCTTGTCATCTCAACTACAACATCTCCAAAGTGTTTCATAAACATCTTGTAATTATCTCAATAATGGGATGTGCTCTCAGTAACAGATACATGTTTTTTTGTAAATAATCAGCCCAGGAGTCAGCACAGTCCTGCTCTTCTCAGGTGCTCTGAGGTAAAGGCACAGATGGGGAGAGAGAACAGGTTGCTGTAATAATTAGCCTGGAAAAGGCACCAGCTGCATGGACTGAAAATACAAACCTGCAGGTCTCAGAGAAAGCTCAGCTGCTCCTGGTGCTTCTGAAAACTGTGCAAAGTGTTTTGTGCATCTAAAAATCTGGCTGCTTAATAACCACTTCCTGAAGGCTTTCAAAAAGATATATATGCTCATCAAATCAGCCTTTAAAGATTAGGCTGATGTGCTTTTGACAATTTTACTCTGATTCCAATTTTTATACCCCACAAATTCCATAGTCTGCCCCTTTTGCCAACTGCCTGGTTCAAACAGAATTGTTGTTCTCCTTTCTGCATGATACATGGAATAACTTTTCATTATATGTCCTGTGTAACTGCAAATTCAGCAAAAACATTTTAATAAATTATTTTAATTTGAAAATTTAAATTCCAAATGTGAAGGGACCTTTAATTCAACGTAACTGATTACCTTCTAGAATGTAACTACCTGCTAACCTGTGTTTGGCTTTTTAGTTAACTACTACCATAGGTTTTACATCCATAAAAGTGTTACGTATACGTACACATAAAATAGCAATGGGACTTACTGCTATTCTTTATCAAAATATACAAGGAGGTGTAGAAAAAGTGCAATGAATATTGAACACAAAGTGAATATAAAAGCTGAGAGGCATTTTTGCTAAATAGCACGTTGTTTGTAAGTTATGCCTGCTGTTGCAAGATCCAAAATTAAGAATTTATTCATATTTCAAAGAAAATAATAGTTTTATATGAAGCATTTTCAGAATAATTGATAAGAAAAATGTTGATAAATATCATTTCATGCTCACAAAGTTTACAGAAATTTAATTATTAGATATCCAGATAACAACTACTGGATCTTCAGCTTGCCTCTGAGGAGCTTGATATTAGTTTTATTAAAGAAAAGGTGGCTGGAGTAGCTGGAAGTTGCCAGAGTCATCATGGCAACTTCTATTTTCCTATTGAATGAAATATTGGGACCCAGCTATGAGGAAAAGACATGCACTATAATACAAAAAATCAAATAACTAAAATCTTGTTACAGCTAAAGACAGTTTTTCACTAAAATACACAGGTTTTTCTAAAATCAATGAATGTGTAATAAAGATTTCAATTTCTCACTAAAAAAGGTAAGAACTGTCACTGGTACATTTGCATGATGGCTAGAACAGTCATCCACTGGAAAAAATGGAAACAATTTAAGGCTTAGATTTCCTCCTGCAAACAAACTGGGTTTTTTCCTTAACAGACCCTCCCAAGTATTTAGTTTTTAGTTCCTGACATAGTTTTACGAGTCACTTGTAGCCTGAAAAAACCACTAATTGTAGCATTTATTGTACAAATAACTTTCCCCCGCTCTCTTAAACATCACAGTATTGATTTTCGCTATGCAAATGACACCAGAGGGGTTTTATCCTTTTAGATTAAAAAAAATAAAATAAAAGGTTCTTCAGCCCAGTTCCTCACAGAATGGCTTGAGATACAAAATAACTCGTCTTATTAATATCCATTGTTAAAAAAAAATATTTAAAGAAAATCCATACATTTTATGGGCGCTTGTGGAGCCTGAATGAGGGGAATTTACTGAAGTCTATTAAAGAGATTACAGTATTGAGAGCAGAATGCACTCCTCACATTTCACAGCTTTTAGTTTGATGAACCCCTCAATGATTCAAGTTATTCTTTGTTGCATCTGACTATTTTTTAAAGATGGGCAGTTCTCAGAAAACCTTGGTAGGGAGGCACTGAACTCCCTGCAACCAGACACAGAAACTTGAGGTTTCCAATCAAGTATGAAAGTGGGAATGTGGAAGGGAAGCCTCCTAAAGCTGCCAGTTGAATATCAGCAGGGGAACCACCTCCTAGAGGTCGTGGGAAAAGCAAGAAATCTCCTGCTCTGCAAATCCCTGAGGTGCAAATGGGCAAAACGAGCCACCGCCCTCTGCTCTCAGGAGTGTTAATTAATCTCTTTGCAAAACGCAGTCACCACTTATGGATTATCAACTGTAATTACTGCTTGATAGACAGGAAAAGGAATGCATTCAGTTAAGACAGACCATAAATAATCAAAATATGTTTCTGCTTCTCAAGATGAACTCTCCTGCCTTCAGTCCTCACAGTAATAGATACTGTTTTCTTTACATCCCATATGCCGTGCGAAACAGCTTCAAAGGCCATGCCAGAGATCAGTATTGCACCTTTCTTTTTTCTTTAATAACAATTTCATTTAGTAACAGCCTTTAAAATGCAGGTGGATGTGTTTATTGCATTGTGTCTGCCTGTTGAAGCACTTTAGCTGCATCCCAGATTGCCAGCCCATCACCAGGGAAAATAAATGATACACAGACATCACACATTTACTTCAGGAGGAGCAAAGAGGAACTCTGAGAGCTCAGAAGTCAGATAAATAACAACGTGCACATAAAAAGGGAAGTTTAATCCTTGCTACACAACTAGGAAATGAATAATGAATATAACGGATACAACCTGCTTAACATGAAAAGCAACAGAGCACTTAAAAAAACTCTCAGAAATCTTCAGCACAAAACAAAGGATGCTGCTACTCATATGGGGTGTTTCAGTCACCTAAATTACAAACAGCAGTAAAATGTTTTACAACCCAACTGCAAGATCGTCTGACTTTAACCAAAAAGTTAGTCCGTAAGTTATAAATAAGGTTTGGGATTTTCACTGACTTAATTTGTGACTGGAAGGCTTTTTACTTTAAAATATGATGAAATTCAAATGATGCTGCACATTTTAAGCTGATGAGAATTGATAGTCCTGAAATAAAATCCGCGAGAAACAGAATCTATGCAAGAGTATAGGATTGTTAATGTTTTCCTAATAATACTATAGTGCACATGTTACAAACTCAACTTTCATTTCTTCATGATAAAAAGTGAAACAAAACAGTTCTGAACACACTTGTAGATTTGTTGCTAGGAAGGTGGCAATATTCCGGATACTTTTTACTATATTTTCGTTGTTTTATGAGTGCTTGATATTTGCTTATAGAAGAGTCACTGCTTAGCACAGCACACCAGTTGAGAGGTAAGTAACACTTTCACTCCCAGTTTCCACCTACATCTGCAAGGTCAGAAGGGCAGATAAAGCCTGAAGAAAGTCAAAAGTCATAAGAATATTTATATATATATATATAGACACATATATATGTGTATACACGAATATAAAAGACAGGTTGGTACGGTGCTAAATTCAGCAACTACAATATTTCCATCCCATGTGTTACAGAAACTGTCCTTCAGTCAGGTCTTGTGCTTCAGAATTTGAAATTTGAGTATTTTAATGGTTAATATTTGTCAGTAACTTGTAAAATCTTAAAGAACTATAATAATACAGTGCAAGTATTTACACTGGAGATTTATATACAAAGCAACTCAAAGACTCAGAGCAAAAATCAAGCCCTCAAAGACAGCTAATCAGTGTGCACCTACACACATCATGCACATAAACAATATCTGAAAGAGGAAATTTTGATTCCCAAGTATATTCACATCTGTGAGTGTCAGTCCCAGCATACTGGTCAAAGCCATCAAGTGTCTTGAGTAAATTATTTACTGGTATGAAAAGTCTGCTAAAAAGCCTGGATTTTACAGCTCCACACAACCTGATGAGAGACAGCTGAAGCCCACAGGTTATCTATACAACAGGTGAATGGATTTCTAAAAGTTTCTTATGTACTCTTAAAAAAAAAAAATACTGTATATTATTCCCTGCCCAACTGATAAAGTTTAGAACTTTTTTCCTCTTTTTATTTTCTCAAGTTAAAGTCCCGTTTTGCAGTAGCATTACACTGTGTCTCAGCTAATACAGGGAACAGCTGGTTTCATACCTAATATGACGATTTAGAGACTATCCTGCCCTTTAGACAGCTCCCACAGCGTCCCTGAACAGTGGGTACATTTGGAAGAGTTTAAAAGGTGCTAACCCAAAGCCAACAGAAGATTTGCTGTGGCGTTACGACGCAGTGGATCTACTCGGTGTTCAAACACAATAGCTCCAGAGGTACCTGTTTAGCAATGAACACAATCCCCACGGGGTTCTCTGTTGCCTTTCATCGTGGCTGACCCAAAACCAGGACCCTCGGCACACCCCACACCGTGTGGGGGTGAAATGGCGACGAGCCTTTCCTGAGGGGCAGCCCAGCTTTATATAGGGGCTCTGAGGGAAGGTTCTAGAACTGGGATGTGATTGGACAAAGGGGTGGGATATGCAAAACACAGGGAGGACTGACCAATGGGCAACTGCCTCCCGATGCAGGAACTGAGGGCCAATAGGAAACCAGGGTTAGGGCGGTAAAACTGTGAGGGGAAGGAGACAAGATGGAGGCGAACCGAGTAGGAAACAACAATCATGAGGGGAGAAACTGGGAAGGGGGGGAACAACAAAGCTTTTAAATCAAAACCATAACACTAAACATGTGAAAATGCAGAACTTTAAACCTGATCCTCATAAGTCGGGTAGATTGGTCTGAGAGCGGGAGGTTTGCATCGCTCATCCCCGTAGGTCCACCTTCTGACGTGTTCTCTCCATTCTTCAGATGTCCACATTACCTTGGAGCTCCTTTCAGCTGCTGGAGGAGAGTCATTGCTCAGAAGAGCTCAAGAAGGCGATGGGAACTTCCCTGCTTGTTCTTAGTTTATTTTGGTCAAAGGTTTGAGCAGAGTTTGATTAGTGGTAAAGCTCAGTTTACCCTTTCACAGGCAGCTGACATGTTCTCATTTCCAAAGGTCTTTAGGGCTCCCATTTGACCTCCATACAATTAAGTTTCTGAGGAACGGTCTCCACCTTCAGATAAACCAACATTGATTCTAAATAAAGCTACGTTGAGGTTGCATAATTTTAAAATATATAAACTGCTCTACCCTTCCTTTTGTTCAGTCAGAATGATGTGGGAGGTTGGTAAACAGAGAGGAATCCAAAGGAGGTGCATAAAATTTTCAAATAAGTGAGAGAAAGAAAAGGAAAGCAGCTGCTACACAGGAAGATCATGAATCCACTAATGTTATCAAAGCTTCATCCATCTAAGACAGAATCCTTCACCTGCAGTGACTTAAACCTTTGTCTCCTGGATGGCAGAACCCCAAATTAAATGAGAAATTTTCAAGAGATGTGCTCAGTCAGGGCGAAACAGTCCTGTTTTTGTCCTAGTTAGCAGACACCTAAACAACCCTTAAGCAGAGAAACTCAAAGTCTTCCCAAGACAGTGGAAGTTGGACGCACAGCTGAGCTGAATGCAAATGATGTCATTTGCTAAACTTCGTCTCATGTCACAAAACAGTTTGAGGAAACAAAAAATAAAAAGTGCCTGTTTTAGTGAGGTAGCAATCAATCTCCAAGTGAATCGAAGTGTTCAGCAATGAACACAGATGGTTTCCTAGTCGCATGTTTTTATTCATGAATTCAATTTTGGTTTCAGACCCTGGAATAATTATTGGGAAGAAATGCTCAAATTTTATTCTACTAAACTGTCAGTTGTAACACTGATACATTATGGATTTCTTCTTGGAAGGAGTGAGTATGTTCATAACAAAGTGAAGTCATCACGGACAAAGATGCAGAAGTAAAGAACTGGAGTAGACTCATATCCTTGGGAGACAGTCTGATTTCTGCTACGTGAAGACCTGGATCTAAATGACTTTCAGAACGATGTGCACTGCCTTTATCTCTGCCATCCCAAAAGAAAAAAATCTTCAGCGTTGCATCACATGTTTTTAAAAGATTCTTTACATTCATATTTAGTTTTTATGCTTCATAAAAATATGGGAATTAAGCTCCTATCAAAATGAATACAAATAAGGGGGACAACTGCAGGTGATTTCATCAATTAGTCAGTAAAAATTTCTGAAAAAGTCAGAATGTGTTCTAACAGAGAAGCTGAAACTCGAGTTACTTCCTCTTTATTATTACTTTTAGATATAATTAATACTTAATGCAAGAGCAATTCAAGGATGAGCTGATGCAGCAGAAGATGATGGCTGTTCACTAAATGGCTCTGTCCAGAATCAGGACTAAATCATTACCTGGAACTGGCACTTCTTAGTCAACACCGTTTTATGAAAAACATGCTGTGGATCATGAATATTATTCTTCAAACTGAGTATGAGCATAGAAGAAAATGCAGCAACACTGAGAAAATAAAGGCAATAAAGTGGATCCACCTTCCTAACCCAACATAGCTATCTTAATCATCATCTAAGAAGCATAAATAGATCTCATGGAGGCTATTTATTTTGTTCTGAAGGTCAAATTGGTTTTTTTTCCTGCATCCCAATAAACAGAGTACTATAAAATGTCCATTCAAGTAGGGACCTTTTAGCTTAATTAATTTTCACTTCTAGGTTTGCACGTTATTCAATACAGTTTACACAGCTCAGCATCCTAAAAGGACTGAAATGCTTCACTCAGTTGGTTTTAGTATTTGATATTCTTCTTACAGTTCATAACACTGAAAAGGCTGTTTATTTTATCACTGAAGTATATACTCAACAACTTTTTTTTTCTAAAACAAGGTTTCGAAGAGTTCTAACTAAATATCTAAATTGAGTCTTGCTTTCTGTTTACAAATATATAAATACAAATGGCAAGTTACAATTGCATATCAGTGTGAAAACCAGGCTGTCACTATTTTTGCGATTCAAGCTATTTAGTCAATGACAACTTGAGGGGTTTATTTCCTGCATCTTGAAAAATAACATCTTGAAGCTTTGAAGTTCTGCTTTGCAGTCTGTAAAAAAAACACCCACTTTGGTATTTTGACAATTTAATGAAGCAGGGATGAAAAACACTGAAGAATCTTCAGAATATTTATGCAAATAAAAATGTAGGATTTTGTTAATATTCATTGTTACTTTAGAAAGCCACATTGCAGTGACTTGCAATGGTAGTGATAGAGAATTCCCATTCTTACAGAGCTTTTTGACCAGTATAGGGCACATTAAACAACTGCAATGCTTTGGTTTAGGGTTCTGTTTTAGGGACTAAAAATATGCTACCCTGTTAAAACCAATAAATATCTTCATGCTCTGACAAACTGTAAAGCACAATGGGAAAAAAAAATCCACTATTATTATTTAAATGGAGAAAGTTTGAATTTTAGCCTTTTATGGCCAGAAATTTAGTAGCTTACTAATCTTATAGTGGTTATTGCAAAATAAGTAGTAAAATATGAGTAGGTACAGAGAGTTTAATGGGAGAGAGGTGAAAGTCCAGGGAGACAGATTGTTGAGGGCTATATGGCAACAAAAAACCTGGGAACTAAAAAGACAGCAAACGAAGCTGAAGGACATTGTGAAGTCTGGACGTGTGAAGGAGGAAAGAGTGACAACATCTTAAATAGAAGAGGAAAATGGTGCTTACTTAGAGAAGAGATGAACCTGTTTGAAGCAAAGTAAAGATGCCAAAACCAAAGATAATGAAAAGCACATGGCAAGCCTGAAAAAGCCAAATTTTCCCACTGTGTGGGTGAAGACTCTAAATTAATGAAGCTGGAATGGACTGTGGAAGAGAGGACGGGAACACCACGCAGGGAAGAGAAGACTCATCTCTGTGAAGGATTTTACAACATAAAAGGAACTGAACAGAGTAAAGATTTAAACAAGAACTTACAAAGGAATCAGAAGGGAAACGAGGACTGATTTTGTAGTTAGAGTTTCACAAGCATCAACAAGGAAATCCAAATTGCCTCCCCTCCTCTGCCCTACACATGCTGCTACAAAGACAACTTTACAGAAGGAGAAAACTTTTAGCAGGAAGTTTTAACTTTATCCGCGTGTTCATCCCGTGGCAGCACCACCTCCTGTTCTCACTCCCCCTGCTGCTGCAAACCAGTGTATTGCTAGCTGGGCAACGTTCCCAGCACATCCCCATCATCCCAGGGCCCGCTCTGTGCCACATGTGGGTCTTGCAGCCTTCCTGTCTCCGTATCCTGCCGACACAGGGAGACTTCCCTTGGGACCTTCACACAGCAGAAAATGCCCCAAAAGCACAAAAACCCATGGCAATCTTGTGTCAACGTAAGGACATATTAGGTAAGGCTACAACATTTATATTGCTTGTGGTTTTATAAGGGGTGCCAGGGTCTGGCATTGATGGTGTTGTCCATGGTGGTGTCTCAAAACACCTTCAGAAGGGCCGGGGTTGGGCTGTCTCCACTAACTCTCCAGTCCCTCACCTCACAGCTGAAATCCTACAGCATTTTGTGCCACAGAGTTCCCTGGTATTTCTTCACCACCCCCAAGTCTGCATTTCACAACAATTTTCTACCCCACGGTCTCTCCACCCTCCCTTATCATAGAAATGCCTTCTCCTTGGAGATGTGGGTGCTTAGAAGGTTCATGCTCCCAAATCAAAGCTACTTCTTAGGACTTCCATATTTCCCTCCCTCAGATCACCTGTTATCAGCTGTGGCTTCTCTAACACTGGCTATTTTTTGAGTTTATCCTCCTGTGCCTTAGCCAAACCTGCTCTTCCTGCCCACCACTACCGACTGCTGCCCTCCCCTTGGCTGCTGTGTCCGGCCAAACCTAAAACGCAGCTGGTCCTCTCCTCCAAAGCAATATACCCTTGTATTTGTTTCTGATGTGGATTTAAAAGCTTTTAAAAATAAGCACCTTGGATAGGCTCCAGGAGAGGAAGGCAGCAGAAGGTGACTATTTGGAAAACCCTCATCCAGCCCTACTGGATAAGACACTAAATGCTGTTGTGTATTCATAGTCCCTCCATACATGAGCGTACATTTCATCTCTCTTTTATAAACAGATAAATACATATATTTACTAGATACAAAGCTGTTTCAAGCTGCTGATCTACTGCAGGAGTTGGGCCAAGGCTGAAGGAAAGCTGGAGGTCCGTGAGACACAGACCAACACTTGGGCTAATTCCTGAGACCAATGACAACAACTCTAGAGCTCACTGGGAGTGTGAAGGTACTTTTGATGGTTCACTAGCCAGAAGGATATAAATGCAGTAATGTAATTAATTTATTTTTAAATGCTTATTATTTGCATTCTTTGCTTGGCAATCATTTCACGGTCCTTCGGTGTTCTCGTTTTAAATGTTGAGCATGGCAAGAGGACAGAGTTTTTATTTCATCAGATACCACGGGCTGCTGTTGCAGACAGTTTTTTAATCTCATGCACTTGTTCAGCATCCTCTTGCAACTACAGAAGAAAAACAACCTAACACGAGTCTCCCCTGCACACTTTAGTTAGAATATATTGCTGGCAATAAAGAAATTTTCCCGAATCATCCATTATTGAGGAGTGATTCTAAAGCCCATTAATTGCACCTACTTTATATTAAAAAATAAAAACAGTCCAAAGGGAGAGGGAGTAGGAATAAAAGTTACAGTGCAGTAGTTATTGAGCAAAGGTGGGCTTTGGTGTTGGGTTTTTTATGCAGACATATTCAGCCTTGTATCCTGAGCAGTTTTGTGCCAATATTATTTATTGCTAATATGTTGAGTTGTACACTTTTGAGGAGTGTTCTGACATGTAAGAACAATTCCCTCCCTTTGCTGTGTCAGCACACTCTGACTCAGAACAATCAGCATGACAGGAAGTGCCCTCCTTCCCAAAGATCCCATTGCAATTGTGTATTCCCCATATATAAACACACAATCACACTGCAGGATCAAAAACTGCCGGGGAAGAATTTGTCCTGACACCTGAGCCATGATGGAGTATTCTGGAATAACACTAAATATAGATTCATCTATCAAGGCACAACGTATTACAAATATTTGCGTAAAGTCATTCATCTCACTCTACAAGAACTTGTATATGCTAGCCTGTTCCTTTGGCAAATAATACCTTAAATAAAAATGGAAATTCCATCTAATAGCAACAAAAAAAAAATAGATTTTTTTAACGACACAGATTTTCTCATCCTCTATAAAAATTGTTTTTATAATTATATATTTTCTTTCTGGTTATTCTTTGCAGGACCTTGTTCACTGTGATCCATTTGTAAATTTAACATGTGTTACAGCAGCTTGGTGTGGCATACACATACTGTAAGGAAGAATGTATTTGCCATGAGAAGAAGTAACCTACGCTCAGTTACGGCGGGTGCTTGGTGCACAGCAGAAACAGAAAAATTAATTCAGATTTTCTATAAACATATCTATTTATATTTTATTTATCTATGCTTACATAAATTATATTGACAAATTCAGATTTAAAATAGCATTTTTCACGCCCTTAAAAAATTAGTTTTTTGATGTCAGGTTCCTGCATTGTTAGTTGATTTTTCACCTAAAAACACCTTAACACCTAACAAACACTGACATAATTGGTTCTCAACATTAGAAAAAAAGATTCTGTAAAGTCTCTCTGTGGGAGAAGTGAAGGGATCTCTCTGTCTTTGGAGGAAACATTGAGCCTAAAGGGCCATTTGTCTCAAATTTTGCAATCTGCCCAGCGTCACTGAGGAGCAGGGCACTGAAGTCACACTGTCTCAGCTAACATTTCACATTCCAACTGATTGCACTCCACCAGTGTACTAGTTCTCCCTGGCCCTTTTTGTCAGGACCCTCCTGATTTTTACTATTTGGTGGTCACTTCTTTTGGAGTCACGCCTATCAAATGATAAATGTTTGCTCTTGGGGATATCCCCTTATAACACAATTTAGCTTAAAACCAAGAGCCCAGCTTTCAAAGGTCCAAAACAATTTTTTTTATTTTTTTTTTTACAAAAGCAACTGCTGGGAATTAGGTAAAATAAAACAAAATAAAAGATGAGGCCACAGGCTAAGATGTCCCCAGGCTTTGACCACCCTGTCCCAAGGATTGGTGGCTTCACCAACTCATCAACTTGCTGACCGTGTTTTGGTTACTGAGAGTAATGGGCAGAATTATGGTTTTTTTGTACCTGGATCCTGAATCGAAATGAAAGCTTCACACATGGACAGTTCCTCTGCTCGAGGTGTCCAACAACAAACAACCATGAAAATCTATTCTGGAAAACAAAGGTATTCAAAACCCATTTGAGAATAACACCTGCTTTAACAGCCCTCTTTGCAGGAGATGGAAGCCAAATTGTGGGCATCAGAGCTACTGTGAAAACAAATAGCAAGAGCTACATCCTGAAAAATTAGTTGGCCAATACCACGACAGATTGTTCTGCTTGTGCTGTTCGGTGAACATAAAAATATTTTAATAATCCAAGATCATCCAGTCCCTGCAGGAGCTACATTTCAAGTTGTGACTCATATTTATTTTATAACAGTAATGCACCAATGATTTATAATTTCGATGGTGAAATCCTCTCAGGGCTGAAATTCAGCATAAGAGGAAAAAAAGACATAATTTATTTTTTCCTTTATTGTTTTGAATCTTATTGCTTTCAGCTATGTGTGCATATTTAAAATTTCCTATACATGTTTAAACAAAACACTGACATAATATTTAAAAGAAAATCTTTTATAGGCAATTAGCTCATAATGTTATTTATATCTGCCTCAACATTCAGTTATGATCCCTCTCTACACAACTACTCCCATTTTCCACTTTTCCATCCAGTCACACAACTGGAGAACAACTGGTCTCCCACACTGCCTTTCCTATACACCTGCTCTCAATAATGAGCCCTCCGAGCTGGGCTTTTCCAGGGATTTAAGCAGAGCAGGAGCTGGCAGGGACAGGGGCAGCTGCTTCCCTTCCTCCTGCACACCTGACAGGGCTCCCACATCTCCTGCTCCTCAGCTGGAGCCTCTGGGCACTTTGGAGAAGCAAGAAGTAAGGAAAGATGGGTGAGAGGCAGGACTTTCTGGGAAGGACTTGTGGAGAGGAGGAAGGACTGAAGGAAGACAGAGGAGAAACATCTGGGGAAGGTCTTTCTGCTCTGAATGGCAGTGCAGGGAGGCACTGTGGTCTGGACCAGGAGATTCCTCCTCTGTATCTTCAGCAAAGAGCAGGGTAGCATTTTTCTGGGATAAGGAAAAAGCCCCAGTGAGAGGCAGTGAGCTGCAGATCCCTGTGGGATGCCCCTCCACACATCTGCCCACTCCTGAGAAGACTCTGTTTTAACCTTGAGTTCCTGAGGAGCAGCAGACCCAGGGAAATCCATGTTCTCCATTGAACCAAGAGAATAAACAGTGAAATACCATGTTTGTACCTGAGAAGCTACCAGAAGGAGATGACATAGGATATTTAGGATGCCTTTCCCGAGTGCCCCACTTGTGATTCCCAGAACACTGGAAAAGCACATCTCCACCCCTCCCCATTTCTGGTGACTTGCCAGGCCTTGCAGGCTCACCCAAAAAGTTCTACACCTGCCGGGTAACTCGAGGTTTTCTAAGCCTAAACACTTTTGCTTTTACCCACAATGAAAAAAGCAGTTTAGTTGATGACAGCCAGTCTGGAGCTGCTCAATGACAATGGGAAATGAGGGCATTGCCCAGGAAACTCCAGTCCCAGCCAGTCATAAGGAAAGTGCTTCATAAGCGGAGGCAAACCCAAATTAATTGCCTCTTTTATTTTTGCACACTTGCTTTCTTAATAAAGCAAAGTTTGCTTTCTGATGGGTGGGATTTTTCTAGCAGGGGTGAAAAATGACTCCAATGCATCTGCTGGCTGAGTGTCACTTGGCACCCGTGAGCTTAACCAAGGGGACACACGTGACAGCTGCCAGGGCACAGCTGCACTGAGTGGGCACAGGAGGACCTCAGGGACCCCAAACTGCACCGCAGGACAGCACACCTCTCACTGAAAGAGCAGAAGAATTATTTGTTTTGGAGGGGTTTTTTTTCAGCTGGCAAGGCTGGAAAACAACAGAGCTTTTCTTGGTGAGCAGGACAGCTGGTTGCAATTGTCACCAGGGGTACGTGTGACAAGATTTGAGGATGAGAGAGATGTCAGCTCAGCCTGCAGCTCTGGGAGATGCTTGTCTTTACATACCTCCACATCTCAGGGCACTTTAGGAAACTTTTCAAAATATTACTGGTAACATTATCAGGGTTGGGTGTTTTTCTAATATTTAAGAAGCAGGACAGAATTTCAGATGATATTCATTCCTAGACAGCATTGGAATTTTGAGAGTTTTATCACATTTCACTGAACGAACATATATTCCAATTAAATTTGTTTCCACTACACAAGCTCATGCACTAAAGGGCTGCTAATGTCAGAGACCTCTTACAATGAGCAATATGAACAAGTAAAATGGACAGGGAAATGGTGGGAGAAAAGGAACACAAGCTGAATTTCTGCCCTTGCATGAATACATCTTCTATTAGCAACTCCTAAGCTAATAAACCAAAATGAGTAGGAGATATTTTAAGGCATAGTAGGACAGAAAAGTCATCACTTGGACAGGAAAGCCTTCATCGTTTTAAGAGGTTAGTCTTTTTTTAATCCTTTGAACACAAAACTTTCTGCCAATACAATGCTTTGCTTACATACTTCGACAAAATGACTCATTTCTAAAATAAAACACTATGATGTAGATATTACAGTATTAGACAGAAATAGCTTTAAATATTGAAGTCATATAAAGGAAAAAAATATTTTTCTTCCCGGGGAAAGTATTTTATATGCCTAAAATACATTACAGTGACCCAGATGCCCAAAAATTGCCAGCTCATCTTTCCACCTTGCAATTTATCAGCAGATGATAACACGCCTGATGTGTTGTTTCCTTCCTGTCACCATCTACTTGGCATAAAAATTGATGCTTTGATAGCACACAGCATTTATTAGGCTAAAAGCTAAAGTCATAGTAAATTCCCTTGATTTTTGGATCCCTATCCTTTTTGTTTATGGCTCAGTTGCACAGACATGGCAAACCACACAGGGCCTGAAAATTATTGCAGCTTCAGAAATTGGAAGAATCACGTTTTCAGTCAGAACCTCAGTCCTATTAAATGAATGGGATCTGAGAGTATTTGGGTCCTGATTTTCAAAAAAAAAAAAAAAAATCACAAGCAGGACACTGTGAAAACTGAGATACTAAGGCAGCCCATTAATAGCAGCTGCAGGTTCTTCTGGATCATAAGTTTGCAGCGAGAACTTTGGGAACTCATAAGGACAGATCAAACTTCTAAAAGCAGTCAAAGAAACATGTTAATTCCAATGAGTCCCATCTCATTTTGTTGGTATTAATTTGTATGTGTTAAATGCCAGTGTTGGCAGATTTTCAGCTGTAATTCACAAAAGCAGCCAAGGAAAACTGACTTTTTCGCTCACTGGTTGGGTATTGAGAAGTTTCCTGAGCACAGAGGGATCACAGAGCAGCTCAAGAGATTTGCCCAGTAAAATATATGGTATATAGTCAAGTTGCTACTCTTCAATTGTAGAAGTAGACAAAAAACTGTCCATGAATCCATCACTCAAAAAAACTATGGGAAACTGTCCTTCAAAAAGGAATGAGGCAAGTTATTAATCATGTTATGTCAGTATTTTCCATTTCAAGAACTTCAAATCAAGCCTTTTTCTTAATGAACAAATTATTTACATGGGGAATGCTGACCCATTTGCTGAATATTATTTTTAATAACAAAGATTTTATGAAATTTAAATGCAGAGATACAGAGCAAAAAAAAAAGTGGCCTGTTTTGAAGCTGATATAGAATGATACATATACCATTATACATCTGCCTCTTTGTGCCTTTTCACTGAAATGATGCTGCCAGTGAAGGCTCTGCCAACTGCACTTACAATTTTCTTTCTGTTTTAAATAGCAGGCAATTTTAGATCCTACTTACATTACTCATATGATTTTTCTCCAACTGCAAATCCTTCTGTTACTATTTTTCACCAACAGAGAAAACACTGTTTGACATCCAATCTGTTCCTTGCCTTCCAGATTTTGAATTTAAGGTCGTCTCAGCCAAAGGATGTGCAGAGGGATTTAATAATCAGTGTATTGCTCTGGATAGTTCTTCCAAGAGCAGAGGTATCTTAAAACACGTGGCTGCTGCGGGAAGCAGAGCCTGGAGGGGTCTGTGGGCACTGATGTGCTACAGGAGACAAGTTTTCCCATTTAAAAGGCATAGAAAGAGGAGGAAAGCACAACAGTATTTTGATTTATGTGCACAAATACCGTGCAGGAAGCTCTCCATCTGTCTCTTTATGCCAGCAGGCTGCCAGGTGCACAGAATGGATGCAAACCTCTCCTCCGGGAGCTCCAGGATGCCGGAACCTTCCCTCATACCCTCCCTGTCCCCAGGAACAAACCAGGTCCCATCAAACAGAAGGGACCCCAAACGGTCCCAGGCTATGTAGGATCTGAATGGGGAGGACCTCTAAGTTGGTAACTTTATGCAATACCAAGGAAGAACATTGTTTGCCAACCAATTTGTATCTAAGCAAACCACCTAAACATTAAAAATTAGAGTTAAGAATAACCGTAGAGCATTAAAGTCTCAGGAACAACCTAAAGCAGATGTAGAGCTAAACTTGGACTGTTTATCCCTGTTACCACTTCCTTACTTGCAGCAGAACCAGCAGCTAATCTATTTTAATTGCCACTTTTTTTTTTCTTTCTTTCCAATACTTTCATTGACCACGAGTAATGTCTTATGGTCTATAGGCTGAGAAACTGCTGGAAGATTTGTCTGACTCAGAGAAGAGAAAAGGCAGCAAGGATTGATTTTGAATCTACACATGAAGGGACAGCTGCTGATTTCTGCCCCTGAGGGTCTTGCTTCTTACATCAAATTAAAAATAGTTATGTGAATAAAACAAGGGAGTCCGAAATTTTTAATGACTCCTAAACTCCTTTCTCCCCCTCACAGCTAAAACAGGAAGCCAGGATACTCAGGGGGGAAGTTTTAATACTCTAAGAGTTTCATCTATAAATAACAGTTGCCACTGAGAGATTAATCTTTTGCAAATCTCATTAACAGAAAAGGGCATATTTCCTGAAAACACCTTTTTTTGTTAAATGAACAAAACCCTCCTACCCTTTAAAAACAAAATACTGAGCTTCAAAAAACAAGTGTATAACTTACATGGTTTCTGTATTTGTAATTAAGATAACATTAGTTACCCAGATGTAATATAACATTCCTTTTTCACTAGATGCAATCTCCAGGGAAAAATTCCAACAACCCCCAGAATTTTAAAGCCATTTTATTACTGCAGGGAGAAGGTAAGAAACAGTCCAGGTACTTGATTTAAGGCTGCAGGAGCTCAGAGTTCCCCCATCACAGCTGCTGCATCCCTGCTTGGGAGCTGCTGAGTGACACCAAACGGGCTGCTGGCACAGTCCAGGGCAACCTTGAGCTCTCCATTTCAAACAGTTCCACTGGGAAAGGATTTAATTTTTTTTTTTAAGCAGAAAAATAGCTCAAATGCTGGCAAAGGTGTTCTCTCCCAAGTCCCACACGCTCCCTGCAGCTCCTCCAGCCTCTATTCCCATGAGAAGCATGGACACCCTGAAGGGCAGGGCTGGGGGCAGGTGGCACCAAACCAGGCTGGGAATGAACTGTGGGATTCCTTTGCCTGGCAGGGCACTAACTGAGCCACCAAAGTGCCTCTTTTTGTGTGAGTAATTCAGCAATTGTAGTGGTTTCATTGCTGTGTTTATTGAATCAAGGTGCAGCTCAGCTCGCAGCCAGAGGAGAAATCCATGTGTCGCCAAGGTAGTGGGGAATGCTGACAGGGGGTTCTACTCACTGGTGCTGCTTATCTCAAAAGCAGCTTAAAAGAAACAAAAAATAAAAATCTAACAGCTCTGATAGTCTAAGGAAGGCTAAATTCAGAGCCTAGAAGAAATTTGCCATCCCATGCCTAAAATTATTCTACATTTAAAAAAAAAAAATTACAATACAAGCTTGGCCATTGGACAAGGTTTAATCTAGAGAAATAATGTCCTGGCTGAATTTAAGGATATCAGAACAATATTTTAGATGGATGCTGGTTTTCAGAGGTCATTTTAATACTTCAACTTATAAACTGCCTGGGGTCATCATTAAATGCATTGGTAAATGCAATTTTATTAGCAGGTGTAAATGACAATTCAGTCTGTACACCTTGAACACAAATCACTTCATTCTGATGAGAAAACACATTTGCTCCAGTTCCTCCCAGACCCATTTGAATGATACCTGAGCTAAAGGCAGAGCCTTGATTTTGGATTCCTTAATGACAACTCAGCAATGAAGCTGAACAAAATCTGCCATAAACATTTAGAACATCGGTGTGGGAAAAGATGTTGTTTCATCAGCTGTGCAACAGAATTGCAAAGGAGAGTAGTTTATAAAGGAATAAACATATTGTGTGTTTACAGTAATTTTAAAATATTATAAACTATACCCCATTGCCCATTACATTGACTGCTTCACTTCTGCTGATTTTTGTCAGTGTTCACTCTTATTTTTGTTGCATTGTTATGCTCCAAATGAAAACAGCCTGGCATGTCTGGCTCTGCTATGCTGCACCTTAACAAGATGCACACAGTTCATTTGATTTTTGCCTGATTATTAGTTTTCTAAATATTCTTACTACATAAAAATCCTGGTCTGTTCTTCCAACAACACCTTTAAAATAAACAAACAGCAATAAACCCAAGAAGGCTCTTTTGTTAAAATGTGTTTAGCTCTAATGATAATGACAGAACAAAACATCCCACACATGTGAAAAACAAGCAGACTATTTGGCCAGCACTAAGTGTTATTAGCTACTAATTTGCCTTTTGTTAATATCTCTCTCTCAGTTTGAGATGTTTATTCTCTACCAGATCAGCAGAGTGTGTTATGTGCTTTTTCTGTAACCAGTATACAAAATAAATATAAGTGCAAATCAAATAAAAAGTGGAAATTGTCGAGTTCAACCATTATTATGCGTGCCATTTTCCATTAATTATCTTTTTTAAACAAATGGGTGTTTTAACAAAAAAATATAACTGCTTTGAAATTAGTTTTCACACGGGACCCACCCCATTACAAAAGTATAACTTAAAAAAGACCAAAACCTAACACACTTAAAAGCTTTAAATTTAAACTCAAGCAGAAATAGCCAGGTGGTCACAGCCAAAGACATACTTGAAACTTCTACTGTTGAAATACTCAAGAGTATCTGTTAACTCTAAAAATAATGCTTATTGCAAGATAAATTTTATGGGAAGAAAAATTTAGTATGGAAATAAAAGCTTATTTTTTGCCTTGCAGAGAATCATTCTCTTTTGGGAGCATGGCCACAGTGGGATAATTAGTCTGACATTTAAACATCAGTTTAAAGCCTTTTAAATTGTTTATGCCCTTTAAGGATAGCAGTTGATTATGATTATTTTTCATCAGTCTAGGGAGAGTCCTCCGTTGCCAATATGTAGATAAGTCACCAAAACAAGCCCAACTATACTTAATTTTAATAAATCCTAATAAAATTTAAGTGCTAGGAGATCTTTTTCCTCTGACAAAGTGAGTCTTTATTGCTTCAAATGTACCTTCAACTAAATCTTGCTGGGAAAACAAGAATCTTGCCGGGAACACTCTGGCAGCGAGCACTGAATGGAGGGGAGTTGAATAAAGGAGCTTGATTTAAATAAATCCAAGTTGTGCCACATTCGGGCTTTTGGCACAAGCTGTGGACAGCAGGTCACGGCTGGCCCTGCTCCTTGGAGAGCCTTGGAAAAGGAGGAGGGGAGGAAAAGGGAAATTCCTTGGATGGACTAACAACTACCAGCCAGGAGCCTCAAACTCGTCGGTCCCCACCGCTCCCCATGTCCTGTGAGCCCCACGGGCACCCCAAAAGCTGCCAAGACAGGGCGGAGGCGGCTCAGATAAATGCAGGTTCTTCATTAGCCCCGTCCAGGTGCTCTCTGAAGGTCACAGGTATTTCTGAAAGCCCCCCAGGACCCACTGGGCACGTGGCAGGTGCTCTAACCCGACCTGCAGCAGCTGGGCAAGCGGCTCTTTGGGGTTGGCACATCTGTCCTGACACCAGAGCAGAATTCCCAGGTCGAGAGGCAACGTCCAGCGTTGAGGTTTTTTTTCAAGCTGGCGACTCAGAACTCAGCCCTGTGCCATTTAGACTCTTTTAAACCTGGATTTCGCACACGCAGAAAGCAGCAAGGCTTTCCACTGATGATATGCAAGGCCCTTTCTCAGCATTATTGCCATACAGCCTCAGGCTACATTAGCACTGTTCTAAGAGGGTCTGCAAAACTTTTCCTAAAAATTAATGTAATATGAACTTAAAAAAAAAACAAAAAACCAGAAAAAAATTGCTACGTTCTAATGTTAGTTTCTTTTAGTTCACAGTTGCTGTGCAATGGGGAGGACTCACACGTACTTTACTTTTATTCACTAGTATAGAAAGTTGTCACCATTCAGACGATGTGCCACAGCTGCCTTCCAAGACCAGACTAAAATTACAATTAATGCCAAAAAATAACACAATCAATGGTACAAAAAAAAAATTAAAAATATCGGGGCCAATTTTTGAAAACTCTTCCTTCGCCATTTCTCCTTTTTCTTCTGCCCACTTCTCCTTTGCAAATGTGTCCCTTGGCAGAAGAGTGGGACACACATCTGGAGGAGAACGCACCACATAAACAGCTGACCCTAAACTAGGTGTAGGGTGAGGAGCCAGCAGGAGAAAAGCCTAAGGCAGCCCTTGCACCAAAAAACCCATCTAAAGTGTGGAGAAAATGTCCCATGGTCAGACTCTTAATGAGCTCTATCTACTGATTTATTTATCTGTCACAAACAAGATTTAATACCAACTTAATGACAATATCTATGACTTTTAAAGGGAAGAACCAACAGATATTAAAAAACTTGTTGGTGTTCCAGAGGAAGTAAGGGCAGCACACGAAAGCAAAACCAAAACTGGGAAACCTCGCGCCAGAAAAGCTGGACACACTCAGCCCACACTGAGGCAGTGCATTTTAACATATTCAAATATTAACCACTAAAACAAACCAGGGAGGGTTTCTTATTCCCTGGTATCTCCCAGCACAGACTGGATGCAATTCAAAGACTACTTGTGTGAGCCAAACGCGACATGCAGTTTAATTAAACATCCATGGTTCAGCTTTCCATAGGGCAAAATATGTACCATATAATGTTCTGGAAAGCACCGGACTGTGACTGGCCAGTGCTTACAGAGCACTTTAGCTCTGGCTGTCTCTACAAGACACAGCAGCCAATGTTCTTCCTTCAGAAAGAGCAAAAAAAAAACCTCTCTTTCAAAAATTGATTCAGAGTAAGAAACAATGTTGAATTTTCCGAATGGATTTCAGTTCCCTTTCTTGGCTAAGGTGCCCCTTGGAAGCCCTCCCAGTGGACAGCGATGCCACAGCCCAGTCCAGCCTCAAAGGAGGGGTTGGGGCTGAACCACTTCTGTATCCACCGGCCCAGCAGGGTCTTGCAAACAGTCACAAAGGGTCCAGAAATTGATATTAAGAAACACAGAGTACACCTCCTCCTTTCCAACACTCATTTATCACTGGTTGGGCATATTTTTAAAAAATAGATGCAAAGTTACAGAATCAAGTGCAATAAATAAAATAATGGAGAAATACAACTGTGAAAAGCCCTTTGTTCCTTCAAGGAATGGTCAGCACCACAGTTTGACCCCCACAGCTGCATTGGTGAAAACACTAAAGCCACAGACAGGGTAGAATTCTTGAGCCTGTGCTAAAAACTTTGTTAATAGCAGAGGTTTACACACCTTGGGAAGACCTTCTCAGAGTGGTAAAATACAGCTGAAATGTGGGTTGTCCTCACCACTGATACTATGAACATCTGGGAGTTGCCAGGGTTAATGATGATGTGACACAGCAAGGTGGATTCACTCACACATCCCTTAATTAACACAATTATAAATATTCATAGGTCAACTAGATCTCTAATTATACCCAGAGACTTAGAGAAATCTAATCCGTATTAAAACTTTAGCCTTTTATCTTTTTATCTATGAGGGGTTTTTTTTGACCAAATGTTAAATCTGCCACTTAAAAAAAAAGAAAAGTGCGAATTAGGGAGTGCTCATTAGGATTTGGAAAACTCATTTCAGTGAGACATTAATTTAATTAAAACGCAGTGAAATCTAACAGCATGGTGTAACAATGTGAACAAGGAACACTAAAAACATGTCTCGTTCAAGATGTAATATCATTTTGTGATGGCATTGCCAGAAAATCGCAGACCAGACATGTGGAGGTGAATGCCCAGAAAACAAAACCTGTTATACCCTCCTCGAGTTCCAATTACTTTGTCCCTTCCTTGTTACAGATTTTCCTTTGGCAGAAACAGCTTTGCAGGGTCACAGCTGAGCTATCACCCACCAAAGAACCCCATAGTCCAGTTGCAGGAGATGGAACATCTGTGACTGCTAAAATACAAGTCTCAGCACTTTATCCCTTTGGGAGGACTCGAGTCCCAGGTGTCAGTGCAGGTTTTATTCTACCTAAGGATGGGCTGGAAAAACCCCTGGATGCATATTTAAATACCAGGCAGACATGATAATAAACCATGCAGGAGAGAGTTACATACATATCTATCGTGCAGGCAACTCTTGGATGTAAACGTGCAGATACTTCTGCCCAAAGGTTGGAAAATAAGCGAGAAATAGGAAGAAGAAATTAAAAAAATCCACAGCTGTTTCAAAAGGGTTAAAACCAACTTTGTATCATCAGGAACTCTCGGGTCTCTTATAGAATCAGGAAAAAGAAAATTAACTGAGTTGCAAATAATCTGAACTGGAGGAGACAATGCTGAGCAGAAAAGGTATTTCAAATCCATACAAGAGCTACAGGGGATGAACTCGCAGTCGGTTCACAGGACTGTGACTCTCAAGAGTCTGTTTTGGTGACAGAAAACTCAAACACAGCCCAAGACTGAACTGCCTTCTCTTTGCCCACCCAAAGGCTGCACGCTGGAAAATGAAGGCAAAATAACATAGGATTGGTAAAAAAGTGTTTCAGGATAAAGTGAAAACATTTGGCACAATATAATTCGATATCTGTTTTGTACAACTTGCTGAGGAGACAGCTCACTGTAGTGCTGTAATCAGAAATGCACAGCTTGTGCACCTTCCATTTTGTAATAAAGACAACACGGAGAAGAAATTCAACATCAGTTTTTCTATTACAGATATAACACCCAACGAAAGAGACATTAAAACCATCATAAGCACTTCTGCAGCCAACATACTGCCTTGGGGGAGTCCTGCATCTCCAAATTCCCTTCCTTGGAAAGACAGTGTTGTCCTGCAACCCTCTTGGTTTTTGTCCACAGCCAACTCACCCATTTTTTACATTCTATCCTGCTCCCATTCTCAATCATTATGGTTTTTTGCCCTTTTCTTCAGTTCTTTCCCTTTTAATGATCTCAAGACTGTACAAGAAATACATTGCCAGCCTATGAGCATTTTGTCACAAAAAATGCATCCTACCACAATAAAGTATGCTTCCTGAAAACACCTCAGTTTTAAGACTTCAGGAATTACACTATATAACAATGACAGAAAAATATAAAGGCACGGAGAGCAATTACAGCTACAGGTATCCAATATGTAGCAATTATGCCTTTACAAAGAAGCATAATCTCCTAGTGCCTGTGTTAAAGAATGTAAGTTACTACTGAGTGATATACACAATTTTATGTGTGTAAACATAAATTAGATTTGTGTACCATGCATAAACTCAGTTTGAATAGTTCTGAAGTGCAGAAAAACATTCTAAGCACAATTATAAATCCAGGACCAAGGTCTGGCCTCACACTGCTAAGCATATCATCACCTACGAGCCAACAAACACAAAGTGACCCTTTCTGTGTCAGCCGTGGCCAGTCCCTTCCTTGCAAAGCTCCCCCGTTCCCATCACACGGACTTTGGTGCTCGGGGTTAAAACTCAACTCTTCTCCTTGGATGTTTCTTCTCTTCATAATAGTTTAGTTAATGCGAGGGCTGAGCAAACCAAGCAAACCTCACCCATTCTGGTTACCCGTGAAGTACAAACAACAAACCAGGGAACGGGCCGGCTCTCTTAGTGGAAGGGTTGAAAAGCAAATTAATGTACTTGCACACTTTCTCACATTTCAGACACACTGGATGCCCAGGGAAGCCCAAGCCCCACTTCTGTGCAAACACAAAGCCAGCTGTCTTGCTTTAAAGCTCAGCTTATTTCCATCTGTCACTCAGCCATCCACACTTCCCCCCCTCCCTTAGTGGATTTATTTTAATGCTTTTTGAAGTTTTAATGCTCTGTGTCAATACTCACTTGGTTTTAGAGTTTTCAGTCTTTCCCTAAAAGATCTTATTGCCTCCCAAAGAATACTGTTTAGCTATCATGAAGATCAAAGTCTAAAAGACAGCAAAAAATAATCCAGTGCTGAATTTCAGGCACATCAAGCACCGTGACCTCCTATCAGTTTTAAGTTTATGGGAGGAAATAATTTAGTTTGGGTAAAGGCAAGCAAAAATCCAGTGACTACTTCTGAATATTGAGTTGTCAGTGCTTTCCAAAAAAACCACAATGCTCCTTATATAGAATTTGCAATATGGAACATGAGCATCATTGATACACATCTCAGTTTGATAGGTTTTATGATAAAATGTGGAACATCTGCTCTAACACCAAAAATACTCCACAGTCTATCTTAACTGCGTGCTCTGATTTCGCCAAAATCTTTGTGAATGCTACAAGTCAATCAGCACAGTTCATGTATAATCACTGCTGTAATTGCAATCAGCAGTGTAATTGCTGATCCTTTTTTTAAAGGTCTTGGAGGGGGATATTTTTTTATATCAGATTTAAGACCGAAAACAGGAATATCTGATGTCTGCCCCCAGTTTCTGGGTTTCCATTTACACAGGAGCTCTGAAGAGCCCCCCCTCAGTTTCCCACTGCAATAGACACCTATTGCAAATTGCAGTGCCCAAAGCAGCAATCACTGGAGCAGTTTGTCTCAGAACCCACAGCACATTCCCTATTCATCTTTTCCTTCCATGATGGGAACATAACAGTCCTGTGAATAAGGCTCTTAGCATCTCTCTATTAGGGCAGGAGATATGAGTAGCAATTATGATAATTAAATGTAATTACATTAAAAATAATTAGCACTTTAGCTATCAATTGCCATGCACTGCACGACAATTAAAAACCAGGCCAAATTTCAGTATCATTTTTATTACTTTCCTCTTCATTCAAAACAGTAAATGGTAGAGGATATTTTCGTTTCCAGTGTGCTGTGCCCCTGGTTTAATGGGCACTATCATCATCTAAGTAGAATAAGTACTACCAGAGGTGACATAATTGTTACAACATTACAATTTGGACTTTTTCCCAAAAGACTCAAGTAACTTATTTTAATACATATGAGACCATGAACAAAAGATATCTGCTATCTAACTTTATGGCTTAAAAGATCTCTCCTCATTAAGGCTATTTAACTCAATTAAAAGGGATGGTGGAATCAAATTGAGTCAAAAAACTTTTGGATAGGCTTTAGTACTGATTGACCAGAGCATTAGAAATACTTTAGTATGAGGTACCCTGTGAGAATTCAGTGGGACTGTTTGTACATATATAACAGGAAAATCCACTTTAGTAATTATGAAATCCAGCCATTTGGTACAAACCCAACCCAAACCAACATCAGCTTTATTGATCTGTGAAATCGTGCTACAAATGATACAGCACACGAGGTCTAAAGAGAGAATCTCTGAGTAAATGAGTGTGGCTGGAAGGGCTCAGAGCCAGGAGTGACAAGAGACCTCTTGAAGAGAATAAATTAAAAACAATCTGGGGGGAAACAGTTTAAACCATCATCCCTGAGATGACTAGACTGACCCAAATGCAGAAATAAGAAGGGAAGTTGTTCTGCGGTCGCCCCACGTGCATCATCTGTATAAGCAGAAGAGGGTGCAGAAAACTGCAAATTTCCCTGGCAATGCAAACCCACACAAAGGGAAATACAATGATACCCAAAGGAAATAAGGAACAGACAGCTCTGAACCAAGGTGAGAAGGATTTACCGGTTTTGGATAGCCCACTGCCTGAACACTGCCTCTGTCCCAGGTTTGAGCCAGCCCTTCTTGGGTGGCAAGGACTGCAGGGCACTGAGGACTGGGGTGGCCCCCAGGGCAACATGGCCCCATCCTGGGTTGACAAGAGGTCCCACAATTATAAACAGGATCAATTCCTACCCCTGGAAGAGCTTTCTGACCCTTTTGTGAAGTATTTACCATCAGCATTGTGAATTCTACAAGTCATTCGAACATTAATGATTAATGGAGTAAATATTTGCTCCTTTAACGATGCAAGCACGAATCCAATGCTTACCTGTGTTAAGAAAATTGACTATTTAAATAATGGCTGTTATTCATAAGCTTGTGTCATAAAAATAACCATTCCCACATTTGGTGGTCACATTTGCTCCACTTGAGAAAGACCTTCTGAGGCCAAACCCCAAGCTGGTCCCCTCTGCTTCTCCTTCAAAGCTCACAGCAGCATTAACCACGTGGCCCTCTCAGCCTGATTCCCAGTTCATACTCCGTTTCTGATGGGGTACTTGCAGACCTGTGCTTTTAAAGGTTGCAGCACTTAAAGGCATTTTAAGGAATATTAAACTTTTATCTGCTGTTTCTTCTACGTATCACGTTCAGCTCCTGCCCTCTACCACCACAGTCTTTACAGGCCTCCAAGGGAATTCTGGTTGGTTGGCATAACGAGGGCACAGACGTGGCATAACATCACCCGCCTTCTGTCAGGAAATTCTGACAGGCAATGGGTCAAGGGAACAAATCTTGTGAGGGACTGGGGCTCTGGGAGGGTAACAGGGTAGGAAGGGAGAGAGGAACAAGAGAGAGAGCATCAGTGGGGTTCGTTCAAGTCTCAGGTTTGCAAAGAGCAATTTTGCACTTGGTGCCCTGAAGTGAGCAGGGGGAATGTGGCTTTGGTTTTCTGGTCAGCTACACTTATTTGATTTTGAGCTGAGCTGAAAAGTTCCTGAGTTGTCAGTGTAGAGACAAAACCTTAACTCAGGTCAAACCGCTACGATTTTGAATTTTTTTTTTTGCTATAACTGTTTCCTTGGTTCAGACTTTAAAATGGAAAGGTTTTTCACCCACAGAGTGGTTGGACACCAACCAGGCTCCCCAGGGCAGAGGGCACAGCACCAAGGCTGGCAGAGCTCAAGCTGTGTTCGGACAATGCTCTCAAGGACCTGGTGTGATTATTGGGGCTGTTCTGTGCAGGGCCAGGAGCTGCACTTTGATGTTCCTTGGGGATCCTTCCAGCTCAAGATATCCTATGATTATATGAAAAAATAAAAAGGAAATATTCTAGACCAAACCCTATTTTTTTTTTAACCAAGTCTAGTCCCTTAAACCAGGTCAAGTGTACAACAGCCAGGAGGATACACAACTCATTCCACACTGCACCAGGTAGATGGAATTTAAATAATTTTATACAGACACACACAAAATACCTGAACACAGATATGCTTAAAATAAACAAGAAAGGCCACCAGGTGACCAGACATTTTTATGTAGTACATGCCTACAGTTACTTATGAATCATATACTTGAAGGCTGTGCCATTAACCAAAATCTTTATATATATCTCCAAAATAAATCAAGTCAATAATAAATCTAACTTTACTATCTTACGTACATGAGCATCTTTCAAATCCAAGTTCATTTGGAAAAATAAATAAAAGAAGGGAACATATCCCTAGAATGTTGGTGTTGGGTAATATTATTTGACAACAACATTCATTGCCCATTTTTAACTCAACTTCTTCATTTGCCTGTGCAGAATCTGGAATAAAACATAAGATGACTGAACTAAAATAAAGAGAAGTCAGAATATATAAAGCTACATTTCTGAAAGTATGAAAAATATAACCTGAAAGGAGGTAAGAAGAATGAGATGAAACTCAGTAAATATAGCGTGGAACTGACGGAATGGGTTTAGTAGGATAGAAAAAGAAGAGGAATTGAAGAGGGATAAAATCCCCCATCCTGCTATGTCATGATAATGACAATGCCATCCAACAGATGGTAATGTACAGAACAAAAAACAGCTTAAAGTGCAACAAAGGGAATTCAGGTAAATAACAGGGAAAGCTCTCCCAGGCTTAGGGTGATGCAAGGCAGCAATAGGAATTTGTTGTCTCCTCCAGTGAGATTTTTAAACGCCTCAGACAAAATGCCTTTTGGGGCTGGTGTAAAGCACAGCCCATCCTGCATCCCTGCCAGCAGCTGAACTGAACAACCTCTGAAGGTCCCTCCCAGCCCCACGTTTCCATCAGCTCCATGATCACTGCAGGTAACACATCAGAATATGTCATTAATCCCACTTCACATTCCAGCTACAACACTCCCTGCAGTGTAAGAAAAGGTAAATCTTGGATTTGGGTCACAGCCAACACCTATAATAGTGTGGAAAGTTGAAAAAAAAAAAAAAAAAATCCACAGAGGTGATAACTCCGTAACCTGCACCTACATCCACGTAACAGAGACTGGAGGGTGGTGGCAGTGGCACTGACCCTCCGTTTGCAGAACTGGCACTGTGGAGCTGTCCTTCAAAGGTGAAGAAGCAGAAATAAGCTTGACTTGGTGCCCTCCAGGCCGAGATGGCTACAGGACACACTGAGTCAATGAGGAATTTATCTGAGTGTGCTGCTGAACAGGCACGGGCTGCTCACGCATAATTGCATATATTTACCAAGCTTTATTTATGTACAAGCAGTAATAGCTTCTCGCTCAGAAATCAATAGCTCTGTTGCACATTTGTTACAAGGAGTGATTATAATGTCTGTTTCTCCAATCAGGAAAAAATAATTGATGCAAAAGGCCCATTGACTGCAGATAGAGGGGACTGCAAAGATCACAGGAGTAGCTGGAGCCAGAAAGAGCCTTTAAGGAACAGCTCTGCAAAGGGAAGGGGAGGCAGGGGAAGTTTCATCTTGTAGAGCTGGTGAATGAACTGACTCACACTCAACTTGCTTCCCTCTGAAACTCCTTGTTTGAAAGGTACAGAATAAATAACATTTATTTCAAATACTCTCAACCTACTCTACGACATGATTCATTCAGCTTAATGTGTGCTCAGTAAAATAAGAATGAAATTATACCACTTACACTGAAATGAAAGACAGCTGCACATCTCATAGCCCTGGACTATTTATTCTTTTTTTTTTATTAGTATTATTAAAACTTCAGTAGTACAAGCCTCACTGCACCATATCTATCAATAATCTAAAAAGTAAACTAGAAACATTAACCAAGACATGGTTTCCAAACATTGTCTCATTCAGAGAAGATACTCTTCAGAGAGCTATTTCACCCTAAAAACCTGCTTATTATTGCCATTCTTGCAACCTGAAGGTGCATGTGAGAGTATTTACATACAACATTTGAATTAAGGAGACTGTGCAGCTATGAGAAAATTCCATAGGGTTTTCTGATGTTGGTATCAGCCAACAGGTAAGGTCAGTGCCAACACCAGTTTAAGAATCCTTCACAAGCAAAAAAACCTATGATGAGTATAAACTCTTCTTACTAAATTTCCAAATGACAGCAAAAAGGGAATGACTCGATGAATAAGTGAGGACAAGATGAAATTTCAAAGGATTCTTTAAAAAGTCAAAAATGAAAGCAATAAAAAAAAATACTCATTTCAGGATGAGAAAGAGCAAGGTCCAACATTCTGGATGACATTTTGAATTACATAACTTAGCTGTAGATAGTCCAGCAGGGAGCAGATGGTCTCAATGATCCTCAGGAGACCCTTCAAACTCGAGATAATCTATAGATCAAAAAAACAGGTTTTGCCTAAAAACAGAATTGGCAAACCATATGCAGGCAGTCTGCGGAAAACAGTCAGGTGGTCTGGGATTGGGAGTCACCACAGAAATGTCCTGCTGATGCCAAATTTAAAGAGAGAAGAGGTTGTCCTTCCACCCAGCTTTGGAAAGGCATCAGAGTTTCTCCACTTTTTTTCCTGGGCACTCTAAAGTGCCACTTTCAGGAAGGCTCTGAAACCTCTCATGAAAATCCAGAAGGGAGCAAGGAGCTTCCAGCCATGTAAGAAACGTGATTTTATAGAAAGCTTAAATAGTGTGGATTTATTTGAGGGCATGGAATGAAGAATAAAGGCCTGGGAAGAGTTTTCAGCTGTGTCCAAAGGCCACATTAATGGTTATAGAATGACCTGCACTTTATGTCTACAGCAAGTAGGACAAGGAAGACATTAGGCTGAAAGGACATTTAATAGAAAAGAAAGTGAAGCCTGAGGATTTATTCTATGTATCCATCACTGAATCATCCATATAAATAGCTCTGAGGAAGGCTACAGATATCACTAACCCAGCTGTGTCAGGGACATGATCTGAGTGACTTCCAGAGCTTATTTACAGTCCGCTAAATCTATATATTGCCAAGCACCCACATCTGTGCCTTTAAAAGAGGTGCGTGAACAGAACTAGTTTTGTTCTTCACTTTGTCCCTTCAACAGAGCAGTCATCTTCTGAGAGCAGAATAAAGACAAAAAAACCTCCTATACAGAAAGTTAAAACAAACACAACACCCCACCCCCACCCCGCCCCAGAAGTTAATCAGGAAAAGCTCAGTTTTTACTTTTCCTACACATTTTTTACAAAAGATGAAATGGCAAGCTAAGGCTTTCATGTTTAATAGTCCCAAAATCTTTTCCCAGATAAAATAACCAGAGCAAGAAGCAGCTTTGCCCAGCTCAGAGTATGGAACTTGAGAAATCTCTACTGAAAAAGCAGTCATGGAGGTCACAATAAGGAAAAGGAGATGCTTAATTAATGTAAACCAAAGCAAACAGACATGGCCATCAAAAGTTTTTTGAATGTGGTTTTGAGGTTGTGCTCCATTTGGTGTGGGGTTTTTTGAATAAATTAATGAACAAGATCCCCATACTGGCAATTCAAGGATGACTTATAGGAGCTACAGGTGAATGAGATATGGTCAGACAAGAAAAAGATAGAACAGCAAATTAAATACCTACACATAACAGGCATTCTGTAGAGAGGAGAGGGGTTTATTTGCACTAGGGTTTTTTAGGAGAGAAATAAAAGTGGGCTTAACCTGCATCACCGGGAATGTAGATCAGTTATTGGGAAAACATTATTCTAGAAAAATATTAGGCATGGGGAAAAGTTTCTGAAGAAAACAAATGGTAGCACTTAATCTTCATTTGTCAGAAAAAATATTTTTTTCCCTTTTTGCACTTGTCTGTGAATGTGATTTCAAAACTTAGAAGTTGTTTCGGTAATAGTTCTCTGAGTCATTAAAATTAATTCTGTGTTATTCAGCACAAACTGTGGAACTTCTTGGCATGCGCAGGTTCCCACTTGGGGAGAACATTGCTTGCTGTAAGGCAAGGAGGGATGACCAAAATAAATGTTAAAGTTGGACCTGTGTTTTGTCTGCTAAATGAATCCAAATACTCCTTTCCTTTTAAATAGGTCATTTTTATGGACAGATTAGCAGATAATTCTTAAAGCAAAACAGACAGGAGTATCACCACCTACATTATATTTGAAAACATTGACATCAGGAGTAAAGAGTATCTTCTCAGACATCCAACACTTTGCCCTCTTCCAAACGTGCTTTTGTGAGGGGATGGGAAAGTCAGCAGGGCTGACACCCTGTGTGTGCAGCACCACACACACGTGGCCATACGCAGAAATCCAAGTGATCTTTAGGGCTGTATTCACACTCCCAAGTTCCACACGACCCTATGTGCACCAAGAGAAAAGCAAGTGTACGCCAGACTAAATGAGCACCACACAGCCCACAGACATGCAGGACTGAGTTCTTATCACCTACTGACTTAATACAAAATATTATATAAATACCACATCTATACTGATATGCATGGAATATTTTTATATTATATTTATAAATGTTACAATGCTCTTGCTATTTGTCCTGGGTTACACAAAGACCTACCTTTTCTTTCCTTTTCCCCAAACATCTGAGTCTATCTGATCTCTCTCTCGATCTGTATTGGAGTGACCCAGGGGTGCTGGATCAGAGGAAGGAGCCTTCCATCCAAGCTCTCCATCCCTCCAGACTGTCTCAAACCAAGACATTATTTTCCTTTTGGAAGCACCTCGAATTCCTTCCCCCGTTTTTAATTTTTACCTTACGAAGCAAACCCCGACCCTCTGGCTTTCTGCAGTTTTAGGTCTCTGAGGAGCCCCTGGCACGTTCCTCTAACTCAGGCAATGTATCATAAGAATCACGCAGTATTTCCGAGCACTCGCTCACAAGCACTCGCCTAAAGGAAGGTCATGCTCAGTCATTACGTTTGAGACTCTTCCTGCGTGCGCATTAGCTGCGTGGTGTGTCACTTGATGTTTATAGCAGCATTACTCCAAGTCTGATGTAAATTTTATGACCCCGAAGGTTACACTCGCTTAGGAGCTCCGGCAAATATTTTCAGCCCTATCAGTCAAGCTGCTTTTTTGACAGAAGAAAGCCAAGCCTGTGTGCACAGCAGGAACACCGAAGGGTCTTTGGGTTGTTCTGGCGCAGTTTGTCTCCAAAGGATGGAGCCCTCCAGCTGCTTTAGTGGAGAATTTGCCAGAGCAGCACATACAGAGCGCTCTGTGACCTTCTCTGGGAAGTCACTTCTCCAAGCTAAGCCACATCCAAGGAGCATCCCATCCCAGCAGCTGGCGTTTGAAGTAACGCTAAATGACAAGCGTGCATCCTCTCTGCCACATCCTTTCACATGTCGGCTGTTGGGGAAACATGAGTCACATCTGGTTCTGTCCCAGCCCCACAGCAGCGCTGCCTTTCCCCTTCTCCCTGCCAGAGGGAGGGGGAAAATAAATAGATATACACCTCCATACTTGGGCTGCTCTTCCCAGCGTAGTGGTGCCAAAATCAGAAAACAGGCAGCCTGAGAGGAATTGGAATTGGAAAGAAAGTCTAAACTGCAGCAACCAATCAGAAAGAATATTGGACTGTTCTGAGAGCTTTTTCATGTATATTTATATTTCTACATTTACAACATTGGGTATTAATTCCTGATTACACCTAAATTCATAGGTTTTTTTATATCACTGACAGCCACAGGAGATTTAGGTCTAACTCAGTGCACCACCTTTCCCTTAAGCCCAGCCCTGGGCACCACGAGCAGCACAGGGGGAAGGGAGCTGTTCACCTCTAACACAGCAGGGGAAAAGAAAGCATTTATCATTTTGGTAGAAACTCTGCTGCAGTGGGGAACGCTCCAGACCCCTGCAAGATGATGAAGGGCTGGAAGCAGAACAGGTACAAAGCCTTTCTTTCTGGGTGAACTTCTGATGTATTTTAAGGTCTGTGTGACCAACTACCCTCCAAGAGCCTGCTAGGAGATGTTACATAAAATTAATAGCATGTGCTAGAGCTTTTGACACAGCATGAGAAACCTCAAATGGTACTGATGATGTACTAAACATCAGAGAGCAGAGATAAAAGACCGTATTTCTGGGTAAAGGATTGCATTTTACAGACACTGAACGCATGACCACTTGTCCTTAGATCCAACTCATTTAAAATAAAATTTAGAAAAGACAGATGGAAAGGAAAAAGCTGTGAATGCTGCACTGATGCAACAATTCCTCCTGTACAGCAGGTTTTCCTCATTCTGTGCAAGTGACCAGCCATTTAAACAGAGATCAAACAAAACAAAAAGCAAACGACAACCTCTTTCACACAGGTAGCCTGCTGGAATGAACACCTGGATGCACACCAGCATGCCTTTGGAACAACAAACAACAAAGGCTTCATCACAGGAGAAGTGGTGACCAAAAATGCTAAAAATGCTGTAAGCTCCATCTTACTGGGTAATAAAAAGCTATTTGATTAATGTGTAACAATTAAAATTCCAGAAACACTCAAAATCCACCAGTATTCAAATATAGTTACTTTTAAACAACCAAAAATTCCCAGAAAAAACTCTTAAATCTCTTTCGTCCTTGACTGAGTGACTACAAACTTCAGGTGGTTCAAGTGAATTTCTCTTGTTAGAGAAACATTAGTGTCACAGAATCCCATTTACTAAACTTATATATAACATCGATAGTTTTCTGTCTATTATGAGCACATCTCATACAAACTTTAAAATGAAAATGCAGCTCTATAAAAGCAACTTTGAAAAATGCAGTTCAACCACTCTGTTCACTCTTCCCCCCTCTCCCTCCTGTCCTTATTGAGCTATTTTCTTTCCACTTCATGGACAAGACAAGTAGCAGCAGACTCAAAATATCTTTTGCCTGGTACTGCTCAGTTGATTAATTTCTGTGCATATTCATATTTAATCAAGATTCTGCCATTTGCAGTCTCAATATTAACCACTGCCCTTTCCCTTTCTGAGCACAATTATGGATGATTAATAAGACTTACAGTTCATCACAGATTTGTATTACAAGCTGTTTTTTCAGTGGTGTGTTTTGTACATTCAGCATTATGCAAGGCTGGTGTGGTACTTCACAGCAAAACATTGTTAGCATCCTAAATTGGCTACTCCTTCAATGTCATCAATTATTGCAGCATATGGCATTGATGGATATATGTTGAAATAAGAGCTAGGATAGAAAGTGGAATCCAAAGACCACAATATGAGGAAAGACACAAAACACCCCATAGCTGGTGCTAAGGGCTTCTGTTTAAAACTCATAACTTTAACCATACAGCCTGATATTTCTGGAAGGATAAACATCACCGGGACAGTGCACAGGTTGCATAACTGGTGCTATTTTCTGATGCCATACTGACACAAAGAAGAAAAAAAACAACCTAAAAAAGCTGACAAATGCACGAGCTCAGCCTCACCTTCCCACTCCTCCATCAAAGACCACAGACGGGTGACAAGTAATACAGCTCAGAGCACTGCATGGTTTATGCTTTTGAGGCAATTTGTGTTGTGAGAACACCTTGCAATCTTGGAAACTATTTTGTGTTCCCAAAGCATTAGATGTGTAATGCCTTGTATGTGAGGAATAAGACAGCAAAGCAGCACCTCTACAATAATTGAGGCCCCTTCCTTTATAAAGGCAGCTTTTGCTCAGTTTAACTGAACTCGAATACGGTGCATCTTCAGGGCAGGACTGGTGACACAAACACGGGAGCATCTGTCTGCAGAGACAGCAGAAACGTGCCAGGCTTCAATTATTCCTCGTAAATTCACTAATGAGCAAAGAGTAAGGAAAAATCTTACCCACTGGAGATGCACATGCACTTAATGACTGTGCCAGAAACCATCATGTCTCCACTGCCATGCAGACCAGGACACAGAAGGGTCCTTACCGGGGGGGGGGGGAACTGAGAAACGGAAATGGAAATCTCGCTATGAAGCAGGTGTGGAAGAAGTTGTGGTGCCCCCCAGGAAGACCAAACACTGGCAAAAGAGTTCAGACCTCCAGTAGTCATGTCCAATGAAGTACCTCTGGAAGAGGACCACGTGTAACACCAACACAGCCAATAACACCTTGTAAAATGCTAAAGGTGATGATACTTCACACTCAAAAGCGCTGCCAAAGACTGGGAGGATGAGGCACTGTCCATAGCAGGGATGAGGAAACAGGAGTGAAACGCTGCTGTTCTCTAGGAGCTTCCAGGCACTCAAAGTTTCCTTTAGAAACCTGCCAAGAATTCAGGACAAAGCCGTGCTCTTCAAATCTCACTTCACGTTTCTTTTACAAGCTTAGTTAGTAGCTACACACCCGTCAGAAGTCTCAGGGCTCCTGCTGTCTTGCTGTTCCATTTAAGGAGAAGGGATGAGGTAGGGATTACGCAGGCACAGCAGGAGTCGCTCAGACACTGCCATATTCTGCTTACAGCTACCACTGTGTAAATAATCTCTAACACTTGGGAACAAAAACACACTCAGGTTTATTTTTTTCCCCCCTCCCCTTTTTGGAAGGGTTTTGAAATTTGGTAACTAAAGGTATTATCATTAGCAAGACATGGTCCTGCAGAAGTAGTTCAGATCCTTACAGAAGCATTTTATAACAAAACACTTCCAAAAGTGAAGGAATGAAAATAACATGATCATTTGTATAAAATTAATACTTCCTTTCTGGCTAGGATTACCTCCCGAGGGGTCTGATTTAACTCCCGTGGAAGATTTAGCTCTATTTCCTCGCAATCAAACAGCTTTTCTGCGAGAACCTGCTCAACTGCTGAGGAAACATCTGCTAACCCGTTCCGAACATCACGGAAACTCCCGCTAAACTTTACGACTCCTCGGCTCGCGCGGCCGTTTCCCAGCCCGCTCTCAGCTCTGCCAATCTGCTCCAACAGATTGCCCTGCCACAAAACTCAGTGTCGCATAAACCAGCGAAAGGAGTTCTGGGGAGTGGAAGCAGGGCAGGGGTGGCTCTGCAGCCTCAATTTATGGAAAACAACCCCCAAGAACGAGCTGGAGATCCCTCACACGGGTGCTGGCAATGCGCTCTTGGACCGCCCTGGCTTTGGGGTAATTTGATGGGCATGGCACTGAATGTGCCTGTTGGGGCAGATTTTAGGATCCCCTGTTGGTGTTTGGTACTTAGGAGTGAGAGAGGGATGAGAAAAGAGTGTCAAACAAAACCCATGCAGCTGTCAGCAGATTTCAAGTGTAAGGTACCCAGCTGAAATCCAAAATAAGACTTTTTCATCATACTTTTTCATTAATCACATCTAGTTATTTAAAGCCTCGCTTTAGAATTGCTCTGTTTATTTTTAAACATAGCAAGGAAAAGACTTAGAATTGTGGTGGGGTTTTTAATAATTCCTTTCTTAAGAGAACTACATCAAATAATCCAGATCCCATGCGCTACCTCCAAACCACAAGAATAATTCAGTGTAAGTCCATCACCACTAACAAAAGAGAAAGTTGCCATATCACGAGCAAAGACAGGTAAAGTCACCATACATTACATTCCATGAAATCTTCATTTCAAGCTTCTCGGAAAATCTCACATTGCTTAATTTGGCAAGCACTGGCTATGCAGTATAATAAAGAGTGGGACAATTGAGATATAATGCAGAGTACCAGTGCAACAACAAAAATGTACTTCTGCTGGGATCAGTCCACAGGACCTGGCAGCAGCTGCAATTTGTTAACAAAACACTTGTTCCGTTCTAGCTTTTAGCTAAGCAGAGGCTTTACAAGTTAATAATATAATGGAGATAAGGCACTGCAAATGTGTAAAATCCCAGCACTTCCATCACTGTGTTTCATTCCTTGAGGAGTGCAGAAGGAATTCTCTGAGAGATGTAACTTTTTGACTGAAGTCTCAATGGCTTAAATGTGTTACTCTGCAGCTGGTCTAATTTTAGGCTCCTCTGCAGTCTCACTTAGTGCTCCAAGTGACACCAGCTTTTATTTTTTCTTGTGTTCTCCCTGATTGCACAAACCCACAGTGTCACAGTAAGTAAAAGCTACAGAAGAATTTAATAAGGTAGAAGCACTTAACCTGAAAGTGTGAGATGAATTCTAAAGGCGATTTCAGCTGAAGCCGCTGAACCCAAAGCCCAGGCAGTTTGTATTGTAGGATCAGATTAAGGCCTTGGGCTTTACAATAGGCTGGAATTAACCTGGAATATGGATCTGACTCCTCTTACAAACTAAGGAACTTCAACCAGCTGATTGGATGTTGTGTTTTTGCTCAGCTGTGTCACAGCACTCATTCTCTCTAACACAGACAACACTTATACACAATTATTACTTTCAGTTTCTACTGCCTCAACTAATTATCAGTATCTCAAGCAGATTCTTATCACACAAATCAAATTGCTCTGGACCAGCCTTGCCAGCATTTCAAGCCACTTTTACACTCAAGTTTTCTTTCCACGGACCTGGGACCTGATCCTGCTCTCAGGGCAATGGCAGCAGTGGATCTGTCACTGGCACAAATATACATATATTCTATATCTTACTTCTCCGTGTGCTTTTTCCTTGCTTCTTCTCTGATAGCAGGATGAGATGCCTGATTTTAATTTTCACTTTCTTTGCAGTACTTTGTGACATTCTTTTATTTTTTTGCACTTGCATTTTCCCCTCAAGGTCTACATAAAGCCTAGGCTGTGTTTTCTTGTTTTTCTTGATTTATTTTTTTCCCCCCCTAGAAATCTGGAAAACATTGATTCTACAGAAATGTCATCATTTCCCCCATCTCTCTTCCCCTTAACTGTTCTTTGTAGCAATTTCCTACTGTTTGGTTGGGTTTTTTCCAAAGACAGTGCAACAAAAAGGGAAATATGGAAAAGGGAACCAGCCGTTGTCCATTTATACCTCTGATTTTTGCCCAGCTGACATGATTTCCTCTAGGACCATTCTTATTCTTTTCAACAAAACTAAGAAATGTAGCAGTGGCTTTCTTGTTTAGGGCTTGACTAGATGCATGTAAACCCTAAAAGTATTATCAGACGCATGTACTATGACTGATAATGCAAATCTTTCCACAGAATTAAATCCTACAAAAAGTATCCATGGACCCATCATGTTTTCCTCCTCAACCAAACCATCTGGATTCACAAGATTATCCCAATGTTTTCAACTTGGTCTGTGCCTCAGACACCACCATGTTGAAGGATGTTATTAGAGCTGACCATTATCAGAGTGACATCTCCAAATGACCTCTAATTATTTATTTATTTATTATGAAGGCATTTTGATTAGGTTTGATTATACAGCCACTTAGGAAAGCTTCTGTAATTACTGCAACACACTAGCTCGAGTGCACCGCTGCTGGGGAGCTTTCTCATTTTATCAGTCAAAAAGGAACCCAGGGAACTGAGCCTGAACTCTGTCAAAGTTCTCCTGTTTAACTGAGCCAGAAATTACCTTTAAAAAGCAGATTTTGGTTGTTGACCAGAAGGTTTGTCTACAACTGCCTACACAAATGCCCATCCAGGGTTTAGTTCCTCAGACGTTGTACACATTTACTGCACTGTAATAAAGTTCTTATATCACCCCCAGCATTCACAACAGCATCCAAAGGACACAGGTCGGAAAAACAACTACACCTACAAGTCCATTCACAACAACAAATCTGAATATGAAGCATTTTAATGTATTGTCTATCTTGCTCTACATCATAAAAAAATGATTATCTCTCTGTTGAAGAACATATCCTATTCACAGCCAAAAAAGTTTGTTTCCTGACCAGAAAAAACAGCAAGAAAATAACCTCACATTTTGCCACCCCCTGTGCCTCACACAGCACAGGGATGCTTGATGCTCCAATTTTCGGAAAAAATACATACCCTGATCACAGTCAGTACAGGATCAGTAATATTTACTAATGTAAGTTTGGTACATTTGACTCTGGAATGATCTTGAAGTAACCCAGACTGGAGGGCTTTCTGTAAGGACCACTGAGAGGCCAAAATACATTGTTCAGCTCCAAATCTTTTACGGTTTCCAGAGAAGACTAAACGGATGTCACATCTTAAGTCTGACCTACTTCAGGAAGAAAATCTCTCAATCACCTTAGAACAGTATTATTTAATTCTTAAAACCATGGAAGGCAAACAAAATAGGTGTAGGTTTACTTAATTCAGTGGTTCTATTTCTCTGAACTTCCTAACTTAGTTAACTAAAACACTGAATTGTGAAGATTAAAATGTATTTAGAACAACAGGAAACATGGAATTCTTAGTGTACCTTCCTGTGCCTGCACAGCCTGGCTCACAAGATAGCTGGAAGCTTCGCAAAGGATTTTCTAACCAATTCCTTCATGCAGTTTAATTTTAGCCTTTTCCCCACTTTTCAACAAGAATTTTGTTGTACCTAAAACTACAATAATTGGAATAATTTTCTAGATCTGCGTGTATTCCTAAATCCAGAAAGCTCTCACAAGAGCATCACATTATGTATCAAGCTTCTAATCCTTGATCAAGAGCACCAAATGCAGGGCAAAGTGAAAGATGACCTTCACATTCCTAAAGGAGAAAACACCTTCAAAATAATTAATCCTCGCAAAGACTTTTAGGGGACAGGAGGTGAAGCAGGGAGGTCACTGCCTGGGATTCTGACACAGAACTATCAGGGAATAAATGGATTAAAACAGGCATGAGATGAGAGTGAACAACCACCACCGTTTCCATGTGGATGTTTGGGTTGTTGAGAGCAGAACCCCCAAGTAAGATCTGCCAAAAATGCCATCATTTTCATTTCACTCCCTGCCATGGTAATCCAAGTATATTCAAGTAGAAATGAGGAGTCTCCCAGCGATTTAACAGCAGAATCAAATTCCTGGAAGGTTACGTATCTTTGACCCAGTCGAAAAGCCTTTCTATAAACAAGATACTCGAGCTCGTGGATATTAATTGATGGAGACTATCAAATTCAAACGCATTAGCTGTTTCTAAAAGCATCATCTGTGCACCTACGGCAAAATCAGTAATTGCTCAGTGTCTACAAGGTCTTCTGCATTAGTTGTAGCAGGGAATTTCTACAAAACCAGAAAGAAAAAGCTATACATATATATTTTTAAGTAGTTATGAAAGCTGATGTTTATTCTTTGGAAGTTGAGAGAATTTAAAAAAACTGCATTCAAACTAAGTCAGCAGGTTCCACTGTACAAATACTACTATCTATTCTTCTTTCACTGCTATGCCTGTGCAAGTCACAGAAGTAAATTTCTACAGTAAATTAGGAGAGATTAATTAGACAAGAACTTAGAGAACAGTCCATCCTGCTGTCTTGCTCAGCTTTAGATCATGGGAGAATGCCAGTAGCTTCTTCAAGCTGCTGTAGAGAACAAAGGAAGTTTTGTGAACTACAAAACCTGCTTACCGATTGTGGTCTTTTTAAATTCTCAAGTGCTCCGGGAGCAGTGGTGATGTAAAGAGAACAAAAAGATAATCTTTGACTTTCAGACAAGACTGCAGCCCCTCACCAGTGAGATTCTCCAACCCTAATTGCAGATTTCACCTCAAAGAATGTTTTTTTTCCCCTTTTCAGTTCTTCTCCCTTTGGTGCTGGCTTTGTTGAGGCAGGCTGGTTAACTCAGGGTTTATTTTCCCCATCGGTCCCATTCCAGGCTGTCCTGTGGCCGTGCCCGGGGGGTGCCAGACTCAGGCCAAAACCCACTGCAGGATGGCACCCCTGAGCCCTGCTGGTCCCTTCCAAATGGGATAGGAAAAGAATATCTGGGCTGCATGCAAAGCTTGAAAGAGGGAGAACCGATTGGGCTGAAAATGTGACAAGGAGAGCTGGAATTATGGGACATGCAAAGAGCACAGGTGTGGGGCAGGCAGGCCCCAAAGACCTGCAGGGGCAAAAGCAGTTTTTTGGGGTTTTGTGTCTCTCAAGATACGCAAGACAACACTGAAATGACACTATGGCCAATACTGTGATACAGAGACTGGTTTGGCCACATCATGGTGTCTCTGAGCCTGGTTATCCAAAGACCAGGATAAAATGAGTGGCAGAAACCTTGGGAGATAGTGGGAAAAGGGAGTTCCTTATCTCCAAGGACAGAAGGGACCTCATTGCAGACACTTCATGTCAAGAGATTATCTAAGACTCATCTACAGCATGAAGATGAGAAATGTCAAAGATGTTGGCCAGAACAAAGGGAATAATAATGATAAAAATATGCAATGATGAAAAAAGGAAAATACTGGCTAAGTACTGGTGCAGGGAGAACTGATAACGCTGAATTTAATTTCTTGAGAAATTCTAATTTGATGCAGAAAGGGAAAAGGGAGATTTAGCAAACACCCATGCCTGCCTTTCTGTCCTTCCCTGTCAAGAGGCAGCCTGGATTTGTACAACTTTACCTTACAGAAAACAGCCTAAGTTTGGCAAAGTTATGAAAGGACTGTCTTTATGAAAGCAGCGTTATTTGCATTTTGCTTGTTTGCTTTTTTATTTTGCTTGTTTGCTTTTTCAATTATTACGTGGCTACAGGAAGGGAATTTAACATAAATAGCTCCTATAAAATAATTAGGTATAAAAGTGTCTAATGGATAAAAATTACACGCAACTCTCACTGTCACAAGAGACTTTTATACCTTTCCCACTGTTGTAAAGCAGTAAGATTTTAAAACTTGTTCCCCAGAAGGCTTATAATCCTGTGAGTCTTAGGCAACATAAAAATTAAACAAAAGACATAATAAAAATCTATGCTCTCTCCTGCTGTAGTCTAACTCTAAAACCAAACTTGGAACTGAAGAAAAGCAGTGAATAATCAATGCAATTTTAATGGTAATTTTTCTCTATGTAAGGCTGCAGGTTTCTGCTCAAATGTTCACTGAAGCATCCTTCTAACAAGATGTTGATAAAAGCATACTCTCATTTTTCTCTCCACTCTCAAAAAATATGCTTGATAATTAACATCTGCAGAGCCCTGAAGTTGCAGACGTGCATTTCAGACTTTTTGAAAGGAAACTCAGTTTTGAGGTGAGGGGTTTGATGCTCTTCAGTGTTTTCATGGCAGGGGTTTGAATGAGATTATCCTTAAGGTCCCGTCCAACCCAAACAATTCTATGACTGCATGAAGTACAATAAGATTATCCTAATGCTACAGGAGGGTAAAAAGGCTTCTCTTATGGAGAACATGTATTATAAAGGAATAAAGTCTTTTAGTGGATTAAGTCCACAAAAGTTATATAAATAATAAGCAATGTTGTCAAAAGCATCCTTCCCTTGCTTTAAAGAGAGCAATATTAGCAGTCAGAAGAAAACCAAACGAGTAAAAATAATGATAAAAAATAAAACACTGCATGTATCATAAAGTTTTAGATTAATAAAGCCTCTGAAAAGCATCTGATAAAATCCCACTGATGTAAAATTTTTGGTTCCAGTATAATAAAAATAGTTCAAGCCTAGGACAGGGATAATGACTACCCCATGGAGTATAAATCTTCTAAATTGCTCTCTGGTTGTATGAAATATTTCTTCTCAAGAACACAGGAGCAATGCGTGTGTGAGCGCACACACAAAAGTGCATTTTTATATATGTGTAGAAATATAGACACAGCCATATTGGACAGATTTAAATACATACCAGTGTCCTTAATTATGAAGATTCATTTCACCCACACCAAAACACACAATGCCCTATTCTTTCCCAAAGGAAACACATAGAAGAGAAAATTGTGAGTGTGAAATGAAAGTTTTAAGCATTATCATAACTCTAAATATTCCCTAAGCAGGTTTTGATTGCTTTAATAATAGTATTTTTGCATTTCTCCATTAAATTACTAGTCTATGCTTTTGGCCTTCTCTTTAATGTAGTTTTTAGTGTATATTTCCTGTCTATTTTCTAACTACTTATTAATTTACATAGGAGCACTATAAAACTCAAAAAGAGCAATAAAGAAGAAATAATTTAGAGGCATCATCAGCACTCACAAACAATAAGTACAGTAACTCAATAAGTAACTGTCATCTTAAGCCACTTAAGTACATTAATAAATACAGCACTTCATTTGTAATCCTCTAATTGGTCTGCATCACAGCTATTTTGGAGTGGAAGTAGGGGCAGAAACTAAGCCAAGAGGTCTTAATTCTTGAACCACAATATCCCTTTTTGCTGCTAAAAACAGAAGTCAAAGGAAGTCAGACTCAGCCAGGGACAGCCAAACCTTGCTCTTTACGTTTTTTCATCCCATACTGGCCATTTAGGAACACAAGCCAGCTGATAAAATTTTAACAAGTAAAGCTGCTTAGTGATTGAAACCTTGTACAATACACAGGACTAGTTTGGAGCCAAGTGAACAAGGTGAGGTTATCACCAAAATTATATACACAGCTAAGAAGATGTATTTATAAAGTGGAATTAAAAGAGCCCAGTGCATCTTAAATGTGAGTGTGCCTGGTTAGCCCAAGTTTTATTTGGGGTTTTCCCAATTTCAGCTCTCAGCATCTCTCGTTGAGCCTAACAGAGCACAGATAGCAGTGCTGGGAAGTCTAACATGAGTGAAAACCAAAACATGCACAAGATGTTCAGCAGCAGTGAAGTCAATTAAACTTTCTTGCTCTTCATGGTAAAGAATTACCTCATTCTTCCAGTATTGGGTGAAAAAATACCATATTGCCACTGCAGGATCTGACAAATGCAATTAGGATTAAATTATTCTCACTCCAGCGACAGCCCAGCAGAAAAAAATTGTGTGTCTCCAGATCACTACAATTTGGTTAAAATCAATTAGAATCGATCAGTGATAATGCAATTCTCCAAATTAGCAAAGAGGAAAACTGCAGTAGGTGGAAGGTTCCAGTGCCAAGGATACTCTGTGTAACCCACCTGATCCTGGGAATTCAAACCTCAAAGTACCTCATTTCTTTACTCTCTGATTTCCTTTATTGACTGTTTTATGTCAAGTCACGGACCGGTCAGGATGTTCCACACGACGCTTCAATTAATGCCCATGTAGACAACTATTTTTCAAAAGTGTTACTCAAATTAAAATTCGAATTAGTTATAGATTTTGTGCTCGGCTTGAAATATTAGCTCCATTCCAGCTGGTATTTGCAGCAAGTTCCCTTCATCAGACCTTGGATGGTTTTGGAAGACACCCTTGAAGGTTTTCCTGACACCTTATTCCATACTGGGGGTCCTTTAAATAACTTAGGTCACAACACTGACTTGAGGATGTCACTGCTTTGATTCTCTCTTTTGGTTTGGATCTCCAGTACTTGTTTACAAGGGGACAACATGAAACAAAACATTACAAGGTCAAGCAAAAACGTCTTATAGGTTTATAGAAGACAAAAAGGGAAGGAAGGGAGACAAAGGATGCAGATAGACGCAGATGAAAAATCAAGATCCCTGAAAGCATGCAGCTTATTCCTTTAATTTAATCTCAAATAAAAGGTCAAGTGTTACACAATAAAACTAAAATGGTAATTAGGATTTTTTTTTTCTGTTGGATCTTTATTTTTAAGTAACATTCATGAGCGTTAAGCTCTCAATCCAAATAACATTTGTGTAAAACAATGGCTCTACCTCAGACTTGCTTTTTCTTGGAAGGAAATTAATCCTCCCAGGGAAGCATATGTAGAATCCTAATAAAGAATAATCAAAATGCATATTAAATGCAGTATTTTAAAACCCAGTAATTTCTAGTAAAGCAATTCAAAGTATTTCCCTTTCTGCATTAATTCAAAGCCATATGAAAGCAAGTAAAAGTCTTATATGCACAAAAAACAAGTTCAACAGAAATATGTTAAAATCACTGGCACTCCAACAGTGTTTAATATTCGCTAAGATTTACCAGACATTTGTCAAAATGAGCAGCCTGGACTTAAGACAAAATGACAAAGCTGGAGTTATTTGGAAAGCACTGGGGACTACAGGCATATGTTGTGAGAGAATTAAACAACAAGAATGCTTTGGCAGAGATTTCACAAGCATTTGAAAATATAATTATGTAAAACAAAGCCCCCAAACCCAAACCTCAGGCCCAAAACCCTGCCAGTTCTTACTTGATCAATCTAAATCACACAGTATCCCCTGTGAAATAGAACCCAATCTCTTTGTCTAATTGCTGTGATAATTATTCTCAGATACTGGAAGAGCACAAATGGTCCATCTGTGAAGGAATTCAGTAACTGCGTCACAGAATGTTCCAGAAACAATATAGAGAATAGGCTCAGCATATAAGAGTGTGTGTTTACCTGTCTGTGCATGGGGAATGTATTTTAAGTACACTTACAGAGGATCAGAATACCCACAAATATGTGTCTAAATAAGAGAAAATATTATACAACGATGTTTGTAGTCATGGGTTTCTATAGTATGTTGTAAAAGAAATAATAAGGTAGAGGTAATAAATAACAATGTAAACAGGCAAAGCATAAAATTTATTCTTATTTGGAGCTATATTTAGAGAAAATATACTACAACCTTAGAAATATTGTCTATAATTGAAGTAAGTCGCTCTTTATGGAAACTCGCACTCTTACACAGAATATTCAATATATTCAAATTTCTCCATTTGGTACTTCCTCCTATTAATTCAGGGTAAACCATCACCACTGTTTTAGACATTCCAAGGAAGCATTTCTTGATAAAGAGGCCCGAGGCTATGAAGTGTTTCTTTCCAAATGGAAAGATCATCTAAATTCAGAGTAAAGCTTTATAAGCATTGCTCCTCCATGCTTGTGGGGTGTATTAAGTGACCAGAGCACGATCTGGTTGCTGCTTTCTCCTCCTCTGAGAGAGATGCTGGCTGTGCTCTTATTAAGGCCCCAAGACATTCAAGTTAATTCATTAAGGCTGGATTGCTGTCACTCCCTCTCTCCTGCCTGTTCAGAACACTATTGCAGTGACCACCTCCATATCTTTTGCCTCCCTCTTCCCACGGTCATATCTAAGCACCTGCTCTTTAGAAAGCTGCTCGTGGTCACACAACTCCACTAGCTGACTTCAGACAGCAGCCCTCATGGCCACCCTGGGCCTTTTTGTGCTTCCCCGCTCCATAAATACCCAGAGAATAATTTCATTTTTCCTGCAGGGAAGCTCCCTCACTTTCCATTGAGCTGCCTGTGGACACATGACAACTCCATGACTCTGTGTTCCCTTAACAGGAGCCAAAGGGGCTGGAACTGCATTTTTAGGAAAGTTCTCGTGGCAACTTTCAAGCAGCTTTAGATATACTGGTTTCTGTTCCACCGTTTGGTCAATAAAAGTAACACAGTGACAAAGTATGGTAAGGGTAGTAGTTGATAATCTGTTTTCTTAGTAGCGATATATCTCTAAAGAATTTAACTTTTTTTCCCCGTGACACAAAGCTTTGGCTTCTCAGTGTTGTTACAATCTCTCCACCACGCCAACAAAAGCCCTCGTTCCTCCAACAGTGATCAGTTGGTGTTCTTGGAGAATCTTCCCCAAGAAACCTCCTGTTAAATTTGCCATTTCCAACCCTTTCCTGCCCTCAGCTGCTGACTGAACCCATGCTGGAATAGACGTGCCCACCACAAAGTCTTCTCACTTTTAGCACTGTGACTGCCAAACAGAGGCAGATGAGGTTCCTTCTTGGGGAGCCCAAATCCACAGCACGGCTGACCTGGGATTCCTGGAGCTATCCATCCTATGATCTTCCCTTGTTAACCTCTGGGATAACAAGTTATGTCAAGATAAACTCAGCCACAATGGATAATGCAACAGTTCAAACTGATCTTGTTTGAATAATTCAGGCAGATCTTTTTTACTTATTGCTACAATACCCTTTCCATGTCTTTGGAGGAGCTAAGATTGCTCAAAACTTTTCCATGGAACTCCTTTAATTAAGACTCCAGTCTTGTCAGAGACTCTGCAGACTATATATAGAGGCATGCACAGAAATATTTATGCAAAAATCTTACCTTACAATTTAAAATTAGCAACACTGCACTTTAATCCAATCCAAGTGAAATTGAAAAGAAAAAAAAATACATTTTTACTTTTCCAAACAGTTATTTGATATAATTCACCTAAAATGTAGCCAATATACAAAACGCGTCCCACTCTTCTGCCTCTGAGTAGCTTTTTTTAATGGACCAATCATGGTGGAAATTATTTATATGCTATTATATTGTACTGGAATCAGTCTTGAACAGTCCTAAAATTGTTTCACTGCAGAGACAAAGAAATATTAGTGATCTAATGTTTAATGCCAGTGTAATGCAGTAGGAACAAGTGGCACACAAACAATGTGTCTGATTGCAGAGTATTTCTTGGCTTTGTTGCCACTCAGCAAAATACAGAAGGGAAAGTCCAGTTTAGATATTTCTGGCCTAATTTGCATCATTAACTGAAGGTACACTTTTTCCAAGTTAATGAGAAACTTGAGCTTCCAAGTTAAATAGAAATGGGTTATCTGGATTTCTAAACTAATCCAGACCTTTCAAAAATCTTAAAATTTTGTGAAGGAAAATAAGAGGGAAAAGAACCTATGGGGAGACTGACGTGCACATTTATTTCACTAGATCAAAAAAAGGCTTGAAATCATGTGGAACTGAAACATGTGCCTACATGTTTAGACTTTTTGAAGCATCATTTCCCCTTTAATATTTCTAAATACTACTAATAAATAGAATGGGAAGGACTTATTAAGTAAGTGCTTAAGTTTCTTTTAAGGTAAGTCTTGAGATGATGCCAATGATATATGGATGTCTACTTAACCATGAAGCTGCAGGTAAAATCTTCATAATGCCAAGGGGCTTAATATCCTTAGTCCCATTGGAAAAAGGAATTATCCCCATGACAAAGGAAAACCCATCCATGCATCAGGGTGGGATTCACTCATTCTTCTCAGCACCAATTAGAAAGGAAGATTTGTCATGTGTCCTGTTTATCAAAGGCCTCCATTTGTGGCTTCCAAAGTGAAACCCAACCGACTCTAATAAAATAAAAGCAACATATGAGCAAATTATTACTGAAGGGGAGGACACCCTTGATGAGCCAGCCAGGATTTCAGTCTCTTTCATGCCAAGTCTGTTACACTCTGTCATGAAAAAAAAAAAACCACAAAAACCACAAAAAACCACAGGGTCTTGTTGAACTTTTTTTTTTTAGTTCAACTTGAATAACCATCAGTTTTCCAAAGGGCCTTCTTTTATCTCCCTCTCTTAGTAAACTTTCCTACCAGATGAAAAGTTGGTCACAAATCACCCGATATGGCATCAGCCTCCAGCACAGGTCACTGGAATCCCCTGCATATTAATACAATTTCATAATGTATCTGCTATGGTTGTAGGGAGTGTGTCTACCTCCCTTTTCATGCTTGAGGTTACACTGACGATATCAGTCCTGTGCTTCACATCCTCTGCTAAGGAAGGACTGGATGCCACTTGACATCACTGTCCTAATTTACTGAGCAATTTCAGGGAAGCAATCCTCATATTGGCTCCCTGGGACCCTTCAAGCAATGCAGAGGGCAAAGTTCAACTCATGGTATTCAAGACCAAAAAGTCCAGTTATGAAACAAATTTCTTTCCTTAGGAAACACAGGCATCTACCTCGTTAACAATCACCCCCTTATGAAACCCTGTATTTCAAACTCCTACCACAAGCAGGTCTATCATTTCTACAAACTGAAGCCTGAGAGAAGAAATGCCAGGAATTGAACAAATAATAATTTCAGTAGTGCTGTTGATGGGGAATGAGAGGCATAAGTAAGACGAAGTAAACTGGTAAAATATTCTCAGATATGCAGGTGCTCCTGTGTGCACACTGTCATATTAGAGACACTTTGGGCACATTTGTCCCAAGACTTAAAAAATAATTTTGCTGGATTGCATCCCCACATGACAGAAGCTCATTTAGTTCAGTAACTACCCCCATTCATGACTAAGGTCATGCAGCAGCAAGGCTTAATTTTTCCTCTGAAATCATAATCAAGGGGAAAAAGAAAACCTCCAGCTTTGCTCACACTTCTCTCACAGCAGCTTTGCTTTCATTTCTGGTAGACTGGACACAAGAGTTGATTGATGACATTTAGTCGAGCCTTTTCCTCCTGCACTAACCTTTGTCAAAAAGGCTCTTTCTAAGGACAGCCTTGGACTGCCTCCAGCTCTGTGAACTGCTGAGCAAACATCTCAGAAGTTTAGGGCTTTAAAATATGCCCCAAGGTCCCAGCGGAGCTTGTGACCCTCCCAGGCTCAGTGACACACAAGTGTAAGTGAAAACAGGGTCTATGAACTCATCCTCTCTATCAAAGATCATTTAACACTTTGGCAGTAAATCCAGGCTTGGTTTTGGACTAAAATAAGAAGAAACTTAACTGATTTCTGGTTGGTCTCCCAGTGAAGCCCCACCAACAGCAGAGCTTCAGGAATAATAAAAAGGGAAGAGAGACCAGTGCTGGAGATGGGAGCTGGATGCTCATCTCAACTCTCCCCTAAATGAATGAGTTCAGTCATTAAAATAAACTTGAACACACTAAGAATAAAGGCAGAGATTGCCAGCACACATCAAACTAACACAGCCTTAATACTAGTTTCTCAACACATTCCTTTAAATTACAAAAAAGAAAAAAGAAAATTCCATTGAGGACCAGTGCAAGAGAAATGAGAAATTAAAATACAACCTGTTCTCATTTTCTGTAGATACCAAGGAATCATGCCTACTTTCAAGAACACTATTAAGAAAGTTTAATTTTCAAGAACATGTGTAGAGTTCAAGTTTTATTAATGAAGACTGAAAACATTCTGCAACGATTTTTTTGTTCCTTTTCAAATATTAGAAAATGCAGAGCTAAGAAATGAAGAACAAAGGGGTTCTTTCATTTCGTCTCAGAAGTAGCACTGAATTTATTTTTAGGATTGCTTCAGTCAAGACACCCTAATGGAAAGAAACACAGCTATAAAAACCCCCCTGTATCTAGGCATCCATCAGGATTCAAAGCAAAATGGCATAGAATTAAAGGAGAAAAAACCCAAACCTCTTGCTCATTTTGTGTCCCAATGGGAAGAGCCCGACAGATGCAAGTGTAAACCATGTTTATTCATCGGGGGCCTTTGATATGCTAATGCTTGTTGTGAAAACATGAGAAATACCCTGACCAGCCACAGACACCCCTGCCAAGGGGGGCATCAATCACACCCTGGTGGGGCACAGAGAGGAACTCCCCTTGGCAGGGGCAGCATCAAACCCACCTGGGGCGAGATCTGCCACTTGGCCAAGTGAGTTGGGTCTTGAAATGAAACATCTTGACAGTATTTAAACACAAAAAGAGTGAAATCTCGTAATTATTCAAATCCGTTCACTCCTTTGTGGCTGTTTTATTTTTCAAAACCTCTCAAGTAGCTGCAAACATTCCAACACTTGCTGTAACTGCAGCAAAGCCAGAAGTTTTCCAACACGCTCCACCTCTTTTCCACACATGAAAACACAATTATTTCCTCTTTTTTTTGAGTTTGAATGCAGAAAAGATGTTTCAAGAAGGTCAGAGTAGAGCAGAGTAGCAACATATCAGAACCAATAAAAGCTACTTTACAAAGTGTAGGAGGAAGGGTTAAAAAAAAAACCCTGTTCAAGCTGATGATTCTAACAGCGTATTTAAGCAGGACCACTAGGATGGTAAAGCCCAAAGCAACACCACTGGCCTCCATTGCACTCAAAGTACTCAAACTGCCCTGATTTGGTACATTTTTAAGGATTCATTCCCTTCCCAAACCATCACTAGCACAGAAGGCTCAAGCAGAAGAGGAATACTTGATTTTTTTTCAAGTCATCCCTTTTCCAAGATACTTGTCACATCTAAGTGCTCACAGGAGACTCGAGACCACCCATTTCTCTCAGTTACAAGTCCTTTTTGAGAAAAGGAGCTACGTGTCAATATTTCAATAGCGTTATCATGGAGTTGTCTCAGGAATGACAGCTATTTTAACCCTTGGTTGTTCCTCGGAATGCTCTTGTTTTATATCCCTGTAGTCCTCTTAAAATGCAAAATAAACCCCCAAATGAACCAAAAAACCCCACCAAAGCCAGCAAGAATGAACAATGTCTCACCCTTCAGAAATGGAAAACAAAGTAGCTGCAGGAAGGCCCAGGAGAATGCACATGGAAAAGTAAAAGTGATGATATTCTGGAAGTTAAAGCAAAAAATAAACACCACTGGGTACATTTACTGTTACTATCACTCATTTTTAAAGTACTAATAGTTTCATTGTGCTCTTGTTCTTGATTTTCAGGTTAAATTGCTGTGCTCATACTATTAACATTTAGGTGAAGAGGGATAAGGTACAGGTATAAAGAACCAATCAACCACCAATTACTTAAATTGCTGCTGTAGGAGCAACACTGGGGTTTTTTGGATGGAGGCAACTGCAGAAATTACCAAAGACACAGATTTACTCAAAAATCAATAGGTTGTTTTATAGCTACTGTGCCTTCATTTCTTTCAGGTTTACCTAATTTATTCCTAAAGAGTAGCAAGGTGCATAAATCAGAAACAAAGGTAACAGTTTTAGTCGTTTCTCTCCAGAGAAAATCCTTTTTTTTCATTATACAATTCCCTTCCTGCTAACTGTAAATATTACTGCCCAGTGGATTCCCCCACTGCTTGTTATTTCTTGCAATTTACATTATTTTTATTGCTGACAAGACTGGATACTTCAGGGGGAAAAAAAAAATTAAGAAAAGAACCACAACTTCCAAAAAGGAATCAAAAAAACCTTTGAATGTTTTAAATGAGAATTTCCACACTGCGGATAAAATACTTCTTTCTGATCAGGAAATTGCAGCTTTCCCAATACATTTACAATGCAGTCATTTCTAGACACAGAGAAGTAACAAAACTAGTCCTGTACAGGCACTGGCACAAGTGGGGTGTGATAGGAAAGAGTATTTCATCTTTGGATCTTTTTCCCATCACAAGGAAATTTATTCCAATTCAACACTCCCGGGATTCGATCAATCTCTGTGCTGCTTTTTTAAGTGATGTGGTTAGTTTGGGATCATTAGACCAGGCAATGAGTTTTACTTCATAAAACACATATTTTATCCCTGGGCACTTAGCACGCATTTTTACATTTACAGTTTAAAAAAAACACCACCCCAAAACATTTCTTACTCTTCCTAAGCTCCAGTGAGTAGCATGACCTGTATCTTTAAACCAATAAAATATGGCCACTGAGAGCAATCTCAATTATTCACAGGGGGTTTTATTTATATTGCCATTACTTCTCTTGCTACAGCTACCTGGACATGAGCAGGTTGTAATAAAATTTATTCTCATTTAGGGAAATGATTCAGTTTAAGCAAGGTTTTTCTGTCCACCGTAGTTTGTGTCAGGGCATTTTTAGATTTAAACACATCACAAAAGTTATTTCTAAGCTTTAAAATGTCATAGTAATACATCTGCATGTAAGTGTCTGATCACCAGCACAAAGCAGCCTGAACTGTTACAATAGATTTTCTCCTACAATTTTGCATGTTTATACTTAAAAAAATTCCCAAGACAAAATACCCAACGAACTGCATGGAGAACTGCTGCATAAGTATTAAATCACAAGAATAGAGGGCTATGAACATGGTTATGCTTGTTGATGCCTGTTAGTGTTGTCCTACATTTAATCTGACTCTATACAAGTATTTAATAACTATAAAGTTAATGACTAGTTTTTTCTCCTCCTGATTATGTTTGCACACATCTATTAACAATTATTCAGTCAGTCTCTGACTGGATTCTGACTTGAACAAAAATTAGTCACTATTTTCCTTTGGAAACTACAAACTTTTCACTCACCATCCCTAAATTCTGCCATCACCCTCATCTCCAAAATAACCATAAAATCTCCTCGGGCTCATAACCCAGAGCTGCTAATATACCAGATACTGAAAACTCAGTTTGGTGTGCAGGGTTTTCATGAGCACAAATCAGCATTGTAGCAAATACTATAAACTCTCCCACATGGACTTTTAGTTCTAAATTTCAGCCACCTAATCAAGTAACAAAAACAGCAGAGCCCACACAATCCAAGTCATTGTAAGTAAAATACTTTTAAAGAAAAAGGCCCAAACAAACCACAAACACTTCAAAAGCAAAATAATAACCACTTGGGATTTGAATATCATTTTCTGAGAAAAGTAAACGGTTTTGGTACAGTTAAAAATTCAACATCAGGATATCCAAAAGCCATTTAAAAGTGAGTTCTGAACTTTCTATACTGCTCTAGCAATCTTCCCCCCCCCAGTTTTGCACTTTATGTTTCTTGAGAATACAGTAGGGGAAAAAAAAAATTAATCCATCTAAATGTTCCCACAGAACTTCCTTTTGAGAAGAATTCAAGTCTTTAATTGAGAATTGAACAAGATGTTTTGCAAAATCAAATTCCTCCAAAACAAGTTAGTAAGAAATGGTGTGACACGACCTGTTAATTGCAGTAATTGGGTGTGCAATTCTAAACAACTGAGATAAAGAGGCAAGCCAATAACAACTAATCATTTACAAAGAGAAATACATGCAGAACTAATCAAATGGGTTATTCATTTAGCACGAGTCAAAGAATCCCTATTCTGATTTTGCAAAGGAAAATGTGCATCTCCCCATCCTCTGGGATTTGCCTTTACTGGCCCTACAACCAAACCATGACCTCAGGCAGTCCCCTCAGGTTTCTCCACCTCCTGACTCAGCGCGACTCTGGAGATTCTTTTATATTTTCTGCTAAACGTGGTGGAAAAATTTACTCTGAGTGCCAAATCAAAAATACTTTTACATCTTTAACTCCTATTCCAGCCCTTGATACCCCAGTGATTCAAGACTGAAGCTCTTGCCATCCTTACGAAGCCATCTTGAACATACACATGTATAATTCATCTCCACAATAATATAGTTCCATATTAAGCTACATTAAAAAATTGGTTTTCAAATACGGCTTTAAAGTAAGTGCAATAAAAATTACAACGTGCAAGTATGATAAGGACTGTTACAGAAAGCAGGACCTATAACATCATATTCACCAAGTGAAATAAATACTCTACGACACCAAATTACTCATTAAATTTGGGAAGGGCTGTTGTCTGCTCACACCCCACACCAGTTTCTTGCCTATACTGCCAACACACAGACACTGGTAGGTAAAACACTGTACATATTAAAACAACTTCTGAATATTTTTCAGTTCTTCTACCTTAACTGCTCTGTTTTTCCATTGAAGATTGGTTTATACTCCAATGGAAATCTACTTTTTGACTCTGCATAAAAGATAGGCTGCTGTTAAATTTCCTGGTCCACAGGGACTTTATTAGGGCTGCTACTGAACTGTGCATCATTTTAATTAGAATTAACACTTTCATCTTGTTTATGAATATATGTAAGATAAGCTTTGAAATATTTAACATCTGGGAATACCTTCAAGCTGTCACAGCAAAATTAAGACATTTCATATACATAGCTATTATTATATAATAGCCAGATAGCAAATAACTAAACATTCATTGTTAGCATTTGGAGGATAATCTTTCTGTGCATACGTTTGCACATCCTTTGGGAATCTATTCCTGCTTTGATCAGTAGCCCTTTGAAGAGAAGCTTCTTTCAAGAGAGACATTCCAAGCGCAGACCTTGACTCTATAGGATGTTTCCCGGGTAGGCAGGAGACCTGTTTTACATAATTTATTCCACCATTAGCAGACACAGCCCTGGAACAGCAGGTTGGACCCCAAGGACCACCTTCCTTTGCTGAGATATTTACTTTGCAGGACAGGAAGGTTCGTAGAAATTACTGCTCCAAAGGCCACCACCCCCACTGCTCCAAAGGCCACCACCCCCACTGCTCCAAAGGCCACCACCCCCACTGCTCCAAAGGCCACCTTTCAGGAACTCCAAGATTCCTGTCTGCAGCATATTCTCTTGGGAAGTAAAATTAAGGGGGGTGGAAGCCAATCCAAACAAGACAGAACATCCCACAGAACCTCTACCATTAATAACATCACAATTGCCATCCAATCATTTCTGTCATTGCTTTTTCTTTCCATCTGACAAGAGCTTGTGGGCACCCTCCAACCCGCCTTGCTCAAACAATGTCTCTAACACGACACAAACGTTGGTTGGTGTGATTCCTGAGAATCTTTGGAACGCCACTGCCCTCAAAAGCTGCATTAGTTCACAACATAGAAAAACTTTAGGGTCTGCATTAGTTTTTCTGTGTACAACAACTGCTTTTGAGACCATTTTCCACCTTAAGTTTTCGGAAGCAAGGGATGAGTCTGCTGGCTAAAGCAGGTCTTGTCTCACCTGCATTATTTCTGAGAGTTGCAAAGGGCAAACACAGGTTTTAAATATCTGTACACATTTGTCTTGTGCTCAAGACAAACCTTCTCAGAAGTCTCTCTGTGCGTTCACTCCTAGGCCACACCATGCAAGAGGAAACCCAATATCGATCGCTTTTGAAATTACATTTCTCAGCATAAATGTTTTAATAATTGACTGAATGAAACGATGGGAAGCCTCTGTGGGAACAGTTTCATTACAGAACGTGTTTTATGGTTTATTTGTGAATGTGTTCCTGATTAATAACCTGCCTCAGAGTAAGTACTGGTGATTATCTTCAGATTTTGGAGCTCAACTTTATGAGTTCTCGAAGGGGACATAATCTATATTGAAATAATAACAATATTTTTAAATGTTTCAATTATTTCAAGGTATAAATTTAAGTGCTTGTGCTCAGCAGCAGCCAAAAAAACCCCAATCTTTTTTTTAAAAAATAAAAATCTAATTTTTAGATTCTGAGACTTTCTGAGCAAATGTATTATGTGTTATAATCTCGGAACACTCTACAGACATACAGTTTGAAATCAGATTTCTTATCAGTATTGAAAAAATCCACAGTCTACTGTAGTGTAAAAACATGGAAAACTTCCACTGAGCATCATGACAAACTTTTGCTGACTTCATATTTACTTTTACTTCTGAGGGTTCCACCGCAAAAGGTCAACGAAGAACAAACATTCTGGAAACTGAATTTTCAAAGACAAGTATCTCAAACCCTTATTACTGTTACTTTCTTGCATCACATGGCTATGGAAGCCCTTCAAACCTGATTTTTCCATCATTGTGCCCTACACACAGTCCGAGGGTTCCCTTGTCCTGGGGTATCTCGCAGCTTCCTCACAAAGGATTTCCCTTTCACAGCTTCCAATGAATTCAGCAAGTGCCACAAAACATTTTGTACTCAACAAGTGTTATTGGGTCTTGAAGCATTTTGGATTTACTCTCCTCCACGTGCTGGTCACCAAAGTCCTCTCCTGAACTCATAAAGATGTACATTTTCAGTGCACTGAGGAGAATATATCCAACCCTAACAAAGTCCATCACACTTCCAGCTGGAGAAAAGCCTCCTACAGCTGTTAAAAGATACAAGCAACCAACGCTGAATTTTTATATTCATTAAACACAAGGGTTTCACTCAAACAAAACTCACCTAGACTCAAAGAATTTGATTGTTGAAACAGTTCAGGTTGATCACATGTAAAATGCACTGAACATTTATTTTCTGAGTCAAATTAATGTGAAAGGTTTGAGTTCAAGCTTTAGCTACTGACAGCCAGAATAAGAGAAAAAAATTGTGTAGCAAGCACAAAAAAAGCTGCATTCCCCAGGGATGGAGAGGCACTGCTTGTGTCAGTCTCTCCAGGATGGGACAATGTTTGAGGAAAAGTCCCGTGACAGTGAGAACCACAGGACAATGACACAGTCAGTGCATTCCTTCTTTACCTCCTGCCACACTACTGGATCCAACCTGCCAGTCCTTGTTACTCCCATTTTTACCACTATGGGAGAAACTTGCGTGTTGGATGCAGCTGGTTATTTCTGACAAATTCCAGTACTGGATTTCACAACAAGTCTGTGTTGGGAAGGCAAATTGCCTGACCATGAACTAAACTGTGACCAGACTGTTCTTGTTGAAAGACAGCAATTCAACATCTATAGGGGAATCCAGCTGCACGCACATTAACAATGTATTTGGGAATGAGACCTAAAGACTGTCCTTGTTTCCCACTCTGGCACATGACTCCCAGTTCCCAGGCTGTACATCCCGTCACACCCACAGCACAAGAATCTGGGGATATGAACTGTTTTTATTCCCTTTTGCAACCCTAGGACACAGCCCCACTACCAACCCTACAGGGGGGAGACAGGACAGGAGTGACCTTAGTGAATGGGGTGGAGGAGAAACCACAGTAGCTGAGGAATCTGCACAACAAGTTAAAAAAATCATAATAACAAATGAAGCAACAGTTTTACAATGTACTTATGCACAGCTGAATAGATGCACATTGAATAGACACATAACTATGTTTGTATTTATGCACAGTTGAATAAATACAATAGATAAATAGTATTTATAGGTGCATTTTACACAAGTTAAGCTATTTGTTTCCATTAGTACTGCAGCTTTTGCATGTGGCCATCCCTGCAGTTACTTCCTCCAGCACAGCAAGCACAAATAACTCAATCACCAAGGGCTGCTGCTCGTGTCAGACCATGCAGCTGTGGCACCAAGTCACAGACAACAACAGTCACCAAAATCAATCCCCGCTGTCCCTTGGATGATTTTTGTCTCCTGTTTATCAAGGGTAGCTGGTAGGATCAATATCCAACACTGTACACTAACACAGAACCTCAGGGAAGACACATCTGAGTTCACTTGTGTTTCTGAAGTTTCATGTCTTTGTGTACAAACAGAAAACATTGAAGGTTTTCAGTTTGAAACTCGCTGTTTAACCTAAGCTGGCTTCCTTGTTCCACCCTCAAAGTCTGCCTCCATCCACTGCACTTTTTAATATCAAAGTGAAAACCAGTAATTTCCAAGGATTCATTCTGTTTGCAAACAATAACTTTTTATTTTTGCATAATATATTCAGATCCAGTTAGAAAAATCAAGGCTTTAATTTGAATTTTTACAGGGAATTATTCTGGAAATCAGGTTGCAGTGCCTATTGTAAGGTTCTTTATTTGCTCAAAATAATGCAAGTATGATGAGACAAGTGTGCAAACAACTCATCATCATTTAGTATCACTGTAGTCTCCTTACTACAAAAAAAATCTCGAATTAAAAGCTTTTACTTATGCTTTAAATCCTCGCTTCTGAAACAGCACTTTTCCAGCTGTTTTATCAGAATTTGTGTTCCAATTCATCGAGCTGAACAAATCTGCTATAGATGAAATAAAAAGGACTGGGTGTGAGCTACAAGGTGAATTTTAAGGCAGTTCTGGAACACAAGTACCCTTAGGTACTTAGTTAATTCCTAACACTTTATTGCAGTAAAAAACCCCAACAAAACAGAAAAATCAGTAACAAATATCTACAGTTTTAAGACACTGAGATGATGTGAAAATGCTACAATTAAAAAAAAAACCCAAACACAACAATTAACCCCAAACCAGAACCACAGATCTTCAGAAGCTTTGCAGGACTAGCCTGGTATGCAGTAGATGAGAAAAGGCAGAAAGACGTAACTTTAAAGAAATATAAAAGCCAGCAAAAGAGCCTCAAATGGTTGAGAAACTGGCAAAACAAATGAACACAGCCAAGTCAAAGCTCTTCAAATTGGTACAGCTCACTAAAAATTCATCCTTCTGATAATAATAATATCCCATTCATTCCACCCAGCCCACCTGACATCATTTCCTCCTCCTTCAGCTAAGCAACAACATTATTTTTAATTCACGCCAATTACAAGCCTTGAGGAAAAAACCTGTTCTCTCTGTGCAAATGGAAAGGGTGACGGGTTCCCAGTAACAAAGACATCCTACAGGTACACGTATCAGGAGGGTATTAGTTCATATTTGCAAAATGAAAAGATTTTCTAACTGCACGAGGTGAAGTGGCTGAAGAAGATCAAGCCAGGCTGCCAAGGTCCCAACACTGAAACAGCACCAGAAATTCGAGTCATGAATAATGGAAAGAACTGTTTGCTCAACTAAAAACTCCACGTGCTCAGGTATTCATATCCCCACAACGCCCTGTTCAGTCAGCTCAAGGTCAAAGAATTTGAATTTTACATTCCCACATTTTGCTCTATTTGTTTTAATTAGAATAAACCAGGTGAGTCTGTCAATGCCTGTTTGACATGTTTAAAATTTCTTCAACTATAATACATGACATCCTTTGGGGGTGCTGGGTTCCTGAGATTATTCCCCAAGAAGAATCAACTTTTTATGGCTGGCAAAATACATTTCTGCCTTGTGTTTGAGTGATTGAAATAAAATCTGAAATTACTATAATAATTATTTGCTAGATATAATTGAACTTTTCTGTTTTTCTCTTTCATTAACTGCTTAATTTTTGGTAAACCAGTGAAGAATCAGACTTTGGTTAACAATCATCCGATTATTTCTAGATAACTCACTACTGCAGCTGAGTTTATATGGTGCTCCTTGTCATAATTGTTTATCCCTCTGCAAAATAAATCACAACAAAGCCCTGATGTGGCCTGTATATATTATATATTTGTTCAACTTAGCCTAGCTCTTGTCTTGGGCTGACATTCAGAAAATATATGACATTGAACTTGTTTTTAATTGATGTTTATTTGAATTCTGTGCAGCATCTCCTCCTTTTAAGCTGTAGCTTGTTAATGGGGGTGGCATCAATGATTTAGCAAAGCAAGCAATTCATATTAGAGCCATTTATGATTAATATTGCCAAGTTATTAGTATTAATTTATTTAATAATGCCTGAAGGAAGAGTGAACGCTGCTGTTATTTCAGGATTTTGAGTGGAAAACCTTGAAAGTAGGTTCAAATCAAAGATGATAGATTGTTTACACAGTAAGTTTAGAGAACATGGTATTTTTTCAGGTTATCCCATTAAGAAATGTACATAACACAAATACCTGTGAACCTCTTGCAATCAATGCGACTTTTCCTCACTGATCTCCAAAAAGGAAGACAGTTCCAAAATAAAGAGAAACTCCCCATCAATGTGCCTCTGACCTGACTGGACACACTGGGGTATAAATTTAATAAGTATGGATATTTTGAATTAGGTGGGAATTCTTCTCACACGCTCACACTCTGAAATGATGCTTTTATAAGAAAATACAATGGACAGGGAGTACTGATGGATTCACAGACAGATACACATAAACCCAGCATATATTGAAATAGCTGAAGTGTTGCCAGTCAGGGAAGCAAGTAAACTGGATTTGGCAGGTAAAAATGACCTGTGATCTGAACAGCAGCAGCAAAACTGATCAAAGACTGGGTTTACTCCCTTTTATTTGGCTGCTTCGCAAAACTATGAGCAATAACAAAGGTAGAAAATCTTTCCTTATGCCATTCAGAACTTCCTGAATAGACACTGCTTATCTCTGCAAACATCAAAATAGAAATCTACTTTTTAAATTCTGTGACAGATAAGCCATAATTGGCATGATTCCCCTCAGAGCCACATGCTGGTGAATAAAGAGTCTGACACCACTTCCAAGCAGGGAAAAATATTCAACTATTAGCAAGTATTGCCCACCACCCAGTTACTTGTCAGAACAGATTTTAAAATGCATGATTATTATTTTGACTGTTATTTTCATGCAGAGGAAAGAAAGAATTCTCTTTTCAGTAAGCCACAGAGCATGCCTACAAGAAGCACCAACAGAAAGGTGTAAAATACTTTTAAGACTCAGATTTTCAACTCCATCAAAGCAGTGGGAAGGACAAAAGGGACTCCGACAAGGGAATGGGAAGGACAAAAGGGGTTTGGGTTGGGTTTCGGAGGGAGGACCTAAAAGACATGAAATCTGTATAAATATATCTCAGGTCTTCTTATCGGACTAAGATATAATGGCTTTTACTCTTCCCTCACCACGTTGCTTCTATGAAAAGAAGTTAAATGTAAATCTTTAACCTTTTCCCTTCAAGAGTTAGTAACGTTCAGTTATTTCATGATTTAATGGCCATTGAAGAGTTAGTTCAGGATTTACTGCAGCAAAATAAATTTGTGATTCACATCTCAGCCAAGAAGCAAAGTCCCAAAACAAGACATTATGGCTGTCAGAGATTGCTGTCAGCACCCTCAGCAATCACAGTTCAGTTCCCAACAGTCACAGCATAAAAATACACTGCCAGCTCTCCAGGAGGGCATCTCCACCCCTAGCTTGGGCACAAAGAGAAACGTGGCCACCCTTGGAGAGTAGGCACAAGTGAAAATTGTCACTCTTTACTTAGGAAAGCATCTCATGCACTTGAGTTTCCATTAGGCAAGACATTCATGAAGGACTGTAAAACAAATATAGTTTGAAAAGCTGCCAGAAAAGAGTTGCACTAATATTAAAATACACTGAAGAGAGAATGAACGACAGACACCTATGAAAGTGTTTTCAAAACATATAGAAACTCTATTAGATTATAATTGTTTAAACCAGCAGTTTTGTTACTCTTGGGGCAAATAGATAAGAATGTGCCAAACTTTGGGTACTCTCATTTAGAAGGGACCTGCTCAGCAGCAGATTGAACAAATTGGACAAACCAGTGGAGGAATGTACAGCAGAAAACATTTTTGGGGGACTTTTCTGCCTGTATTGCTCAAGTAGAGATCTAGAGCATGACTCACTCACATAATGCACAGAAATTCCTTAAGGATTTTCTTTGAGGCTTTAATGCTGATCCCATTAAGAGAGAACCCTTTTGGCCTTATGCAGAAAATGACACTTGCTTCCAGTAACAGCACTGTCAGCGTTGTATCTTTGCAATGAGCATATTTTGATAATTAATGCCAGCAAGACCAGACAAAGTGCATTTCATTTTCTGATTACAATGTGTAGTGCTTTTAATGCTCTGCATTATCTAAGGTTGCCTAATATGGTCACATCTGAGAAACTCTGGAGCAAAACAGCAATGCCATTTATGTAGCTTATGGATATGGGTTCTTTCTCTCCCTTTTTGCTACAAAGAAAATGTTCAATCATATCTCAGTGGCTTCTGGAGGTTTCTTCACAATCATTACCACAGAAAAAAGCACCTTATTCTCAAGTCATCATGACACCATTATGGACAGTAGAAGAGAACACACATAGTACATATGACATTATAAGACTATTTTTAATTTAAAGAAAATAAATTTAAAAAATCAAACCATGTTTTCTTACCATGGCAGGAGCCATCCAGTTCTTCATACCCTACGCTGCAGATGCACCGTCCCAGAGGCACGAGCCAATCCCCGTCTGCCCCACAGTACAACTTCGGGGTGTCCCGTTCCTCGGCGCTCTTCACGCAGGAGCCCCGCACTTCCACCAGAGAGGAGGAATCCACCCTCGGAACGGTGTCAGGAAACATGGCCAGGTTCCGCACCGTGAAAGGGCACTTCTTGTAATAAACACGCACCGACACCAAAGCAATGCAGGCTCCGATGTCCTGAAAGGCAAGATAAAACCCTTTCTTGTTTATCGGCCCCACTTCCCGCACTTCGGTGTTGAGTTTCAGGATGCGGTCGCCCAGGTCCATCTGGGTAAAGCTCTCGTCGGCCGCAATGGTGTCGATTTTAGTGTACTTGTTGGGCTTGAATTTTACTCCGTGGGACTCGTCTGACTCCATGTAGTAGAGGTTGAAGGTCTCCTTGCAGGTTCCCAGCACCCACGGGATGCTGTTGCAGTCCCTCAGGGTGAACTTCATCTCCACGTAGATTTTCTGCGCGGCGTCGCGGGAGATCCAGTTGGTTTGAAGCCAGTTGTTCTGGTTCGGCTCCATCACGTTGCACACCTGGTAAGTGTGAATGGGACGGTTGTGTTCATCCATTTCGGTTATGGCATCCCACTGGAAAGAAAAATCAAATGGTTGGAAAGCTAAGAAAAAAATATTTATTATGCACATGCACCTGTGGCTAAACTAAGAATAATTATTTACCTAAAGTTTAATGGAAATTTGTCACAACATCAATCTGACGCAGAAAATACAGTAGTTAAAAGCAGATACAAAGTACAGGGAAATGCGTGAGCTATTTCAAAAACTATGATAAATTTCCAGTAACAGACATTAAAAAATTGCTGGGGCTCAGCACAGAAGGAAATCCTGGCTTATTTATATTAGCTAATTTATTAAGGCTGAGAACATTCCTGGGTATGTCACTCAATCCTCCATATGGATATAAATTTTTCTAGAACATTCCCAGAGGGCTGGTTCTCCCTAAATCCTCCAAGGAACTTCCACAGCTCAGGCCTATGGCACAGGCTGGTTTACACAATTACCTGAGAAACATTTAACTGTATATAGAGAGGTTTCATTTCTAGCTCCACAGGGCCTGTATTGCATTTATTTGCACTAACAAAACCCAAACAAACAAACCAACAAACCAAAACCCAACTGTCACAGGCATCACATTGTCATTGCCTTCAAAAATTCCCTTGGAGTTTGAAGGAGAAGAATTTTTCCTCTCCCCATCCCCTCTCCAGGTTTTCCTTACATCAACTCCATTAAGCATTCTCGAATTCTGGTGGAAATTCCCACATGGGGGCTCTCAAGAGAAAAAATAAAAATCTTTAACATATTATCCATGTGCTTCATATCAAAGGCTTACTAAATACCTGATTTATTACCAACATCCCCAAAACAGCTTCAATACAGTTGAGTCAACTTCCCACCAGGCGCACATAATATCAGTGCAGCATTAGGTAGAGAAGTTTTCTTGTCAAAACACAGACCTAGTTATAGTTCTGCATCCAAAAATATTGTGTCCCACCAGAAGTTTTAGAGGGGCATTGACATGTACTGATCCGTCATGGGAGAAGCAACAGAAAAAAGAAGATAAAAAAAACCACCCCAAAACAAAACAAAAAATACACACACCAAGAAATCCCAACAACCCAACCTCCCAAAACAAAAAAAAAACCACGAACAGCAGAACAACTCCCACTCCAATCCTGTGGCTTCATTAGTCTGGCAACTTTGAATTCAACCACTTGTTGGAATCCACCCTGAAAAAAGAAGAATTCCAAGTGCTGCCACTTGGAATCAGAAGATTGGAATTCCTGCTCGCTGCAGCCAGCACCTGGGAGCTGTGCAGAAAAACATGGGAAGTGAAGGCCTTTACAGGCTGTCCCTTTGATGATTCCTCTTACTACATTTAACAGCTATTACACAACACAATTATAGCCACAATGCACATTTAGAGAACAAGCAAACAAGTGCAAAAGGCTTTCTGCATTTATTTGTGTATCAGGTGAAATTGGAAGGAAGATATGTTGTATGCTCCAGAGAAGTCTCAAAAAGAACAAAAAAAAACAAAAACACAGACACAAACACCAATCAACAACAAAAAAAATCCCCCAAAACACCAAACACCAAAAAGACTAAACAAACCCCCACCACACCAAATCCAGAATTAAAACTGTAGGTGGGGATTTTAAAGCAATCTAATTTTTAAAATATAGAACAGTCTTCAGAACTGGCATAAACCAGCTTAAACCAAAAAAGCCTGGACATTCTACTGTCTCTTAAATATATGAAGAAAGAAAAAAATATTCAACAGATCCTCCCCTCACCATAAGATTCTCATCAGAAATATTTATATATTCACCCTGAATCGATGTATCAATTTGAACTTGGAAATTAAAGCCCTAGAGTTAGCTCTTAGCTGTACCATTAATAATACAAATCTATTAGTTCTGTGGAAAAGTAAAGGCTCAGCACTTCAATAACTGGTTTCAAAGAGTAAAACAAGAGGAATTGATCAAACAAGGGCAGCACTTCAGTTTGGTCAAAGCATTTGTGCCTTCCCATTGTGCCTCCTGACAGCTCCCAATTTGTCGGAGCTCATCCACTGGGCAAGAAAGGCATTTTGTGAAATATAAATAGTAGTCTAAACATCACAGGTGAACTATTTCCAGAAAACATTAACGTGGGATGTTCCAATGTAGCCAGGGCACTGGGACATGCTGTGGAAAATTTTGTATAAATACAGCTGCGAGTCTCTGGCTTGTGCTAGGCCCAGATGGTGAGTGCAAACAAGAATTCCACCACCCCAAAATGCCACTTGAACTTACAGAAAAGCCTTTATTTCCTACAGGAAGAACATCTCAGTCAATCTGCTTTGAAGTTTATCTAAGTGTTGCATTTCTCTTCTGATAAAGTCAGTGCAGACAACAAAACACCAATCAATTTATCAAATACATGCTCGCTTTCTTTAGGGTGTATTTCATATTATGGCTCCTGGTTTATTAAATTGTAAGTATTTATAAACATTTTAGTTGTGTGAAACTATCATCAAAACCTCAACACCAACCAAACAGAAGCATCTCACTGGCAAAGCCAATTCTTACAGCTGGAGTTCCAGGACTCATGAAGAAAAAAATGCCAAAAACATGCTTTAAAATGCTAGTTTAATATTGTGAACAAGAGGTTACATTTTACATCTAGCATAAAGGAGGAGTAAGTGTCTAAAACAGATGAACATGCAACCTGAAGACTGGCAGAAAGAAGATGCCAGGACTGCTTGTACAAAATATGAGATTAGGCTACAAAACCACACAGATTTCAGTTAGATAAAGCCTCAGCTGTTTTCATATCTCTCCAAGCTACTTCACAATCTCTTTGGTTCATTTTTGAACTTCACTAATATCTAACAGCTGTACAGAGAACATTATAAAGAGCTAATCACCTAATTTCAATCTCATACTAGCTATGAAATTTCCTTTCAGTGCTTCCCACTTTTCTTTATTCTTATTTTAAACCAAAACACTGCAGATTTGCCAAATCAGAATGAGCCATTTCTTAGAATTCAGTACATTGTATCACCAAAGGCATTACAAATACTATAAAAGGAGATGCACTTATTTCATGGTGGTTTTTTCAGACATTACTGTCTGATGAGGAGACATCTTAGTGATACCAAGAAAAGAGCATACAATGGACCAGTTTCAGTTTGATGAAAACCTAAAGACACCAGTTATTTCAACAAATCCTGCATCTTGACTTCTCTCTAAATTACGCCCCATCTCTTAAGCAAGCCTTTTTTGGGATCATATTATGCTGCTTAAAGAACAGAGATATTAAATTCACAGTTGGCATGATTTGCCCAGAATTTGCCACACACAGAGGACTGAGCAGAACAGAAAGGACAGACTCTGTGTTTTTCCATACAAATCATTTGTTGCTGAGCATAACACAAAGGGATAAAAGGCTGAAGCTCCATGCAGGGAATGGATGGAAAGAGGTGTGCCTGAAAAGAACATCGGATATGAGACTGGGGAACAAAACCTGGTGACTTCAGCCATTCTGCATTTTGCTACCAGCTAAGACAACACGTCTGTTAAGGCAAATCCTCAGTGGTAATAAGTTAATTCATATCTGGCAACAGAAGGTGTCTATTCTAAACTGAGGAACAAAATATACAAGGTTCATGCTACAGAGATCTGCTTTACTCTGTTTCAGCAAGGGAGGTCACTCCAGAAATGCAGTTGTCAGCTACTTCTTCCACACAAACATGGGCTGACACTTGAAGTTTCAGTGAGCCTGAACTGTGGCTATGCAACTTTGTGACATAAATCCCTCACTGCACACAGGTGTCTGCTTGGAAGGGTCACATCCCTGTTAAAAAGTCCAGATAAATAAAAGTGATGGACTATGTTTGTTGCCTAGAACTGCTGCTACCCTAAAAATAACCAGTCTGAACCAGGTTAAAAGTGTGTCCATGCAACAGTGAAGTGTTTCCTCCTTTATCACATCCAATGAGGATAAAAAGCACAGAGTGGGGTTTTTCCTAATATTTTAATTGGCACTTCTTTACCTTTTTGTTTGTAATTTATCGTGGTCATCAGTATTTGCAGGTCTCAGCTGGGAGTCCTCTAATGAAATCTAAAAGGGAATTCTCACTTCAGCTGTTTGCTACGATCTTATAGATCCCACTTCCCTGGAAACAAGCTGACTGGCAAAAACAAAGGGAGTTCTACAAGTTTTTGAAACTCCTTTATAGTATCTCCAGTGAGATGATCTCCACAGAAATGGTATCAGAAAGGTCTAAGCTAAGAAACAACAGGGACGGACCTGCACTTGGCTCCCATGTGACAAGGCAGATTTAAACATCTTACTGCTGTACTGAGAGTCAAGCAAAACCAACTGCATTGCATAGAAGAACTGCAGGGAAAAAAACTTCTCTCAAATTACCATGCTTAGAAAATAAGCCATTTTAAGGCACAGTCAGCATTTAAAATGACATGGAAAGATTAAAGAATATTTAAAAGAGTTGCTGTAAATTAAAGCTATCGAGTTAATATTTTCTCCCATTCCCTCTAACTCATTTTTTTCCACCTCCAATTTTTCCAGCTCTGCATGTGAAAAACAGATGCTCAGACCTCCAAAGCCCAGGAGGACAAGTGATAACATTGAACTCGTGTAATGTACCCATTTTAAAAGGGAAAAAAGACAGCCGACAAAATTCCCCAGCTATTCATGTATGTCCCAACAAGTGCAAGCTGATGTAGCTAGCACAATAAAACAGCAATTAAACGACTTACATTTGAATTGAGGTGATTAAAAGTTGTTTAGGGAATGAGTAGAAATATGTAGCACACCTTTTATGAGCTCTGCAGAACTAGAACAGTAATTGTAACACTGGTTTAGAGAAAATGGGACAACTGTTTTCTACACAGGCAGAGACTGTGACAGTCGAGGGCAAACCCCTCATAAAATCTGTAAACATAACTAAAAGGAAACAACAAAATCAGAATTAAAGAAAGAAAGAGAATAATTAGGGCAACATAAACAAGAGAATACAGGAAAAAAAGTGGCAGATTATTCTGTGTTCTCCAAGGGCAGGTGTTAATAGGGCTTGGGCTGAGGGGCAGCAGCTTTAGGTCTGAAGTGGCCAGGATGATTCAGAAAATTGTTAATGTGATTAAAACTGAAAACCCAAAGCAGGGAGTCACTTTTCTGATATTTGCACAAAGCACTGAACAGTGAAGAGCTGTGATATGAGCTGCTCCAGGGGATCCAACTTTCCTCTGCCCTGAAAACTGTTCTGGTTCACGGGAATGTCTTCTACAGGCAAGCAAACCTAGGATTTGGTGAGATTTGGGGGATGAACCCTGGAATTCAAGCGAGACCAAATTCAGGTACGGGGAAAAAATTGACTCTCACTGGGGGCTTAGCCAGCACAGGACTTCGGGATTGGAAGGGAAAATAAGACAGCCCTGCTCTAGCTTTGTAAAGAGAATGGTGGCTGTTCCAAAAGAAAAGGACAGAGAGCTTGGACATGGACCTTTATGTACATACCAGAAAAGATCAGGGTGACAAAAAACATAATTGCATCTCAATAGATATAATGTGATGTAGGGCTCCAACTACATAATAATAGACTGCATTTATTTGCCTGACAAAGATCTCGACAGGAATGTGATAATGCACCAATGAAAAACTCACCCATGGAATGATGTTTGGACATGGCAGAGAAAGTATAAAACAGCAGCCAGAGAAAATACATCTTTCCTTTCATTCTAGATCATGAAAAAGCTAAGTACATTCAGAGAAGAGATACATAGAAAAATGGGAAGAAAACCAAACAGAATTTACATGTATGTGAATACACTGAAGACTGTTTATTATAAACTGAAACCAAACCCTGCCATATAAAATGCCATTCTCCCCAGCACTCTGCAACAAGACCATTGTTCCCCTGAGGGTGTTGGAGGCCGTAAGAACTCAACTTGCATCAAGGGTCTGCAGGGACAGCGGCTATACTGTAATTTTCTTTTTCACTGAGACATGCTAGTAAAACCTCAGCAGGTGGTGAGAGATGCCACGTGGTGAAAAGTGCTCCTGATCACCTTTCCACGGGCATCTTATCCCTTTGTAATGCAACACTTCCGGTGTATTTGGAATTGAATGCAAAGGGAGAGCAGAAAGTCTACACCTTTTCGAGATACTGTGGGGCTCATGGCACTTAACCCTGCTGTGTGCCCTTCAAAATCTGATCTCTGTTATATGAAAGAAATAATAACGATGAAAACAAAATATATAAACCAGTGCTTAACAGGCATCTGCTACTAGAATAGAGCTGGGTCTGGCCAATCCTAATAGCTGGGTACTACAATGAGGTACCAGGAGGTGCAGAGTCCCCCTGCTACGACAGACACAGGGTAAGGAGAGCAAGAGGCAGCAATCCTCACTTGGCTGAATGAGATTTATGGGGTTAGCTAAAGATAACTGCAGCATTTGATAGCTCTGGATGTGGTTACACGTGTGTTGAACTACACAGGTGTGTTGTGGAGTAACAGACGTGAGTGTGCACAAAGCAGGTTTTGCCATGCACAGAATCATGGAATGCCTTGGGTTGGAGCGGACCTTAAAGATAACCTAGTTCCCAACACCCTGCCATGGGCAGGGACACCTTCCACCAGACCAGGTTGCCCAGAGCCCCATCCAGCTTGGCCTTGGACACCTCCAGAGATGGGGCAGCCACAGCTTCTCTGGGCAACCTGTGCAGGGCCTCACCAGCCTCATAGTACAGGATTTCTTCCCAATATTTAATCTAAACCTATTCTCTTTCAGTTTAAAGCCATTCCCCCTTGTCCTATCAGCACATTATTAATATAGTAGTAAATTAGTAAATATCATCAGTAAATGAGATATATCGTGACAGGCTACGTAAGTGCTTATACTGCCTTATAATTGGAATAAAACAGACTGAGAAATAAATTAAAACTAAAAACCAACTAAATCACACTGTAGGTACAGTTCAGTCAAACTCCAACAGGTATTAGCTGTTTAATAGTAGAAGATTCATTTGCTGTTGCATTTGCTTATTTCCTGAGCCTGGGGAGCTGGAGCAATCCCAGCTCTGCACCCAGTGCAGTCAGAGTAACTGGAGCAGAATGTCACAGCCCATGTGCTGGTGCCTGGGTCATGCTGCACAGCAGCTGTCTGCATCAGCTCTGGGGCCTGGAGGACACTGCTGCATCTCCAAAATAGCACAGACAGCATTATGGTGTGTCCTCAGGTAGTCAGGAATACACAGAAACACTGAAGGGAGCTTTAGAGGGAAAAAAAAAAAAAAAAAAAAAAAGAAAAACCCAAACAACTAAACTAGAAATGATTGCTGATGGTTTGAGATTGCTATAAATCCAGAGGTCACCTATTAATCTTACATGGCTGTTTGTGGCCAGCTGGTTGCAGTGGTGTCAGCGCTCAACAGGCTTGGTGATGCCTCCCCACCTGCCAACACCTGCACTTCAACCCTGCAAATCACCCTGAGAAACCAGAACAGCATCAGGGCAGGCAGGGATACTTGGAGGAAGGTTTGCTCAGCCCTCGGCTGGAGAGCTGACCTCGTCTGCCCTCCGATTTAACTCACGCACCCAGTCAAATGACTGCCTTCACCAGCTAAGCCCTTCAGAAGCTGTGCATGGCATCACGGCACGGATCTGACCTAAAGGCACACATCACCAGCTTGGAATCCACAATTCTGATATTTGAAATCCCCCCCTTCAGCCGCAGGAAGTGGGGTTTTTTTGGTGTTTTTTTTTGTTTTTTGCTTTTACCAGCAGAGCTTTCAGCAAGTAGCAAGGAATCCCAACCAAAGAGCAGTCCTGGCTCTGCACACCCAGAAAGGGGACTGGGACTTGGAGCTCCCCATTTTCATTTCCTGACTGGTCACTCAGGAAAAGCATTTCAATACCAGCGACAGCAGAAATTGTGCAAATGCCTTTACAAGCTCCATTTTCCCCCTGAGAAGCAGTGGATCTCAGTCTGTTTTTATGTGGGCATTGGCATATTTAAATTACTGCCATTAGCAAGCAGTCAATGAGGTTAATACAGATGAAGTGAAAGCCAGAAGAATATCTATCCATTCTTTCTTCCTGTCTCTGCTCAATTTTTTCCTAAAGACTACTTTTTAAAAAAAAAAAAAAATTAAAAAAAAACCCAGCAAACCAACAAAAAAAGAAAAATCCTACCTTTTCTATTTGTTTTGGAATTACTACTAGTCAATTAGTGGTTTTAATTGAAGCTATACCAAACAAAAGCCATTAAAACTAGTAACTACACAAAGCAGCTATGTAAGGCTTTTCATCTTCGGATTGCTTTGCAAACACTGCTGCAGTAATTCAAGCTAAGACAAAACTAAAGAAGTGCAACTAAAGCTAATGAGAGGAAGGTTAAGTGCCAGGTCACTGGTTTTTCCCAGCACTCTGTTGCAGCATCACTGGGGATGTCTGGACCTCACACTGCACACACCCAACGGGAGCTGATGGCACTGCCAACCCCACTGCAGCACAACAGCATTCCCCAAAGGATGGCACCAAGATTAGAGCTTTGGGACTAATTAAAGCTAAAAACTCAACTTTATTGGCTTGCAAGGGATGATGTTGATATGGTCAAGTGAAAGCCAAAACCAATGGTATTACATTCTGCCATTTAACTGATCCTAAAACTTCTGGAAATAAAATCCAAGAGGTGAACAGAAGAATCAATTATTAGAAGTGGCGCAAGCTGAAGAACATCTGTAGTAGCTCAGTTTAATCCTAAATTTGTGTATTCCAGCTACATGCATTACAGCTTTACTCATTCTCCAGGTTGAAACAGCAGTGCATAAAAATTCTGCAGAATAACTTTGTTATTACAGGTCATAAACATCCTTAGCAAAGTATCCAAAATACGTTGAGAAATGACTACATCAAAATCAGAAGTCTGCAGTATTTTTAAAAGAAAAAAAATGCTATCCATATGAAGTTTACACACAGTCTGAACTCCACAGCTGAAACAGAGGGAAAAAAAAAGGGAGAAGAGAAAAGAAAACAATTGCCAGCAAATCAGTTTGTTCACACTTCCTACGGAATTATTTATTTAGTAAGAACTTGTAAAGGAGCACAGTCTCCTTGGGGAGCCCAGGCTCAATCCTACTTGTTAAAAAAAACCGGAACAAGTTGTTACCCTTTCCCAGTGCTCCTTCCTCTCATCCCATTTCTGAGTGCACAAATGGGGGAAGCACCGAGCTTTTAATTATCCTATACTATAAACAAGCTGGCACTGAAAACACTCCACTCAACAGAGTTGAGGACAGCACCATCAGAGTAAACCCTCAGACATCTCTTTTCTACACTACCCTGAATTCTTCAGATATACCTGAAGAACTCCTATGCTCTTTCAGCCTCCCCCCTCTCATTACCCATATTTTCAATTACATTTACTTTGTAAATCAACTTCTGGCAACACGAGTGAAAGAAAAGCAGCAAATTACGTTTTACTTTATTTCAGTTAATTTTGGTAGACAGAAAAACATTTCCTATGGCAGAAAAAACATTTGGTATGGCTGAGCTCTCTCTGGGTAGTATTTTATCTCTGTATCTCTGTTCTTTGTGTTGCATGCACGGCTTGGAATCACATGGGTTCATATCGAGCCCGGCTTTATTCGTGTCTATGGGCTTGGCAGGGAAGGCCAATTTATCTCCTTATGTAGGTTTGCAATCTCATCCAAATTAGAAAACAGCTAAAAGGTATCACTTTAATGAAGAACTGCCTATGACACAAAACTGAGAGCTTCAGCAAGTACATTTTCTCAGGGACGGATAAAGGATGTTTTATGTCTCCATCTTTTATCCTTTTGAAGGGATGAGTTGAACACAGACCTAAAAATAAAAGGCAGAAATGTTCCACTGTAACAGGTGATTTACCTCCACTGAATGTGACACCTTGGATACTATTGATGTGATGCTTTCCCTGTGCTCTTACTCTTTTGTGGTAGAGGATTTTGAAGCCCCAACCTTCAGCTAGTAAATATTTGTGTTGGTTTATGTCACATAACATCACATTTCCAGCTGTCCAGTGTCAGTGTCGACAGGCAAAGTCAGCACCGTTGGACCACCTTGCCCTTGGCCTCACAGGGGGTTTCCTGATCTCCTTGGGAGGACACACCATATGGACGTGTCACGTGTTCGTCTGCTACAACAGTCACAGAGGAATTCATATGGCTGAAAACTGCAACTCGAAGAGAAGATTAGAAGAAGAAACAGGCAGCAATAACAGGCTCTTCAAATCCTCCTACAAATCACTGCAACACTTGGGCAAGTCAGTGGAATTCTGAGTGAGTTCAAGAGCAGCTCCTTGTTTGACACAGGATAACAAGGTCGAGCTGCCATTTTCATTTTAAAGGCACACAATTTAGGGCAAAGATATCTAAGCTGGACATATTTTCATTTAGGCGATAACTAAACATATGCAGATAATTTTTAGCTTAATTTATTGCTACCTTAATTATTTTCCTGCCTTTTGGAACTAATAATAATTATCCTTATATTTTCCAGATACTGCAATTGCAAGGGTAGCAACTGACTGTAGTATTTAAGTACAATGAGACTTTTTTTCACTGAGCTGAAACCTAGAGCTGCATTTGGAAGCTGCTGTAGATAACTTGGTTTGCAGACCTCTTGAGCAGCTGCAGCTAAGAGAAAAACAAGTATTACTGCACCTAGGTGGAAGGAGGAGGGCCATGGAATGTCAACTGCAGGTCATATTAGAGGCAGGTTCTTTCATAATTTACAGAAAGAAAGGTTATACTTGGCATATTTTGCTTGGAGAACTTTCTCTGTTGTATCAATCACTTGTGTGGAAATTAGGACCTTTCTTAGAGCACAGTGTGCTGAATTGGAGTTGCTTCCCTCCCACCACTGCCCCAAACACACCACAAGCCTTCCCTGATTGTTCTTGTTCTGCTCTTCTGCTGAAACGTGACATTGAGGAGAGTTAAAAGGAAGAACAGTCTACATGAATCAATTTACCTAAAATTCACCTGCAATCTCATCTCAAATTTGCACAGTCCCTTCCTGAAGCAGATGTTAAAATAAACAGGCACGGTCCTGGGTGTGCATCCATTTTCTAATGAGATCTGACACAATAATTAGCGTGCAGCAAGCTGGAGTACTTTAATATACTTCCCCTCCTTGCTTCTATCCAACTTTATAAAAGTTTCATTAATCTTTGCCACTAACAACAGCAAAGCAATAAAATGCCTATAACAGAGCACGTAACAGCACTTAATCTACACCCCTGTTTCAGTGCCACCATCATACAGAGGTTTCTGACAATAATTAGCTGGTTAGATCCACTGTTTAGGTCATCCAGGTATGCAAAAGTTCACCTTTTACAATTGCTACAGATTAGAAACATCAGATCAAGTTTTGGGGATTCTGATGCAAGAGGGGAGAGTAACACAGTCATCAATATTCCCTTTTTTTTAATTACTTTCTGCATTGCTCATTGTTCTGGCCACAGAAACTTGAAATATTTGATCTTAGCCTTGTAAACACAAAACCAGAGGGAGACCAACCACAAGAAAAGACAGGCACAGAATGAACTTCTAGGCTTGATGCAGCATTGTGGTATGGGAATAGAAAAAAAAAAGGAATCCTAAAGCCTCAAGACAACAAAACCACAATAAATACACATGAATGAATTAAAAAATATCTGAAGAGTAGAGTCTAATATATTTGTTCTCTTCATAGATGAAATCAAATATTTTCCCCATAAATTGGGGTTTCTATCTCCAACTTCCTATAGAAAACATTCACTTAAAATTGACACAAACCTCCACTAACTTCACATATTTCCTGATTTTTTTACCGTGCATGAATTTCTGCGTAAACTTTGTATACTCATGAGAGGCACTCAGACCCAGGATTAGAAGGGAAAAGAAAAGAAATTACTAAAAATTTCATCTGAAAGTCACCTTAAGCAGTTTTTACATGACAGAGGAAAACTGTTTGCTGTATGCAGCCATTTTTCCACCAAGAAGAAAATGATGCTGTGCCACAGAAAGTTTACTTTTTTGAGTGCATTGATAAATTGTCGAGTTTTTTTGTCATCTCAGCAATATGATTTAGGTTAATTTAAAAAACCCACTGTTCTCTGACAAGTCAGACAGCAGGACTCCAACCTACCCACAAGTCAAGCTCCCAGTAAAATAATAGCAAGAGTCTCTTGTACACAGAACAGCTCTCTTGAGTCAGCTCAGGTGATTCAGGTTCTGAGTGGAAACTTAAAAAAAAAATTCAGACCTAAAAAAGTGAGAAAAACCCACCCAACTGAATTAGGAACTGCACTTGGGAACATCTTGGAAATAGAGAACTTTAGTTTTTATTTTGTCTTGGCCCGTGCTTTTCCCTCCCACCACATTCTCAAAACATCATTTAGATTTGAGCAAGTCATGAAGAAAGTAATCCTTGGAGTTCTGGTGCCCAGAAACTCCTTTGTGGGCTTGTTCCCTTGTCAGGATTTGCCTTGCTGAAATTAGTGGGTACTTAGAAGCAAATGATATATCTATGTAATGTTACAGTATTTTAAATAGTGCTATCAAAGTTATGTTGCAAACTGCACAGGTTCTTGCTTTTTCCAGCAATGTGTTTTCCCACAGAATATTTGGCCTTTAAAATTGCTGTTCTGCTGAAATGCTCTCCCAGAATACCAACAATTCTGCTGTGAGTGTCACAAATCCATAGCCCTGCATGCAATATTTAATACAAACTAAGACCCCTGAGCCTGATCTTTTACTTCTTAAAGTCAGTTTTTGCTTACTTGAAACATTATGCTTTGAAATGGCCATTATGCTTCAAAGAAACCAAGTGCTCCAGTAATCTTGGCTAATAATGGTAACACAGGCTTCACCCCCAGTAAATCTTCAGAAAAATCACTGGAGCACTAAACAGACAATTCTAAGCAACAATCCTAGGCAGCCCATCTATTTTTAACCTTTTTCATAAGCGTGCTTATGCCATTTAAAATTTTTCCACTCCAAATACAAAGTGTATTACACAACAGTGTTTCAATCCTAGAGGGGTTTTTTTAATCTAAGTATTTTCATCCTAATATCACCTTATAAGGGAACATTTAATTGGAGATTGAAGTCCACAAGAACTAAGTTTAAAAACTATTAGCAAATGAACGCCACTTATTCCCAAAATATGGGTTCTAACACAAGGTCTCATTATGAGCACATTCCTCATCCCAGCAGGAACCCAACTGGTTATGCTACTACAGATCACAAACCCTACAAATTCTGTCACGGATACAAACATCTTTTGCAAGGCAAAACAGTTTGGGAGATATTGCAGTATAATATTTTGGAGAAGAAAATGACCCTAAGCACAGGAAACAAAATATTATATACACTCTATAGTATAATTATTTAAACTCTGAAAAATTACTGGGGCCGATTTTTCAGAGTAAACACTCCCAAGTGTCACTCTGATATGGCTTAAGAAAACAGAGGGGCTGATGATCTGCCAGCTGACTTGAGCATGAGAGCAGCTACTTCCAAATAACCACCTTCCAACTACAGTTCCAGGGTATGGTTGCAGACAAAGCAGCTTCATGAAACAGCAAATGCAACCAAAATGGGTGTTCTGATTCAGAGAGTTGTTTCTCCAGCACAGTGGGAAGTAAAAGCAAGTCTGACCCATTCTGCCTTCTTTGGAGCAAAAGAAACCATTCCCCATCTTATTTTTGTCTTACAGTAGTCTCATATTCTGGCTAAAAAAAGTCCACAGGATGTGAAGAACTAAGAAATATTACCAGAATGGTGCAACTGCAGCTTTGCCTTCCCTTTCTGTACCACACTTTGCAGCCCCACAGCTTTAGCCTTACCATTGTGCAGAGAACTCTCCATAGGGAGAATATCCCATGAAAATCAAAGTTCTTTGACCTCTGCACACACAGAACAGCTCCACCAAATGACTTGTCTGTGGCACTTCCCTTTGGATAAGAGAGAAAACAAATGTGCATTTCCACACCCCAGCCCAGTTTGTGCCAGCAAACATCTGAATGAGAATTTTCATCTTGCATGGATTGTAACACAATGCTTGTTTCTGCAATAAATACTCGCTTGTTCTCTGCTTCCAGTTTTTAAAATTTATCTCCCTGTGGTGTCTGACATCACCCTCCCCTCCAAAAAAATTAAAATAAGCAAGGAGAATGAAGTGCTTCCTGGCCCAGGGGACTCTCACTCGGCTGCACAGGCTGTGTGTGCACAGGCAGTGCCCGCAGAGGCTGAACTCCAGCGTTCCCCTGTGCTGAGCCAAGAGGCTACCTGGTGTTTTTAATTAAAACGCAGTCAGCTGAAAGTCATTAATAGTGCCAGAGGAAGAAAAACAACCTTTACTCTGCTGGGCACGGGTAATAAAGTTTGGGGGGTTTCACTTGCTGAGCTCCATCTGTGAAGGTGAAGAGGAAGGTGAGCTCGGAGAGGATTGCAACTGTGGTTGTGTGTCATTCAACCCTCAGCTCCACCACCTGCTTTTATTACAAGATTATTTTTTTTTCCTTAGAAATTAACATTATTTACTCTCCATAATAGAAGCATGCCTATAAAAATGTAAATTTGAGGCAGGCCATTTAAATAGAGCATGCTTAACTTCAGCACACCAGGCAGGACTAATCTTGCAGACCTCTGGTAATTTAAATTCTGCCAGTGTAAGAAAACCGCAATTGATATTCTGCATAATGAAATTAAACTGAGGCATCAGTATTCTGATGCAGACTGGGGAAAAGGTAAAGGTACTTCTAAATAAAAGTTATATTTTTTCCATTCAATCTTTTCATTCAGGGAAAATTCTCATTTATTCATTTGTTTAACCTACTGAGGAAAAAAAAAAAAATCCTCTCACTATTAAAAATGAGCATTTAGCACTCTTGTTTGTCATGGGTTTGCCTGGGGCAAGGGGCTGTCAGTGCACAGCCACAGCTCCCCTGATCACTGCAAGAAATATGGCTCAAAACTGAACGCACAAACTTCCTTTCATGTTCAACACTCCCAGAACCCACCTGGATTTCCACCTACATTCCCTCCCCCATTTAAAATGATGTTGTACTTCACACTGCAACAATGGAAGGATGCTAATTAGCACTTATAAGATGTTTTAGTTCTAATACCATTCCCACAGTATAAACTTCTTCAGTGCTTAAAAAAGTAAATCTATTTGCTCAGGTTTTGTGTAACTGGGAAAGATGGAGTCCTCGGATTTGAGGGTTTAAATAGAAATCCAAGAACACTTTAGTAAAACACTGATTTGTGTCACACCCTCTCCCTTCTTGATCTAGGTGATGTGGCCAGAGGACAACAGCAACGTGTTGAAAGGCTGGAGGATCCCTTGGGATTGGAGGATCCCTTGGCATTGCTCAGGAAATACAGACAGTACCATCGGTGCTGACAAATTTCTCTGGGACAACTGGTCAATGTGTTTAATCTCTGTGTGCTCCAGTTCTCCCTGAACTGCAACAAGTGCAGAGATGGACCATTAGGGCCATAAATCTGACCCATCAGACAGACAATGACAAGCACAATGGTATTAGGAAAGCAAGAAAAAACTGGTATAGTCAGTGGAGCTTTTCAGAGAAATCCTAGAATATTTAGGCATTTCAGACTTAACGATGTCTAGTAGACTTGGATTTTCCTTGAACATAGATAGTACAAAAAAAATAACAGATGTGACAATGTGAGGGTGAGAATTGTTCTGGATTCAGAACTTGCATTTAATCACTACAAATATAAGTGTCCTTCTGCACCTACAGTTCTTTGGTCTCTGTCTTCTTCCAAATAAAGACACCCTACAGTCTCAAAGCCAACCCAATCTTAGCTCGCCTTTCATTTCTGAAAGTCTCTTCTCCCTTTATTTTTCAAAGAAAGGAAAGATTCATTAGGCTTTGCCTTATGTTAATTTATTTCCTATTCAGATTGTGGAATTTATTTTATTAGTCTTGGTGAAAAATATTCTGCATTTCTCACCATCACAAAGATAAGGCTGCTTTGTAGAGCTGGCTAATATGCTATGATCTAACAATTCAATTAATTTGGAATGTGTCTTACTGATTAATAAAGCCTTTTACAGAATTGGGCATTTCATCTGCATTCACAACCTAACATTAATGACTTCCTTAATGCAGCAAGTTATGCAACACAGATGATCAAATATTTATGTTAGGATATTGTAAATTTAATTTAACTATTAAAATTTGATAATATTATCAAAGTTTTTTCCCCTCATCTTCTGGTTTAGTCTTATAATTAAATTCTTCACATCTACAGGCTAAACGAACCAGGTGAGAGAAACAGATGAAATTTAGTACATTCTGCCCCCAAAAATGGGGGTATTTGGCTGGAAAATGAGAGCAGAATTGAAGGGAAGCTGCTGGAACTGCTGTGCCAGCAGTTAGCATGAAAATGGACAGCACGTGATTTAATTAAACCATTACTTTTGAGGACATACTCCACATATGCAATTGGGCATAAAATTACTCCAGTGCATACAATAACATCAACGTGCTGGATTCTCCCATCAGCATGGGCTGCTAATCCTACTTGCAGAAAAGTTTTCAGAAGATTCTACATTAAGATCTCAAAAGGGTCATGAACTCAACCTAAAACTTTAGAGGAACTTCCTCAAGCGAAGAGGTTTCAAGTCCTTCTGCAAACCAAACTCTTGCTACTTGGACAGTATGAGACAAAACCCTATTTTTCAGTATTCTGAAGGTTTTACTCTTAAATAAAAGGAAAAGAAAACCTGCATTTAAAGTAACTTTGGGACTGCTGTAACAAAGTAGATAAAAATGAGAAAGGCCCATTGACTATTCTACCACTCAAATGGAAAAAGAAGAAAAACCAGGATTTTTTTTCATGGAGCAATAGTTTCCTGGTGTTCATCAAGTGACATTTGTCCAGAATTCTGTCTCCAATCACACACATGCCCATTAGTTTTGTTACTGTGTGTAAGACCAGCATCATCAACTCAATCCCAGTTTCTAGATTCATTCCCCATACACAGTCAGGACAAAGATTATAACCCTTACTGACAACTCTCCTTTGCTGTTTTTTGTTTGTTTGTTTTTTTAAAATGCTCACTTTTCATCTTTTGCAGTGACACAGTTCACAACTGTCCCTTATTCCTCACAACTGCATTTATCCAAAAATAAACATTTTCTTTCAAGTGCACATCACACACTGCAGCCCCTTTCTTGGTGCCTTTCAGCTGCATTACTAGTTGTCTGTAACTTGTTTCTTGGATTTTCTAGTAAAGCAAACATTCCACTTATCAATCCATAAATAGAATCAACCTTTTTTTAAAAAAAAAAAGCTTAAAAAGGTAGTTCATCATTCCAGTATCTACAAAAGTCACTAAATTAGTAAATGAGGTGTAGACGAAAATGGCTGGGCACTGGCACATGATTAATTACTATTTTCCATTAGACGGTATAATATTGTACTATTAGATAAGAAAGGAATGGTCTCTTGCCCATTCTGCTCACACCTGCCAGAGTTCAAGGAGCCTTTGGATGAGGTTCTCAGGCACAGGGTGTGATTCCTGGGGTGTCTGTGTAGGACCAGGAGTCAGACTCTATGATCCCTGTGTGTCCCTTCCAGTTGGGGATATTCCATAACTCCATGGCTGAACAAATGCCCAGAGAACTGCCAGGCACAGTTTGCAGAGTTAAAAATGGAGCCTTTCCACAGGCCCTTTCTAATGACAGTTTGCACACAGTGACCCTCTTGTAGAGGCTGAAGAGGCTCCAAAACAGCTGCAGGTTATTCCAATAAACACACCCAAGAATGTTTAATTTACTGATACCAACATCTCCTGTGCTCCCATAATCTCCCAGGGACTTCACCAAAGCCCACACTCATCTCTCTGGTTAATATTAAACACATCCACAGCTGATGGTTTGTGATAACAGAAAAAAAATCCTCCTTTTCTGTCATCAATCGTGCCACATCCCTAACAACCTGGATGTATATCCAATTCAATAACCCCAGGGAAGAGCAGGGAATCCTGCTGAGAGTCCCTGAGCATCCTGTTTGCCATCTCCACCAAGGAATGCATCCGGGGCATCACTGCTGATCCCCAACACATCCAGCAGCAACAACAAAATCCCATCTTGTACTGCAATCTCCCTTTCTGCCGTGGTTAGGCAAACTCTCCTAAGAGCTGTGCTGAGTACATGGCGTGAATAGCAAACACACAAACAAAATGCAATTAAACAACGGAAGATGCCATTAAAAAGACTCTATTCTCAAGTTACCTGTCTTGGAAGATGGCTTCTCTTTTTGAAGTGTCATCATGAGAAACTTAAAAATGGAAATGCCATGGACAAATGAAGTGGGATTAAAAGTATATCCAGGAGGAATTTTAGGTGGTGCTTTTTCCTCCTTAGCACCTAAGACGTCTATTCTCAAGCCATTATTGATATTTGCAATAAATCAATTTTCCAGTTCCTTGGGAAAATAAACTCTCTCTAGCTGAAACTTCATTTCAGATTGTAATTTTTTGTTCACACAAATGTTAAATACAGAATAACTATTAAACATTATTTTACCAATGAACTACAGTTGAAACACTCACATTAAAGTTCTAACACTGGAAAAGTCTCCTTAGAGGCCAGAAACTTACGAGGAAAAAAATAACCACAATATTCAAGTAGGGTTTTCCATTCCTTTACAGTTAATACACCACTGAATATGGAGTAAAGATGCACTTTTATTTAAAAAATTTAGTTTTCCTGAAATGTGTATAATATTACCAGTAATTAAAGCGTAATTAGGGCAGAAGCAACACAATCATACAGAATTTTGTTTCTTTACATTCTGACTTTCTGCAGAATTTTCATTTTACTGAGATACTTGCATATAAAAGACTTCTTTTATGCTCATTTTCCATCTTAACATCCCTCTTTTGAGAAGCTGATCATCTCTGTACAAGCAGCCCCACTGCCAGCCTCTGAAACAACGTCCTGGCGCTGCCTTTGCACCCAGATGATGACCATGCTGAGGAGTACAAGGCCAAAATAAAGAGCAAACACCTGGGACATCCCAGCCCACACTGGTGCTTTCAGCGGTAGCATTAATGACAAAAAGTCCTAAGCAAGCCGTTCTGAACTAACCCTTTGCAACATCTCTAACCCCAGCACAGTGTTTCATAAGCATCCTGAGAACATAAAGGATGCTTCAATATTGGCTTGCTGGGAGCAAGGGATTGATGTTTTGGGCCCCTCTTGCCTAGTTTATTGTGTTTTTTCCACAGCAGTCTCCTAAAGAAGCTTAGCAGTTCCTCAGGTATCTTTAGAAGCCATTATGAATATTTAACTGGTAGTTATTGGTTTTAAACAGCTAGACCAAACCAAATGGTTAATGAACGATATGACCAAAAAAAACCACACAAAAGGGTTTGTGTCCCTTAAGGAAACTCGTATCTTCTGAGCTGCAGAGTCGCACCGATATTCTAAATATTGATCATTTGCAGAAAAAACAACAGAAGAGCAAATTAAAGTTTATTGGGTGGTAAGGAACTGACATTCTGAATCAATGAATCACTCTGTTACATTTAATCCCAATTGATTTGAGTAGCTCAGTACATCTTCCAAGCTCGTCTTTATGTCATACCGTAAAGTGTAAGGCAAATGGAAATTTATTAAGCTATGAATCCTTTATTACTTAAACTCAATAGGCTCCAAATGGCTCATCCACAAATGGCAGCTCAGGTTCTCCATGCTTAAATTTTTTAAACACAATAAAAGGTGACAGGAAAATGACACAGGGGTCTAGTGGCAGTGGGATGTACCACATGGACCCAAAGGGCACCGTGTCCAGACGGTACCAGTAGAAAACAACCTCACCAGAACATCAAATCAGCCATGCTGCAATTCCATGTATTTCCCACCACCTCCAAATACAACCGGTGTCCAGCAACCCAGATAAGCCTGAGCATAATAAAACATGAAATAAGGATGCCTTCTGTCACCCAAGTCTATTCTCACAGGTAGTGTTGGCCAACGATGAACAGCAGATGCTGCTGCTGCCACCCGTTTTGTGTCCTTCACTGGTCATCTTGGCAACGGAGGCTGGAATTTCAGGGAGTCACAGCCACCAGAGTATGGCAGGCTCACTAAAACGTACCAAGGACTGGTGCCCAATGCCCACCAGCTGCTTCCAAAATCCTCATCCTAACCATTAACCAGTGGAGAGGGGAAATCCTTATTATTCGACAGGGTAGCTGGAGCTGCTGAGAACACACAACACAGAAGCTCTTCAGGAGGTACTAAGAGACCTTCAGACTGCACATGAGGAACATTTCCATTCCACGTTTAACTGCTGCACACAGACAAGTGACTTTGTTGTTTAGTACCTGGACTAAGAGAAGATTAATAACCCAAATACAAATACAGAAATGCAACAAGTCAATTTTAAAACTAATTGCCTTGTGGCATCCAGCTCTAAATTGGCTTTCATATTCAGAATGTCTGAACAATATTGAAGCCAACATGGAATAAATTAATATTTGGAAACACTGCTAGGGTGATTTTGCAGGAAAATAGCACAAAAGTTATCTAGACAGCATGTTTGCACAGAAAATTAAACTAGTACCAAAACCCCAACAGAAATAACAGCCCAAAGCACCACCTTGTCTTGGGAACATATCAGAGCTGACTCCACTGGAGCAGCAGGGCAAACACCAGCAGCAGAAGCCAGGGTGGATGCAGGCATTCGTCTCAAGGTCACCTTTTCCCTGCCTCTTTTGTTGAGAGTTGGTCTGGAGAGCCACAGCAAAGCTGTATGAAATGTGGGGTTTTTTTGGTTCTTATTGAGTGCTCTGACCAACTTTGCAGAGGGCAGAAAGAATCCTGCGTGGCATCACATCCACACGGCTACAGGAGTTTGCTATGCCGTGATTGAGACACAAGGGTGAGGGAATTGATGCACAACACAGGAATTTAACCCCTGGAATGTGCTACAAGACAAAGAAAGTCCCATTGCCTTTCTCCTGCATGGGGCTACATCACTGTGCCAACACTCAGGGGATGTTTGTCAGCAAAAAGATGTAAACTCCTGACTGCAAAGACTCAGATTTCAGCTGAATGCAGAGTTAATTTTCACTGTGGGAAACATTTAGGAAGTTATTTATTTTCTTATTAGTCTGAGATTAAATCCATCTGTTGGCATTTATTTGAAATACAAGTTATCATGCTGCTGTGATAGAATGCAGCTCCCCAAAAGCGTAGATGAAATAACACATCCCCATCCCAAGGAATTAAATGCAAACTTCGTCAAAACTTCAAGAGCATGAAAATTTGCCCCAAAATGTGCTTTTCAGATTGCAGTTGTTAACCCTTCATGTAAACTTGCTTAAAGTGGACAAAATGTGAAATTCTAGACCAGCAAGTCCATGAAGCTTCTGGGTAATTTCTTCAAGTTTTCCTTCAAGGGATCCATAAGCTGTTACCTATTTTGCCACCAAAACCAGTTATCCCTGATTATTATGGCAGTGAATCCCAGAGCCAAGGAGTTATTCTGTCACTTAGTGACCACATGAGGAAGAAAATTGAAATAAAAAAACCCACATTTTTTCTGATTGGTAGCAAAATAAAATAAAAATATATATATATACATGAACAGACTTGTCAAGTGACACAAGACTATTCCGTTCACTCTGAAACAAATGGTGGTTTAAATCAGCTCATCTGATTTTTCCCTTCACTTTTTGGAATTCCATGTACTTAAATATTGTTTAGAACATTTGAAAGCAAAATAACTTGACAAGACAAAAGTAAGAGTAGTTTTGTGGAAAGGATATTAATAGTACTGTTGGGAATCTACCAGTGTTAAGGAGTAAATATTCCTCATTATTCAATATAAAGTCCCTTCAAACCTTACAAGTCTTCAAAACTTACAGAGTTTTGAAGGTTTCATGCCCCACTCAACTACTTTATGCTTTTGCTTTAACCTGAAGCTTGTCAAACCCTGTTGGGCTTCACACATAAAAATAATAAATGGTTACTCATATTACAAATAAAAGAAAGATGTTGACCTAAAAGAGATACTTCAGTGTTACTGACTGAAATGCTACATGTCAGTGTAACACAGCAAGATAACTTCAGTCAGATTTTTTTACATATTTAAATCTAAAAACAACAACAAAAATCAGCCTTTGAGGCAAATATTGAGCTATGTCCAGAAGATACAGAATTACAGTTCAGGTGGACAATGTTCCCCAACTTCCGTATACTTCACTTTTAAATGTATTCTTTCTAATGAAAGAAATAAGAACCAGGCATAACCCCAACATATTTATTCATGTGGGTGAGATATCTTTCCCTCTTCTATATATTGAATTGTAACATGGAAGTAAACCCAAGGTTTCTCTTCTCTATTGGGACTGAACATTTTAAAATAAGGATAGAAAGAGGACAATAAAAATTCTTAACCAAAAAAAAGTTAGTTTCATAAAATATTATTCAATTCAAACCTGCTTATTTAGTTTGGCTCCGACAAAACTAAATTAGAAGAACATGAAGAATAATTTCAATTTGAAAATGCAGTTTCCGGGATGGAAAATTATGTTAATACACAGAACCACTTAAATATTTAAAACACATAAATGCAAAGGTTTTGTTTTTTTTTTTTGCTACATATTTCTGGAAACTTTTCATTATGTGAAAATACTCATTGCTTGGGTCTTTTAATCCTTTATAGAATTTTAATATGCTTGGTAGCTCTACTACTCGAATTTCCCACAGGTCATAAATTCTACTCCTTAAACATCTCCACAGGCAGACTTCAAGACTGCAGTGAGATTTAGATTACTCACATCATTTTCTGTCAACAATCCACCCATTACTTATTCACTCAAGCATCATAGCGAGGCATTAAGAAGTTTTGCATTAATTACTGTGCATTATTTCTCACTTGCCACCATGACAAGTAACTGTCTCTTCACCCTCATCAGAGCTTTTTAATCAATAAATCACCAGGGTCTTTGCAAAGAGTTTGGAAAACACTCAGTAGTTACCACTGCAGTTCATTGCTTCCCAAGGAATCCACTCGTGGATCAGCTGCAAACAAACAGGGCTGATTTTCCCAGTTTTCCCATCTGAGCTTCTTCAGGGTGGTGGGAAAACAGCTGGGAAGGGGGGTTTTAAAAACCAGAACTTTTGCTACTCCAGCATGGCAAAGTTCTACAAGTATCCTGAAGTTTTCAGAAAACAAAAGAACTGACATGGAATGCCCTGATAAAGCTGATTTCATAAGTGCTCTTCTTTGTACATAAATGATTAAAATAATGATATTTTATTCTGATGTGAGAGATTTATCTCAGCATTCCTCCTAGTACACGAAAAAACAATGGCCATGCATCACCAAGAGGCACCTCAGCCCCGCATTGTAAGTGAAATAAGAGACTCAGAGTCCTCCACAGAGTAAAAGCAGAGATTGCAGAAGGCAGAAACATGGCCTTCTCCCACCTCTGCCAGGCTGCATTGGCTCCAGTTCCATAAATGAATTTTCAGGTTGTATTTTCCCATGAGCAGAACACATCCATGTATCCATGAGAACTCATGGCACAGTTATTATAAGCACTTTAAAAGAGAGGCTGCCCTACATTTAGCATCTTGTCTACATGTCACAGCACTGAGAGTTGTCCTTGAGCAGCTACACTATGAACTCCTCCTGCTCTGAACAGATGCTCAGATGAGCCTTCAGGGCAATCCAACACCATCCTAACCATTACACACAAAGAACTCAGTATTGCTACTCCTTCCCTCCAAAAGAAAGCAAACATTTACCTTAGTTATGCTGTACAGAAGGTAATTTAATAAAAGTTGTTATAATGTATTTATTATCAATGCAGAAATGGCCATCTAGAGGAAATTTTTGAGGGGCAAGAGAGGTGCTTTTACCAATCTGCTTTGTTCTATTAAAATCCACCAGTGCTGTTTGGCAGAAGGGAGATGGTAAGTTGCACCCATACACTTCAAACTGCAGAAAGAGCCAGATAGTGCAGTCTGGTTTAAACAACAAGATGTACTCTGCTTAAAAAGGTAGGATAATGTGGAGCACAGAGGGTAGGAACTGAACACAGCCATCTGTGCTAGAGAGAGCAGAGCCAAAATAAACAGCACAAAGAGAGCTGGAATGATTTTGCACAAGTTTTTACTCCAGCTAAAAGCCATTTGACAATAGCTAAGGGGAAGAGTGTGGCTGGGAAAAGCGAGTTACAGAGGGAGAATTGTCAGGGGGCACCAATTAAAGAGGGGCATTAACATCATTTCAGGACCCTCAGCAGCAGAGGTGTAAGCCTGCTTGTATTTTCACACAGGGCAGATCAATTATTCCTACCTGAACTCTGCACAGTCTACCAGCCACAGCAAGGACTTCAAAGCAAAGCAAAGCTGTAGGAATTCAGCCCTTCACATCAAACAAGGTGAGCTCCCAGTCATTAAAGGGCTGAGAAAAAAAACCTTCTCTGTGAATGCAGTGTAGTACTATTACGCCAGAACTAGACTGTAAACTCTATGAAGCAAGGACTGAACCTTACCAGGAGTTTACTTAGGATGAATCCCGACTCTTATCTACTGAGCTGCAGTGTACAGCCACTACTACAACCTTAATAAAAGCAGTAGGACAGTAAGGATTTATAACAGGTGCTAATACACCTTCATAGGACATAAACCTACATAAATTCTGGAGGCAGCTGACCTTCAGCCAGACTTCACAGCCAAGTATTCAAGTGACTCACAAACATGCCATGTAGTTCAACTGAGAACAAAATTCATACAAGCATCTTGAAAAACACAGAGTGGGAAGCTACTTACTCACTCAGAATTAAAGCACAGAGCCCCTGCATGTGAGGAAAACACCTACAAACACAACACTTTCTTTACAACACTGATTAGACCTACCTAGATTTAAGAAATTCTTCAAGATACAGAAGCCCAGCCTTAGTTCTTATAAAAATCATATTCTAAAACCCCCTCTAACTACAAAAAAATCCCAACTTCTCCCAGAATTCAAAGTGGGTCTTCAGTCCCCTTTGTTCCTTTATTTGTGTCCTTCCAGCAGGGCCAGCTGAAAGCAATGCTCCTGATAGGGCAACAAATCCCACCTGCAGACGGGGCAGCTCCAACTGTAGCTGTGCCTCTGCCACTCAAAACCTGCATTTCTCATTCCTCTGCAATCCCCAGTTTTCAGGAGACATACAGGAACTGCAGATCCTTGGGGATTTTTCCTTTGGACATGGGAAACTAGCTCTTTCCATATCCTTTTGTCTTTTCACTGTAGTACAACTGCCATGGTGCTAAAATATGTATGAGTTTGTTGAAATCATGACAAAATCCCTACCTTTTTTTTTATCAACCAAGTTTTGAAGACTTGCCTGTTATCCAGCATGGCCTTGGTACAAATATCTTGGGAGCTACATTCCAAAGAATGGTAACTAAGAATGTAAACCAGCAATTATTCTGTAAATTCATAAACCTGCAGCTCTGGAAAAGCTTGGAAGGTAAAAGGAGCAAGTATATGAAGTCCAGACAGGAAAAGTGCACATTTGACTCATGACAGAAATGAAAGCTCATCTAGGTGCTTGGAGAGCAAGGCAGTCAACTGTATTTCCAATATTGTGTTGGAAAATAAGGAATTTTCAGGGCTCACTGGCAGCAGTACCCAGATTAGACCTGTCCAAATTAATTCAAACGAATATTGCTGCATGAAGCAGCAAGGCGAAGAAAGCTGAAAGAAAAATGAAGAAAGGTGAAAGGAAAATGAAGACAGCTAGGAAAGGTGAAAAAACAGACTCAAGAAGTTTTGCAAACAAATCTCTCAGCTTGTCGCACTGGTTTGCTCAGGTGTATGCTGAGAATGAAAAGCCTGCTCCTTTCTCCCTGCTGTGAAGCCTCAAAGGATAGTATTACTCTGTCAAGATACAGCAACACAAATAAATTCTATTGATTTGGGGTTACCGAAAAAAATCAGGGTCATGCAGAGCTCCATTCTGGTTGCCTTGGTTGTTACATTTTTGGGCACCCCTTGGACAACTTCGTGTTAGATTTTCAGGCAGGAATGGAAAATGTTTCACAAGTCAGTCAGAATCACTGGCACGGGTTAAAGCCACAGCACTGACGTTTGATGAGAAGGATGTTCTTGAAGCTGGTCGGCAACTCCGGCTTCCTTCCTGGGAAAGCACCAAGCAGAGGGCAGCAGAACAACAAATCCACACTTCATTGCAAAGGCCCAGAAAGGCAAAGCTTCTGATGCAACAAAGAGCAATCCTGGAGCTCATTCGGCCTCAAGGAGCCCGACAGCTCAAGGCATTGCTGTTCTGCAAACACTGATGACAAATACTTGCCTTTAAAGCAGAGATCCCTGGGTTGTGTGTCTGCAGGGCCACCCACGAATCCCAAGGCCACAGCATGTATGAAATGGAAGCACTTGGACACTCTCTGCAATCCCAGGGTGTCTGCAGCTCCAGGCTGAGGCCCCTCTCCCTTGGGCCCTTTACCTGCTGGACCCTGAAGGCAAACCCCTCTGGCCACTCCCAGACAAATTGGAGCACATTGCCCTGGTGGGATGTCACTTTGCAGAGCAGCCAACACACAGCTGGATGGTGCCATGTCATGGTGAATTTGTGTTGGAGGCAGCTAAAACCTCTCCTGGCTCATGGTTAATTCCAGATATTTTCTTTGGTTGTCTACATACAAATATAAAATATAACTGAGCATTATTAGGTCTCGATTTTACCTTTAAAGCTTGCAGTAGTTACGATGTTTTACCTAAAGAATACCATTTAGCTACTAGAAAAGGACAAGATTCACCCTTGTTGTTTTGATAACGATATGAAAAAAAAATCTGTAGGACTAATAGTGAAACAATGAAGCCAAGCATGTTGACAAAGCTGATCAGCAAGATGTATTATTTAGTATTTTACTAATAAGGTAAATAGATGGAATAAATAAGAAGAGAAATAAAAGAGAAAGTTCTACCTAAATATCATATAAATTTTTATATGAACTATATTGTCTTATATAATTTTTTCTCTCTCTTTTTAATACAGAGAGGGAAGAAAAGAGAGAAAAGAAAGCTGGGATACTAGTAACACGACTGCCATCTTAAGAGTTATTGTATAATTAAAATTCACTTCCTAGCATGAAATTTTGGAATTAGTGACACTGAGCACCAGGGAAATGTACATCATTCACAGTATGAATAAGAGAAGTCCATTCATTATTTCATACATATGGTGTGCTAACTGGTCTAAATTATACATTAGGAAGCTTCATTGCATCTCTGTTAATCCTTGGAATAAAAGCACTGAAGAATTAGGTTTGTGTCAGGAATACAGAGGTTCGCTGTGCTTGCAAAGCATGCAGGCTCGAGATACAGGGTCACTGAAGGCTATCAAATATACATGGTTTTCACATTTCAATTCTGAAAAAGAAAAATCCAGGGAGATTCCTTAGAGAGTATTTTGAGAAGACTTGGAATGAATAACATGGAAAGATCATGGGCTCCTCTTTGTATTTCAGCTCCTGAAGACTTTAACATACTTTGCATATCTGCCTTTAAAGAAGCCCCGACCAACATGTTTAACAAGTGGCATCTTTCTGAGTTCCGAGAAAATGCTGGAATACAGTAAGTTCTAAACATACAATAATTCAGTGACTAACAATAAGCTTTGCACTTTTGAACAGTAAAGGAAGATGGTGGGTTATCGATTCTCTTAGTATAAGTATGATTTACCTGCATGAAAGTCATTCACTTCCCATGCTCTACATACCTCCCTTTACTAAGAAAAATCATATTTATAAGTGCAGTCAGTGCCAGTGATTTCAATACTCCTTCCTACACTGATGAATAACAAAATTAATGCAGGCCCGTGCTATGAATTCAGAACGACTTCAGTGCTTTATGATGTTTATTCCCAAATACCTCCAGCCAAGTGATACATGTTTTTCATCTCTGAATTGGCAACAGAATAAGGAAGAAAATATTTAACGTGGGTATCAGTTCAGGCAGTGTTGTTCAGCACTGCCTGCTGCCTAGTCAGCCAACACCTTGTTTTCTCCCTTCAAAATAGCTTTTCTTTTCTAGAGAAACATGTTGGGGATACAAGACAAATCAATTTTCCTGCAATGCCAACCAAAGACGGTCAACCACAAGGCAAGTGCAAGGGATGCCACAGTGTTTGCATGTTGGGATAACTGTGCAAGTTATAAAAGCGTGTGTGAAGTGGTGGTAAAATACCCCTCCTGAGCCAGTGAAAACCAGCACTTTGTTACAGAGGCCCTTCCTGCAGCAGCTCTTCATTAAATTCATACACTGGTAACACCCTGCCTGCCCCACTGGACAATGAAGTGCCCCCAACCATTGCTGTTTGGTTGGTTGGTTCTTTTCTTCATAATTTACATCCAAAACAGACAGAAATTTTAACTAACAAAGCTCACCTCTTCCACTGACAATCCGAGCTGTATAGTCAGTGCTAGTGATTAAATTAGCAAGTCAAACAAGGTAAATGTGGGAGGAGGGAATAGACACATTTTTGCTGCACCTTCTCTTCTCAATGGATTATGCTGATGGGCACATTTTGTTTTTAAATCACTGTTGTATTTGCCCAAACAATCCATTTGACATCATCTTCACAAATAAATTATGTCACCTTCTGAAATTTCTCATAGAGCCCAATCTGCAAGAGGGCAGCAGAGGGGGATCTTCCAGACACTGGCAATTTGCCTGTACTTTACAAACCTCGTGTGTCCTTTGTTTATTGAGATGGACAAAACATTCCCTACTTGTTCAGCCAAAGTTGTTGGCAAAACAGGGACGTTTATTTTAACAACCTTAAATACAAGGACAATCCAAAGAGAAGGGAGCAGGAGAATGAGTTACTTCACAGAGCATTAAAAAATCCATCCTACTGACAGAGCCCTCTCCTCCAAGGAAAAAACCCGACACAAGATCCAGAAGACAACCCTACTCCCAAATATCTGCATCACTTAGAACAGGACAAAGAACAGATTTTGTGTTTACTTGAATATCCATTTCATTCACTCATTTGTTCATGTCTTAGCTGGATTTTAAAAAGTACCTGGTTTGCTTTGAGAAAAGGCACTGGCCAGACTATGTATTCTTATCTTGACTAAAAACTATTGTTACCATTTATTTTAAGCCAATTTATGTCTTCACTTTTGCTTTACAGTGAGAAACTTGCGCATTTTCCTGGGCAGTCACAAGAGAAGCATAATCAAACAAGTCATGGTTAACAAAGAAAATGTTTCAAAGCAACTGTAGCTTCTTTGAGTTGAATGCAGACATTAATTTATTTTATTTAATTTTTTTTGCCAGGAAATATCACCTTTTTAAGAAGAGAAACATTTCTTTCCTTGGACATCATGTCTAGCAGTTCCTCTCTCTGGATGTGTTTGGTGATGGGGGAGCGCTGATCTTTTCCTGGTCTTTCTTCAGACACCAAAGTGCATTTTAATGGTTCTAATTTCAGCAAATGCAGCAGTGCTGGTTGCTTCAGACCTGATAAAAGCTCCTTTTAGGTGACCATGTCCAAGCTGCTCTCACATCCGAATTTAGACAACCCATGTGCTTCCACACATTCCTATTGCAGCTTTTCAATGCTAAGAGAGGGCTTACAAAAAAGATAGGGACAGACCTTTAAGCAGGACTTGTTTTTAAAGGATGAAGGGTAATGGCTTTAAACTAAAAGAAGGTAGATGTGGATATAGACTCGAACTGAGGAAGAAATTTTTTACAATGAGGGTGCTGAAACGCTGGAGGAAGTTGCCCAGAGAAGTTGTTGATGCCCCATCCCGGGAAACATTCAAGTTCAGGTTGGACGGGGCTCTGAGTGACCTGATCAAGTTGAAAATGTCCCTGTCCATTGCAGAGGGGTTGAACCAGTTGAACCTTAAAGGTCCTTTTCAACCCAAATGACCCTACAGTTCTACGATTCTTTACTCTTTGAATTCTCCTACTGTCTATCCTTGGACAATGCATCTGTTGGGAATGCCATGAAAGGGAAGGTACATAATAGGTGCAGTAACAAAAACTGAACATAAGGGATAAGGGAAGAAGGTGGTTATTAAATTGTTTTTTCCACCGAGAACTCTCCCAGGCAGACCCCAATGAGGAGTTCCTGTCCTGCTCAGCTGCTCCTCTGCTCCTGTACCCATTCTGATAATTCCTTGACACAAATAACACCGTGGCCACATCAGTCCCCTGCAACTCACTCTATTGAAGGGGTTTTTATGTCATTATTTCTCTCCAGCTGGGTGTTAATGGAAGTCCAGGTTGTGTACTGTGCTGGAGGATCAGCGTCCAGCTTTCAGACAGCCTCCCCTTCAGAGTTAGGTTTGCCTGTTGTCAGCGAGTCTGACTCTGGAATAAACTGTCCCCACGTTGTCTTCTCTGCTATAAATTGGCATCCTCAGTTGGTATTTCACTGTTCTGCATTAGCCAAATCAAGCATCAACTGGGGGTGTTAATAAGCGTGGTGATTCGAAGTTTTAGTGAATTAAATTAGAGTACAGCCTTGTATGCAAGATATGAAAAATTAAAATGCTCTATTTATAACTGCCTACTCAAAAAAAAAAG